>SNQJ01S0008824.1:47731-103715 GCA_010110895.2 Picea sitchensis | reverse complement strand
ACCCTGGGAACTTATCAAGCACCTACCAATGTTATGTTCCTAACCCAGGTTAGGATGGAGAGAAGTTTTATACATTTTTACATAGATCCACATTGTATTGGTCTGTGGCTATGTTGTTTTATCATATTGTAGCTCCATTGTGTACAATCTCGTGGCTACAACTTGATCGCATCATGGAGATATGGATCCATGTTATATGGTCAGTGGCCATATTCTTAGTCAATACTTTCATGGATCTCCAGTATATTGGTCGACGACCATACTTTGAGTCAGCTTGTACCGAGCATGGGTATGCCTGCCTTTGGATGATTTATATATATATATATATATATATATATAATGTTTGATGTTTGTTTGCATATTCTATCCATCTCTCATATTCCAGCACCCATTGAATGTGTAAAATGTTTCGACCATCAACTTTTCTTTTGACCTCACATTTTAGGGGGAAATCTATTATACATAAAATTTGAACACTACCTAGTGTCGTACTAAGTGTTGCACTTATGTAATTTTTCATTAAGTGTCGCACTTATGTACAATTGCATTGTTGAGTGTCGTAATTCCAAAACGAAACTTTCCTAGGTGTCACATTTATGTTTGATCACTCTAACACCTTGGAACAACACTTTGTCATCATACCTAACCATTGGAGAGAAGAAAGCCCCATTTTGAAGCTCGAAAACATCACTTTGCCCCTCACTTTTTGACCCAGTTGGAAGAAGGACGCCCCCCTTCTCATGCATAGAGAGCATCCCCCCCTCATGGATGCCCCTTGGTAGACCATTTGGGAGCATCCATGAATCCTTATCTTTCACTCTGGGGGAGTATCCTTCTTGTTAGGATGGTTTTAACCATTTCCTCCTTTTTCTATGGGAAGATTCGAGATGCCTTGGAGTAGTTATGGTTTGAGGTGACTCATGAGATCGAGATCCTACACTTTGGGAAATCAATCCTAACCTAAGGAGGAAGAATATCAACTTTATGTAGCTAATTCTCAACCATTCCCTTGATTCCCTATGATGGTTAAACCTCCCGGCTCCTATATAAACTAATCCTCTCAAGGTTGAAGGGAGTTCATGAAAGGTATCAAACTTTTGATCTCAAACTTCAGGAGTTTTCTTGCAGTGCACATAAGGGGTTGGAAAGGAGTAGCATGGAGGAAGACTTGCAGCATATCATGGTTGTAAGTGTTCATGTTTCTTATATTAATAAACTTAGCCTATTTCCATACATCTATCTTATTCATCCTTTCTTGCATGTATCCACTTTTGTTTCAAGTAGGATTGCTATCATATGACATTAGGTAGTAGTGGTAAAGAGTTTGTCTATCCTTTTTGCAGGTTCATATTCACATTTGAGGTGTGGATCTAGAGTTTAGGATTTGGAACATCGAGGATAGACTACGGGAAAAGGTATCATTCCTCTTATTTTTCTCTCTATCTCTCTACAAGTAAAGAAATAGAATAGTTAGAGTTCATAATGTTAGTGTCTATTTGTTAGAACTGTCTTCATTGAAGAAAACCTAGCTAAAGATAGTTCAACCTATCTGTGGGGTGATATTTCCCACAACAAGGAAGCCCACCACAAGGGAGGCTTCCCTGGTGACCTCAAGGGATCAAATAGAAAGTATAGTAGCCAAGCCTACCAACCCCTATCTTGGTCACCGGATGATTGTTCTAGGTCACGGAAAAGAAGAGGTTGGAAGATGATTTGAGTACCTGCCTAGAACAAGAACACTTTGCAACATATATATAATAATTTCCAAGTCAAAGTATGAAAAAATAACCTCTTAGGACACTAAACAAGCATGTTGCAATGGATGTTATAGATTTGTATTGGTAAAAAATTATATGACAACAGTTAATGATTTGTAACAACAACAACAATTAGTGCTCATAAATGCAACAATTGACCATGAAAACTTAACATGCATCCACTAGAATATTATCCAATTACTAGATGTTATTTCTGACTAAGTTAATCCACCAAAGGATGAGTGTATGCATCAATTAAATTGTTTTCAGATGGCTGTAGCAAAATTTTGTAACAACAACAAGGAATATAGTGAGTTTTCAAATGTTAGTGTTAGTACAATTAGTAAAGAGATTGAGAGTTTTAAAAGAGATTGTTTATAAATCGGTTCACCAAGAGAAAAGCTTCTTAGATAAGTTCCTTTTATGGTATGGAGTTTTCTAATGCAACTAAACTTGAATGTTTTCCTACTTGAAACCAAGAGGTAGGATTCAAACACTAAGGTGCAAGCACATTTGGGCTTGTTATCCCCTAGCCTATGGATAACTAAGGAGATCGTGTCTCGAGGCCCACAGGCTCCAGACATGGAGTGTCACGAGTTGGACGACCTAAGAATAACCTCGGAGGGCCCCTATTTTCTTCAAGCATAGTCCACATATCACCAACAACAACGTCCATCACACTGGCCTAGTCCTGAAGTGGCAGTGGGTCTTGCTCCATGAGGTAAGGAGTTCGGGTATCATGGTATGTATGACTCCGATATTTGAAGCACTTGAACATGTTGTATTGAATCCTTCTTCATTTCATGATGTTTTCTTGGAAATTATGTTATTTTCCTTGTTCAAACATGGGAGGGTGACATGATTCCCTAGTAAGTTGATTTCCCTTTAGGATGGGTTTCTACTGGGTGGATCTTTGAAGAGTCATTATATGTTCCCTCCATACTTACAACTTTCCATATTTATTCCTTCCATATCCTCATCTTTTGGGCATTGGGATTGGATACACTAGGAAGGCTTGTACCTTGCCTCGTGGGAAGAAGGGGCTAAATGCCTAGAGGGTAAAAGTAGCTGGAAAGAGTTAAAATCCATTTTGAAACCTTCCATATGCTTCACCCAGGGGTTCTCAAGAAAGCAGTGAAAATTTTCTCAGTAAGAAAAGGGGACCCACAAGATAACATGAACACTCAAGGTATTAGTTGATGGATAGGAGGTCTCATCACAAGCCGACCTATTATGACCATGAACATGTAGTGGTATGACATTACCACCTATCTAGTCACCAAGCCAGGGTAGTGTCTCTTGGTTGCATATCTAAGAGAAAGGGGGTCTCATTACGAGCAACCCTTCTCATTTCTGTGAAATGTTTTGTGGATGACATTGTCACCTCTAGTCACCAACCCAGGACAATGGCCCTCAACTATTCCCTTGTATAACAAGAGAAAATATCAAAATAAAGAAGGCTAAGAATAAATGGCAATGAATGGGCTAGGAAACAATTGCATTCATGACAAGTTGCAACTCGCCCTCCACAAAGGCGCCAACATGTAAGACTCTACATTTCCATGTTATCACATGCACCCCATGCCACCCCATACACTTGCATGACTTGCAACAGACTCCACTTGGAAAAAACCATAGACTTAAAGGGGATTATCCCAATAGCACACCCTGCAACACTTTCCAAACCTAAACTTGTCAAATTGCATAACATCTTTAAGCATTTGTTTGGGGTTAGGGGGGTTCGATGCACATGTTCGAGTGATTTAATTATTAGATGTGATTTACATGTTATGATACTTGTGACTTATGGACCCCTGGAGGGTGTACTTTTTGTCTCTGCAGGACCTTACCCGATGAACAAGTGTGTGTGAGGGAATGATTAGCTCAAACCTCCATGAGGGCTCAAAGCCCACCACTGGATGTTGAGACCCCAGCCAGGGGGAAAGACAAAGATTGAATACTTGCACCAGGAAAAGGAAGGAGGTTGCCTTTGGAGGCACTTTGGAAGACCTACATCTAGGATTTCATGTTCCTCCCACTTGGATGTTATCCCTTGAGGGTCCTAAATGTCACCATGATAGCCCTAGATGTCATCCAGAGCTAGGGTTTCATCTTTGGAGGCATTTGTGAGGCTTGTGACACGTGTGGGCATCATTTTAGGCCTATGGAGGCCAAGCGTTCCACTTTACTTGCTTAACATCACCTTAGAATGGCATGATGTCACCCTTGGAGGAGATTTTAGATGCAAATTTATTTAATTTTGTCAAAATTTAATTTTTGTAACAAATTGGCTAGGTCGGCACAACAGTTTTGAATTTAAATTACTTTTGGGCTTAATTTGGTATAAATAAACAAAAATTACATTCATTTTTCATCACAACTCTCACATTGAGGAGAGAGGTCTGAAATTTGCGACTTAGTTGCGGTGATTTTGGTTGAAATTATGAAGACGCATCTCTCTTAGAGGCTATTTTGCAACTTGGATCAAAATTGGTGAAGCTTTCTTGGAAATCTAGTGTTATTTTGCATGATTATTCTTGGTGAAAGTAAGTAAATTATGCTATTTTCATTTATTTGAATGGTTATGGTATGGTTTACTTGCTCATGGTAAAGATTATGAAATTGCATACTAAATAAACCCTAGAAACAAAGGACTTAAGGTACTACTTCTTTGTTTTCTATTTGCTAAGCTTTACTTGATTGATCTAATAATTCTCAAAACTCCAAGGCGCTAAAGTGATATCACTTTAGAGGTATTGACTAATTGTGATTGCATATAAATTTAATCTTCAAGGAAGTCTAAGAAGAAGGAGACGTTAGGGCCTAGAAGAGCCTACACCCTAGCTATCTCCCTTCTTGAGGTTTGGATCCTATGAGGAATTAAGGTGTTACTCCTCCTAGGCCTCTTTTCCTTCTTAGATTAGCAATATCATATTGTTATCAGCCTCAAATAGGAAGCCTCCACCTTTGACTCCATTGCTCCCACGAGGCACTAGTCTTCAAACTCTGTCTCCTTGAGAAATCAACCAACACTTAAACCTTGATCTTTCTAGCTTCCACTAACTAAAAACTAACACTAACTTAGCCTAGGAAACTAAATTTATTGTTGTTGTTATAATAATTTTCTACATCCATATTAAAAATTTTGCTACATCCTATACACTAAATGCTATACTTTCATTGTCTTTTAGAGCATTTCTGAAAAATATTTCTTGCAGCTATTACATATTACAAATTGTTTTTGTGAACTTGTCTATTGTTGCATTTTTATATCATATAGAATTTATATCATTGGTTTATTGTCTTAGTGAAGCACCAATATCATTTTATGTTTACAACCGCCACATTTTTTCGCTTGTTGTCTTGTTCCCGGAAGGTACACTTCATCTTTTACATTTGCTTCATCCCCTTGAGACATAAACTCAGCAATACCATCTGAATTGAGTGACCAGTGAGAGGGAGGTTATATTTGCATCCTTGCTTTAGTTTACCAACCCTTTAGGTCACTAGGGAGACGTAGGGACGTCTCCCTTGGGGTAGTCTTATCTTACTCCTAAACAGAAAGGAGTTTCCTATTAAGGTGACAGTGATAGGTCACCCCCTTGTTACGCCAATCTCCTTTACTTGCCTTAGGATTTGGGGAAAGTACATATTGTGCGATAACATGGCCTTATGATTTGAATCTTGAGGAGAAGAATTTCTAGGGTGCAAGCACATTTGGGCCCTAGAAACTGTTTCTCACTTATTGTAGCTTAAACTAGGTCAAGATCAATTATCTAGGGCTAAAATTTTAAAGTGATATCACTTTATGGATTTAGGGTTCTAACCCTAGAAAGTACAATTCACATATTCTATACAGATATCACCTTGTGAGAGGAAGAAGCACTTATGTTCCTCTCTTAGGGTTTCAATAATAAAATTTCTTGCAACAAAATAATAGTTTCACCATAAACATTAGTATCATAAACAATAATTGCATAAATTCACTTACCATCCAAGAAACCAAGATATTTTCACCCTAATTGCAAAAATATCCATCCAAAATAAAAAAGAACCATCCATAAGAGACCTTCCAAGCATAGTGCATGGGAGAGAAGAGCTAGTTACCCATATAGGGTGAAAATTTAAGAAGTGTAGTCTCACAAAGGTGAGAAGTGATGATGAGAAAATGAAAGTGAGGTTTAGCCTTTTTATATGAGGCTAACCTCACATATTTTTCCACACAATTTATCAACAAAAAAATAAAAGTGGGTCCAACCCCTCATTTGACCTTTACAAATCCTAAAAGTGCAAAAATAAATCATAATAACCCAAACGTGTGAGATGTCAAGGCTAGGTAAGGTGACATCATGTCTCCAAAGGCTAAGGAAAGGCCTCCAAAGTCCACGTGTAATCCTCCAAGGTGAATCAAATCCCAGTGGGGTGTCTCCTCACCCAAGGACATGTTAAATCATCTCAGGTACCCATCCATCCATCAAACCCTAGCCATGTCAAACCCTAGAAGGTGATGGCATCACCATAACTGGGCAAGCGTCCAAGATATAAGGCCAAT
Organism: Picea sitchensis; assembly: GCA_010110895.2. NCBI lineage: Eukaryota > Viridiplantae > Streptophyta > Pinopsida > Pinales > Pinaceae > Picea > Picea sitchensis. The sequence continues at coordinate 97,406 of SNQJ01S0008824.1, read as the reverse complement.
GTCCATGCTATGGGATATGAATTTCATCTCTACATCGTCTCTAGCTATATGTTGTTGCAACGTCCCTGATCTTGGTGAAAAATAAGTCTCGGGGTACTTTGCCCAGCCTGTGGGGCTTCCAGTCCATCTATGTGCCAAAATGATTGGATCTTCTCAAACCAATCCCATATGTCCATCATTCAAGGGTCTAAGAATGCGAGGGCCACTTTATGAGGGTGGTGAGTCACTAGATGACCCACTGCTCTCCATCACATGTGTTAAGGTCCTGCAATAAGGACACAATGTCCTGGGTACAAGCTCAAGACATCCCTCAAGAACCATGTTAGGGCCATCCAAAACAAATCAAAGTATAAAAAATGGTTAGCCAAAGTTGATAAGAAACATTAGTCCTTAAAACATGCAAAGTAATCTCAAACTTAATATATAATTCGTGTGAGATAATTCACCTCAGTATCCCCTTCAAGCATCACACCAACCCAGGACCTCATGTAAGTTACCAAGTTTAAGTATGGGAGGGCCTTCATCCAACCCTATTAGGTGTTCCACCTAGATAGAAAATAAAATAACCCAGGTAGAGGGATAGGTTCTGAGAGTGACAAGGGAAAGTAAAAAAACCCATCAAGAGTAAGTGTGAAAGTGGCATGGTTTTAGGGCTTACTTCATGGCTAATGGTGTCATTGAATCCGTTTCTATGAGCATCTTTATGGAGGGTGCACTTTCTCTTGAGTTACCCCATATTTAGGTGCTATTTTTTCCAATCCCCCTTATTTGTCTTTTTCTAAGTCTTGCTTTATTATATATTTGCAAGTCCCCTTAAGGTTTCAAACCATTAACATTGAATTTTTTGGACCGGGGTGAGAACTAAAAGAATGGAGCTCAAGTTTGGACCGGATTTTGTTGGTACTCTTTGCTATCATTCCTTTATTTCTTTAGCATATTTTCTTATTATTTTCATAGTAGTTGTGGAACAACCTCTGGGCCTTTGACCCCTCTTCTCATGAGAGAATGGGCCATGACCCATTGCAAAATTTTAGTACACTATGATCATATCCAGGATGGAAAGTGTTAAGTATGGAGGGAAAAAAACATTACCCTTGAAAGGGTCCACCTAGTAGTACCCCTTTTCCCTGGGTGGTGACAACAAAGGACTAGGGCACATAAGTTGGCCATCAAGATTAAACAAGGAAACTAACACAATTTCCCAAACCAACGATCCATTAGCCAACTTTAACCAAATTCCTCATCTACATGCCCGACAAATTAAGCCCAACACTTTGCATAAAAGAAGGACTAACATACCTCATGGTGATGATGTCTTACCAGCTTCCATACTCTGGGTTTCTTGAATGTGATGAGCCTTGGTTAACCTGTATCAACAAATATGAATGAGGGGGCATGTTGGGATACCATATGTGGACATGTTGATCATCATCATGGTTGGGATCATGTTCTCCATTACGGGCCATGAGACATGATATCCTCTAGTTACACCTATGCATGGGGGGTGTAACATGACCATTTCCCATGAGCACCATTAACTAATGACCAATTTCTCATAAGTTTGAATAGTCCACTTAGCACTTATTGTATCAAGTTAACTAAACATTATCTTAGTTATAACTTACCCATAAACACCATACATAACTCAAATAAATTCAAAACAACCTTTATTTCCAAGTTGGTGATTATCAAACTCTTGCAATTTTGCTCTTATAATTGACTAAACTAAAAGTTGAATACAAGGAAAAGACCAGAGCTTTAAATTTAAGGTTTAATGCATTATATAATCAAATCCATGCAAACAAACATCACTCAACTGATTTAACTTTGAATTTTTATCTTAAGGTTTTAGACTTTACAGTAGCCCTACTCATCAAACGTGTCAGCATGCAAACTCTAAAGTTATCCTATGTATATGTCGTCAAGATAAAACAATAAATGTCATCTCTCCAAGGGAAACCTTCACTTGATGTCAAGCCCTTAAACACCATTCCACCTATGACATCTAAGAGACAAAAATCACCTTTTTTAATGGCTACAAAATATTTAGATTATAAAAATGACAACCGGGCTACATAAATGGAAGGGGTGTGTTAATTAGGTGTAGCTCCGGCAGTTGTGAAAAGGAGTGTTATCCTCCCCACTCATGTTCAATTCCTGCAGGTGACATGATGAAATCTTAATGAGTATATTGTTCTAATGACCTCGAGCCTTGTCTTGAAAAAACCTCGAGATTTTGTAGAATCTATTTTACCCTAGGTACCATCCTTGGAATGAGGGGAAGTGTTAGATGTGTTTCCTTATGATGCGTATTTCACCAAAAATAATAATAATAATAATAATGGAATGGGTGCAACCATATTGTAAAATCTTTCAAATGATTTCATAAGTTCCTGAAGGACTGTTAGCGAAGGTACTTGCACCAACGAAGTTTCAAAAATTACCAAAAACCTAATAATAACACATCCCAAAGAAATTATTTGGCACCCATTAACCTCCAACTGGACTTGAATGAAATGACAATAGATCGTTGGCGTTGGGTACATCAACCAAATCTTTGTGAAAAGGAGTGCCCTGAATTCATAATTGAACTTGAAGCTTTCACCCAAGAGACTAATGAACCTCATTTTGTACAAGAGGTAGAAAATCAAGAACACACAAAACCCTCATCTACTGTGGTTCTTTGGGATAGGTTATCTTGAAAACACTTAATATTTTGAATCAAGTGAGGAACCTAATATGCAAGTATAAGAGGTCCAAACCACGCAAGGAAAAATGGATTACCCTTTGATGAACAGGTCACAATAATATGTTGCTTCTAGTACTCCCATTCTCTTAATGACTAACTTGAAATCCCTTGCTTCTTCTACTTCCTCCTCATCTAATCCCAAATTGAGTTGATGATATGAAGAGAATCAAATCAAAAATCAAGTTATATGATTTACTCATAATAAGTTAGCAAGAGGAATTTCCATGAAAGGCATAGAAAGACCACGCTCCGACTAAGAAAACCTCAAATGTTAATGTTGCAATAGGCAAGAAGTTGAGATATGATACCTTTCCTTTTCACCTTACTTTTCAGATTTACAATCACAATGTGCATAACTACTTATTTGATTCAGATGCATCTACTAACATAATTCCATATTCAATATGTCAAAAGTTAAATGAAAATCCTACTAAGTCTCCATTACAAATTATACAATTGGACATATGATAAGTAAAGATAATGGGAGAATTAAAAGAGTTTTCATACAAGTGGTTTCTCATTAGAGATCAAATTAAGTGATCAATGGAGTAGTTTCTCAAGTGGTTTGCTCCATTATAAAACGCATCCAGTAATAACTTTTCCGTTGAACTCCCCTTCAAGCCTACTTTCCCAGATAACATTCAGGGTTGAGTGTTCAATGAGGACCAATAGATTATTGAATTTATGAAAAATGAAGGAACATTTAAATATGCAATCATTGATGATGAATAACACACGAAAGTTATGGATCATTACAAAAAAGGAGTGATGAATTTGAAAATTCATACGGTCCCAAAATGAATCTAAGTATTGAAAAGTTGTTTTTATCTACAAGTCCACTTTAATAAATCCACTAATGTCAATACAAACAACTCATCTATGTAGTACAAGGTGACCAACCTCAGAACAAGAGAAGATCCAAAGATAGACAACATTGTATGTGTTTCATTGCAAGTGAAAGACAACAATACCTCAAGTTGTTCAAACAATATCCCAACATGTTTTCTTTGGCACTGACTTGAAGGTATATTACTAAAGTAATTCAACACATATGTAAGCTTGAGACAAATCCCTTCAAGTAGAAATAAATGGCAACTCACCATGCACTTTTGGATACCAAAAGTATCTTTTTGGTTAGACATTCTTTGTGGGTTGCTAATCTCATACATGTAAGAAAAAATAATGGGGGGATTTGATTGTATGTGGATTTTTAGAACCTTAGTAGGGATTTGGATTACAATATTATCTTATCCCTTCAATAGAACAAATTTTACAATTTGTGGCAATATCTGAAACACTATCCTTCTTGAATGGGTTTTTAGGATAAAATTAATTGTTTGTGGTAGACCAAGACAATCACAAGACAACATTTGTCACTAAGTGGGGTATGTTTGCTTGTGAATGAATTCCTTTTGGATTGATTAATGTAGGTATAAATTTCCAACATGCAATGTATATCACTTTTTGAGGATTGATTAATAAAAGAAGCCGATTTGAGTGGATGATATAACAATCTTTTCAAAGAAACATTTTGATCATGTACATCAACTCAAGCAGATTTTTTAATGCAACAAAAAATATGGCATCTATTTGAATCATGAGAGGTGAATGAATATTTACAATAACCAAAGGAAAATTATCGGGGAAAATTATTTCTAAGGAAGGAATACAAGTCAACCTTGAGAGGACTACACTTATTACTCATATTTCACCTCCACATAGAAAGATTCATTGAACATCATATAATCACTAGATTTGAAGTACCATTTTCCATAGTTTTGAATAACGTGCAATATTTCAATCAACAAACTTAATTTATTTTGGTATAGATAAATAAATCTCTGGAAATAGTCTTCAAACTATTATCCTCAAGGGAATGGTGTGGCCAAGTCGACTAACAAGAACCTAATTTGGATCATTAGAAAAACAATGGTTGACCACCATTGGAATTGGGATAATATTCTCTTAAACACTTTGTCAACAGACCGAGTCAGTGGTAAATTTTATTTAGGAAACTCTCCTTACTCTATGGTTTATGATAAATAAGTTATCCTCCCATCCAACGTTTTTTTGCCTTCTTTACAAAATCTCACAAAAGGTTTAGGTTGTGACTCTGTCGCAATACAAACTAGAATCATTTCCTTGCTCAAGCTTAAGGAATAAAGAAATAAGGCAAAGAAAAGGTTTGCAACCCATAAAAACTTGCTTAAATGTTGGTTTGATAAAAGTTCTTGAGTTAAATATTTCAAAGTAACTTACTTTTCTGTCAATTTACTTTCATGTAATTTACTTTCTGCCAATATGTGGTGTGATTTACTTTCCCACAATATACTTTCTTGTCCATGCGTGGTGTGATTTCATTTCCTACCAATGTGTGGTGTGATTTACTTTCATGCAATTTAATTTCTTGTCAATGTGTGGTGTGATTTACTTTCCATCACTTTACTTTCCTATCAATGGGTGGTGTGAAATTTACTTTCCTACACTTTACTTTCCTATCAATGGGTGGTGTGAAATTTACTTTCTTGCACTTTACTTTCCTCCCAATTTACTTTCCTCCAATATACTCTCAATGATGGTGTGATTGGTTATCTCTTTGCCAATACTTGTGTGGTTGTCCATTCCAGTATTTGTAAGTGTGATTGTTGAAACTACACCTACTCGTTAGACAAACGACTGAAAGTAGGAAGTGTAGCATGCATATACAATGCAAAGTAACTCGCAAGTAAAACTAGAACCCCGGGTTGACAAATTTAATGTACGGACTCATTATTTGCTTTGCTATGAATTTGAAAGGTAATTAAAGAGCTTGTCATTTTGGATCCGTTGTCGAGGATTTTCCAAAGGCATAATAGTACTCTTCCATCGTTTTTTAGCATAACATATTGTATGGGGATTTGAGTGGATTTAAATTAGGTCGTGTAGATGCATGGATTAAGTTACTAAAGATTATTATTGTGGTGCATTAAGAGCCACCCATAATACTAATATCCATGCAGGAAGCTTGGAAAGAGGGAAAAAACATTGGTGAATGAGGATTCCACTAGAGGAAGAGTCAAGGAGAGATTATTTCAAGAATGTATGCTTTAGGAAATTCATAAGAATTTCCATAACGTTTTTGCATGCATTAAAGACCAATCCATTTTCAAATTAATCTCATACTTTAGATCCTCTGGAATAAAGTGTGGAAAACTTTCACAGATAATGAGAAACTCTATGTACTCTCTAGAATTCCCACAATATTTATATCAAGCTCTCATTACTATCATATCACAACTTGAACCAGATATTATGAAATTCGACCTACTCTTCTCTCCCTCCTCCACTCTTATGACATTCTTCTTTCTCACTCTTCATATTCCATCTTTCCCTCCACTACTAAACTCCTTTTGTATTCTACTTTTTGTGTATTTTCCATTTTCCTCATTTCTCACTCCTCCTTCCTCCCTCCCTCCTTTTCCATCCATTGAACCATGCTTCTTTTATGCAATCTACAGCCTTTGACTCTTCATCCTTTATTATATCTACCATACACCTAGTATCTTTGTTCTTGGTAAAATGTGCACTAAATCAATAAATCGATGTTCAAGGTATTAATGGTTGTGTTACTATAGTTTACAAATCAATTTCAATCACTTTATTTTGGGATCGTACGAAAATTTTATGCCCAAATTAGTAAATGCTTGTCCCAAAATCTGCAATGTCACAATTCTACATTCTAATTGTTCAACATCATATTTGGCACATCAAATCATTGCAATTTCAAAACATGTTTCTATTGGATATACCTAAGTGAATCTAATTTCATCTCGCACTAGAATCATGTCAATCCGACATTAGATGAAAAAGTTGTGTTCAAGATAGTGATTGTTGGTCCATGTTGAATATCAAAAACAACTCTATCATGCAAACTAATCTTCAACATATTTGAGATATCAATTATTTATATATTCAAAACCTATTTCTATTGGAGATATATACATGAAATTATTTTCATCTCCAACTGGAATCACATCAATTCGACATTGGACGAAAAAGTTGTGTTCAAATTAGTCGTCGCTTGTCCTAAATTCTACACTACTAACAATTTGTATCCTAGACTGTTATCAATTAATTTGACATATCAATTATTAATATTGTCCAGACATGTTTCTATGGGAAATAGATATATGAATACATTTCTATCTCCACAATAATCATGTCAATATGATATTAGAAGAAAATTTTACGCCAAAAATAGTGATTGTTCATCCAGGTAGAAACGTAAAAACAACTTTGTTATGCAAGTGGTTTCTATGAATACATTTATATGGGAAATAGATATATGAATACATTTCTATCTCCACAATAATCATGTCAATATGATATTAGAATAAAATTTTACACCAAAAATAGCGATTGTTCGTCTAGGTAGAAACGTAAAAACAACTTTGTTATGCAAGTGGTTTCTCAACATATTTGACATATCATTCCAAGGAATTTTAAAAACATGTTTATACCGGTGGTAACCCTATGAATCTACTTTAGAATAGATTTTTAATCAATCCAATCAGACATCAATTTAAAAATTTATGACCAAAACATTGTTGAGTAGTCTACGTTGGCCACCTCTCATCAACATGTTGAAAATGAAAGTTACTTTATTTATATTTTTAGATCTATTTTATATGCACTATTTGTAATTATTTTTGTAAGAATAAAGTCTAGACACCTCTCTTCTTCCATGATGTCACATTTTATTGTAGACAAGTGATATTTTTTCATAGATCACAAAAGATGAAAAAGGTCAACCATCGATGAAGAAGTGATTTTTGAAGACTAATTTTTATGAAAAATGCATATCACTAAGTCATCCAAACTAAAGGAAGTACAAAATCATGTGATGATGAGTCCTTTATATTGCATTATCAATCACTTCCACACTAGTTGTGGATCTCCTTGCTCGTCGACTGCAAAAAGTCTACAAGTCATCTGTGAAAAGTCTACAGGTCTGCTATGGAAACTCTACAACAGAGTTGCAGAACCCCTGAAGCTGTGGAAACTCTACAGCAGAGTTGTAGAAGCTCCAACACTGCAGAAACTCTACAGTGGTGCTTCGGAACCTTTTGAATTGTGAATCTAAAACAATACCAGCAACACCGAGACTTTTCATAAACTTGCAAAAGGACACAATACAAGGAAAATGAATAATTGATTTGAAAATCAAGTGAATGTCAATGCTATGAAATTAAAGACAATAGCTACATAAGTGAAGACATAAGTACAAATAGAAGTCAAAAGGAAGTGATACCGAAGAAATAAAAAGGGTCAAATCCTAATCCATAACTCTTGTTCCTCAACACCATTCATAATATTCTCTATTGTCACATAACCATGGTATGCAAATGCATTTCCTTACCCCTCATCTCAAATATTTGTATGTTGAATTCAATGAAGTTTCATTTCTTTATGTGATTGATATTGAAGATCAATAGTTTTCCTCAAGCATTCCTTCAACCACTACTATCGAATCAAAACTTCATATTATTCTCCACTTTCTCCAGAAAGACCTTTGTAACTTCTGATTCCACCCATTCCTAACCCACTAAATAATGTAAATCAGCCCATTTACATTGTTGAGCTACCTAGTTATTCTATTTCCTTCAATGCCAACGGACCGTGGAATGTTTGGAAACCAGTTTCTAGAAGGCATTCCTAGGGAATACAAATTATGATTGTGAAAACCCTCTGGATGCAATTAGACAGATCTTGTTTGAAAACCATCTTGTTAGCAAACAAGATTTGAAAGAAAAAAAAATAAAAGAAAAAAAAATGAATCAATCAATCAAGCAATAAATCTTCTTTCAAGTTTATGTTGCTCGTTGAATAAATATCGTCGAGAGCTTGTTGCTACAACTCCACCAGAATCCTTATTGTCTCTTGCTTGTTTCATCTTGTCCAACACACTTCCTTTATGTCTAATGATGTGATACAGATTCTACAGTATGTATTTCATTTTCAACAACTCCACCATTGCTACAAAGGCAGTAGAAATAGACAAGTTCAAAAAAAATTGTTGGTGTTGTTATATAAAAACCAACACCAATGATTTTTGTGGCTGCTACAAAAGTTCATGAACATATTTGTTGAAGAAACTCTACAACACAGCTATGGCAACGCTACTGCAGAGCTGCGAAAAGTCTATAGGTCAGTTGTGGAAACTCTACGATAGAGTTGTAGAAACTCTACAACAGAGCTACATAAAATCTATAGTAGAGCTACAAAAATTTTACAAGTTGGTTGCGGAAAATCGATAGCAGAGTTACGAAAAGTCTATAGGTCGTATGAAAAAACTCTATAGGATTGTCACAGGAACTCTACATAATGATGCATAAATGTAGCTTGTTGCGTAACCTTGAGGCATTTGCTACAAAATCTCTTTCCATGGGAACTTGTGGATGCTATATACTTGTTGCAAATGTCATGAATTATCAGGTAGGTCCACGCATGCTTTTTTTTTCTAATCATTTTTTAGATTTATTGAATAATATAGGCTTGTATTTGGAAATATATTTGAGCCTACTTTGTTTTTCCCTACCATTTATTATTTTTTCAAGGACGAAAAAAGTCTCCAATAGGGGGGAGAAACATTGACCACGGGTCTACCTATCATGACCACACCATCACCGCCCTTGTTTTATCCATAACCTTCACCACACCATTTATTTTCCACAGTCCACATCCCTTCCAGCATACACCTGGAATGTCCAAGAAGGAGGAAGACAATCTACCACTCCATCCTTGTGGTAGATTTTTGAAGGGAAACGATGAGGAAAGTGCAAAGAATCAACTTGCACCAACAATTAGGAGAATCGGGAGGTCAATTAGCTAAAACAAGGAGAAGAAGAGAAAGATGTATGCAACAGGTAGGACATTGCTTAGTTTTCATTGATGAAGGAAGATATGTTATAGCATTGTTGGTTGTTAGTACTCAGAGGTATGTTCATTATGTGTTAAGAAAATCCATCTCGAGGCTTCTTGTTGGAGAAGCAAGCCACATTCCACAAGCTATATTGTTTTAAAAAGAGAACGACAAGAAGATTTTCCAATCCAAGAGGGAACTTAGAAGCATATCAAGAGAAAAATGATGTCAAGTAGTTCATACAACAATGTGAAGAATTTTTTCGACAGTTGAGTGGACAATGTTGGCAAGCAAAGAGTTGAAGGCTTCCTCTAGATCTCCACACCCAAAACCGCACAACCAAGAAAAGAGTGTCAAGAGTGAAGAGTAAATGGAATGAAGATTTATATGCATCTCTAACCCAAGGAGCATAGGTTGTCCAAGGAGTTATAGTAGCACAAGAAGTCAACATCACCATCAAAGAGGACAACGAGTTGATGTCAACAACAACGAAAACCCCATTCCAATGGTTACTCACAATCTTCTAGAAGAAGAATCCCTTCTTGGAGATGTATAAAAGATTGGTGCAAGGAGGTCAAAGACTTTCCCTTGTGTTTATACAATCCAGATCTTGAGGTAGTCACTTTACCTCAAGATTGTATCATTTTGACGATTGTCACCTATCCATAGAGGTATAGGATTCATAAAAATTTTGAGGTGGAAGAAAGTGTTATGACTGCTGCATATCAAAGAGGTCATTCAAACGACGTTATTGAGGAGATAGAGTGTTGGTAAGAACATGAAAACAGTAGAGGAATATTTCATGTCGAGAAGCAATTGATCCTAGAAGAAGTCAAACCACACTTCCTCTTCTGGATTTGTTACATGATGGCATATGTTTTCTAGGATTTCACTGAACAAGCAAAAGCCAAAATTCGTCTTTTCTTTCATTGGCTCTTGAGATTGCCCATATCCCAGTTTGAGAATGCAATACTTGCACACAAAATATGGGAATGAGTTATGAGTGAATATTTCAAATCTGAATATTTCTCAGAGCTAAGAGTCTGTGCACAAACTTCTATATTGTAAGAACAAGTGAGCTAGGAACCAAAGACAAATCCATAACCACAACCAAATCCAGTAGCCAGAGTCATATATGTAACTAGAAGCCAGAGTTAGAGCCATGTTCCATAGAAGCAAATATAAGGTACATTGATTTACATTAGTTTCCTCTAAGCCTTAGGAGATCAAAAGAACCTCTCAATGGAGGGGGGGATCTAAAATGGATCCAAACATAAGTGAGTGGTTGTAAGACTTAGAACCTACAAGTGTAATTTGTCAACTAATGAAGGCTAGATAAAAACGTAAAAGACAATAGAAACAATAAAATTAAATAAGAGGAAAATAAAACAATTAAATGAAGAAGAAAAAATGAAAATAGGAAAGAAAAAGTAGGAATGGGAAATGGGAAATGGGAAATGAAAGGTTGATCTCTTGGCTTTCCTATTACCCCCCATGAGAACGATAAGTAAAGATATTTTTCCCATACAAAGTTGGAGTGTGCCACTCAGTTGGCACCTAAACACAAAGCAAGGTGAGCTTGAAAGAGCCAAACCATGAAGTGGGAAGCATAGCTAATCCTTGTGTTCCTGACAATAAAGAATCCAAGTGGTCAAGTCCTAACACTAGATATGAAGATAGAGTTCTTAATGATAGACTAATTGTACAGTCCAATTGAATGTTATGGTCTTCAATTTTACACCAAGTTCAGAACCCTTGAAATCCATTCAAAAGATGAATGTATTTGCATAAGAATGAGAAAATAGACCAAAGGTTAATTCCATAGAGTATTTGTGTTGGTGAAGCAAGTTGGCTATAAGTCCCTCATTTACAAATAACAAACAATGAATAAAAATGATTCAAAACAACCTTTTAGAGGGAAGAGAAAAAATTTGTTGTGATCCAATGGAAAGGAAATAAAACTTGAAAAGTATCACTTGCAGAGAAGATTGTAGTTGTGCACTCCAATCCTTCTCCATGGGAGGGTTCTTTGATTCCTCTCGAAGACTTGATACGAAATGGAAAAAATTTGGCATTGCTTCCCCTTATGCAATGGCACTTTGGAAGGAATAATGGTTAGTACAAGTGTAAGTAAATTCAATATATGTGAGTGGAAGCAATGGCTTTCTCTGACCTTCGATGAAATCTCAACATCATAACCTTAATGCCAAAACGCTCTATCAAACGCATGGGGGAGGCATGTATTTATAGGTTGAAGCTAGCTTGGAAAACATTGGTTCAAGTGGAAACTCTCAATATTCAAGTATGGGATCCCATGTGCTCACATGTGCCTAACTTGACACAAAGGTGGGCCAAGTATCCTTCTATTGATGAGAAGAGACAACTTGAACAGACCCACATTCATCCTTTGACCATTTTGAAGGAACTTTAGGCATTAATGCAACATCGAAATGCTCAAATGGMACAACTACAGGTGCATGGGTATCAAAAGAATCCTAGCACAATCGCATGGCCAATAAAATAAATGCGGTGTGACCTATGTGATGGTCATGTGACCAAATAAAGGAATAGTCTTGTGTCCAATGTGATGGTCATGTGACCAAATAAAGGAATAGTCTTGTGTCCAATGTGATGGTCATGTGACCAAATAAAGGAATAGTCTTGTGTCCAATGTGATGGTCAACTTGAAGTTTGACTCAGATTTGAGGTGTGTAATGGGTCTATAATCCATGTAGTGGGTGTATTAGGGATGGTTAATGTTGGGTTAACAAATCTTCAATTAAAATTTCATTAATGTCATGGGTGGAAGAAATTGGTGTGATAACGAGGTCCTCAAAAAAGTCACTATTAAGAACTGCCACCCTCTACCTCAGATTGATGACCTTGATTATCACAAGGGGGCCAAGTATTTCACCCAATTGGATCTTACTTTAGGGTATTATCAAGTGCATATGGAACCTCTAATGCTTGGAAGACAACTTCCAACACCAATTTTGGGCTCTTTGAGTGGTTGGCCATGCCTTTTGCACTCACCATTGCACCTACCACTTTCACGAGGATCACTAGTGAGATCTTCTAACCACATTTGATAAGTTCATCATGGTTTACTTAGTTTTATTTTGATTTTTAGTAAGTCTTGGTCAAATCATTTTTCAACATGTTTGCATTGTTTTGGACCTCATCCACCAACATTATTTACAAGGCAAAATGATGAAATCCTTCTTTGGGAAAAGTTGTCCAATATATAGGCTTTCCAATTAACCTAGCAACAATTCATATAGATCCTACCAAATTTCTTTTTGAATATTTGGCCCACTCCTAGCACCATAACTAATCTCAAGAGCTTCTTGGTAGGATTAATTTCTATAGTAATTTTATCTATCACTACTTCCACACTACCCCCCCCACTAAATCAAGCTCATTGCCACAAGACTCTTTGTTGGACTCCTAAGTGACTTATCACTTAGAGAACTTGTCTTAGGCCAAGCTCAACTACAACACTTGATGACAAGGAATTTATGCACTCATCGAAGCTCCAAAGCAATGGAGGTACCATATCCTTGGTATGGAAAGCATCCTACAAATTGATCATCACCCCATTCAGTTGATGAATTATCAATCCAAAATTTAAAAGAAAACACATTTAAAATGGGATTCCTACATTTACTACTTTCAATTAGTCAATAAATATAAGGGTGGCTCAAATAAAGCAAGCAATCACTTAGTATAAGATCCCATGCCAAGGCCCTATTCACTTTAGATATTAGATGTGTAACCTATCAGGTCTAGAAATCTCGATATTCTATAGACCCTTACTTTGGTTTGATCATGAGGTCTATTCAACAACCTACCATGGTTAGAATTAGACCATATATTGATCTAGGATTAATGTTATGGTTAAAATCCTTTCATGCCCTTAAATTTTCTTCTTCTTAACATATTTTGAATTTATCTTATTTTGTGTGCATGCATTAATGCAATAGCCTAGTTGTATTTGCATGTATTTAGGGGACCACATGTGCAACCAAATAGTGCATCCTGAGTGATTCATTATGTATAACTAGACCACGGTGGCAAAGTTGGTGATTGGAAGAAGTTGGTCAAGTGTCCTACACTTATTTAACCCTAACCCTGGGTCTACCTTTACTCATAATTTCATGTATTTTTATGCACTCATAATTTTGATTATATCCACTTATATCCTACTAATGCAACATCTATTAAGGAGTTACAAATCATTATAGAACATTTATTTGATGTAGTCTCCAATCATGCCTTTGAAGACCATGTTGATTTAGGTTTGGAGACTCCCTTATCCCATGTCCTTGCATAGACAACTAGAATGGTAGTTGAAGTACATAAGTATATTTCAACAGCTTTGTAGCTCCTTGCACACAAGGTTCACTATCGATTGTTATAATGATGGCTACTCCAACTATAAGCATCGACAATCTTCATTTTATACACATTCCATTGTATGATGGATGATGTGATGGCCATAAGCATATGACCACAATGGAGAATTAAGTGGGTCATACTCAGATAAGGTATGACTTCTTATCAATATAAAATTTCTTAATTCCATAGCAACACGAGGGAAATGAGCTCATCATTGGTAGGAATGTATGCAACAAACACTAGCCACCTTCTAGTATGCTAAGGATAAGTTTTTACAAGAGTAGAATGAGATGATCCATCCTCCTACCAACATCACCATGCACATTCATTTCTACTAAAAATGTGGTGAATCTCTCACAAAGTTTGGTTGTATATTAGGAGAAGGATTTAAAAATAGTGGCACTGATATTCTTGACTCTTAGCGCACTGATATTCTTGACTCTTAGTGCATGGTCCAACCCCTRCCCCAACAACCAAGTGCATGGTCTTAAGTCAACTACTATATCCATAATACTTTGGTACTGATATTMTTGATTCTTAGCGCACCAAGTGGCTATTGTATKTTTCCCCCTCGAATTGACTCATAATGAAAATCTTGAAGCTAAGTAAGAACAAATGATATATATATTTGGTTGCATAGTCATATGACGGTGCACTGAATACTATAGTTTCAACCCGTGAACCTTCTCCAAACATTAAACATCATCTAAAACAACACCAACAATGGATCACCCAAATTGTTATCATAAGCCTTAGGAAATTTTGCCACTATTATGACAAAAATCATGTGCACAAAGAATGTCTTCTACATTGTATATTTGGTGTCATAACCAACAACCATCACATGCTAGCCACAACACATGCATGGATGATTAATGCTACAAAACTAGTCATGAATGTATAAGGTCCACTCAAGTCACCTCCCACACAAACCAACACTATTAGTTTTTTTTTCCCACGTGGCAACTTGTTCTAAATATTACACCTCCTACACAATATGTCCCTCCCAAATTTTGCTCGAAGCCACGAGCAACTAGACAACATCCTCTATTGGGTTCACAAATAACATCACTGGATTGGGAAAACATGTAATCCATGCAAGTGCATATATCAAGTTATGCACAACCCTAGATGTGCATATCGGATCAAATTCGAAAGAGACTAATAATGGTTTGCTTGGTGAATGTGGGGACATATTGACATGAATTATGTGTTTAAATATTTATATGAAAGAGCATTTGTATTTGAGAGTAGGGAATCGTGAATCCTTTCACTTTTTGAGGTCTAGGAATGTTAATGGTATTTATTCATAAGTCCAATGTGAATCAATGTCGAAAGTCCAAAGAACATAGAATAAGGCACTTTAAACCATGTGACATATCCAAGTAAATTGTTATATGCAGCCATCATCTTTGAATAGTAGTGGATAGTTATTGCATGTAAAAATATCCACTTTATAAAGCCCATTAAGTACTTAGTATCCATTAGTGAATATGTAGTTGGTACCCATTAGTGATAGGAGACTAGAATTTTTGTCTTGTGTTGTTGTATTTGGACCTCTGCTCGGTGAAAGGTGACCCCACCTTAAGAGGCAAGTGAACATTGTTTCCCTCTTCGATTTTATCTTAATGCAAGGGTATCTCTTACATCTTTCATAATATTGGTTTTGTATTTGGGTATTGCAATTATAGTCTCCGTATACTTGGTTGTTTGGTTGTTTCAATTTTAAGAGTTAAGAAACACTACAAGTGGTATCAAAGCTCTTTCTTGAGTTCACCTGCAAACACACATGATTTGATTTCAATTACATTTTGCTTGCATGACATTGTTTTTGTATAAGATTGTCTTGGCTCATTTGTTCATTTAATTATTTGATGACTTAAATATGCAATATTGAGATTTAATATGACTTGTATTTGTTGTCATACATCATCATCAAGGTTGATAAAGAAAAACAAGATCATATCCCTTCAACAAATGATACAAGATGGCATAATAGGTCAAATACTTTCTTGAATTTTGAAACCTAATGAGCCAAAAGTGGAATAGAGCTTCCTACCAATAATTAGAAAGCTCGCTTTGCCCTCTATGTTTAACAAGCAATTCAACAATCTGAAATTGGACAAGAAAGCCTTAAAGGCATAAAATCAGGGGATTTAGTTGACATTCATTTTAATTGATTTTTAGCTGATTGTTGTGACTTTGAGTTTGTTTTCGATATCAAACTAACTTGCATGTGAGGCTTTCATACAAAGATCTAGGAAGGTCTTGAAGCTCATATGACCTCCCATAATTTTCGATAAGACGAAGAAGTATGGAAATCACAGAACAACAATAAAAAATCAGCAATTCCACTAACAAGCACTATGATTCACAGTAAACAATGAAGATTTCAATTTGCATGCCAATCATGAAGTTTTCCTTCTTTTCATGCTCTAATTCAAAATAATACTCTTAAATAACTAATACAAAATGCTTACAAGTGAAATAGCTTAAAGTTTCGATTTGCATATCTATCTTTACTAATAGATATTTCAAAATAATAGGGGTAGTAGGTGCAGGAGGGGCCATCATAAACCCCGAAGATATAATTGTATATACCTTGGCTTGGAGTCTGAGCATATCTACTAACGAACAAATATAAGCATATGCACTCCTACTAGGCTTGAAAATAATTAATACTAGATGCTTACAAGTGAAATAGCTTAAAGTTTCAATTTGCATACCTTTCCTACTAAGGACCAAATAGAAGCATATGCACTCCTACTAGGCTTGAAAATAATTAGTATAATACTGGATGCTTACAAGTGAAATAGCTTAAAGTTTCAATTTGCATACCTTTCCTACTAAGGACCAAATAGAAGCATATGCACTCCTGCTAGGCTTGAAAATAATTAATACTAGATGCTTACAAGTGAAATAGCTTAAAGTTTCAATTTGCATACCTTTCCTAATAGATATTTCATTCAAAATAATAAGGGTATCAGGTGGCAGGAGGGGTCATCATAAACCTCGGAGGTACAATTGTAACCAAATAGAAGCATATGCACTCCTACTAGGCTTGAAAATAAATAATACTAGATGCTTACAAGTGAAATAGCTTAAAACTTTCAATTTGCATACCTTTCCTAATAGATATTTCAAAATAATAAGGGTATTAGGTGGCAGGAGGGGTCATCATAAAACCTCGGAGGTACAATTGTATATACCTATGCTTGGAGTCTGGGAATATCTACTAACAACCAAATTGAAGCATCTGCACTCCTACTAAGCTTGAAACTAATCAGCATTCTTTATAAGCATTCTTCATAGAGAGAGTTTGGTAGTAGTGGGAGAATCCTAGAATGGTATTAGGCACTAATCCTTTTGAATCTAGGTTGGCATCTAAATTTGAAAGGATTAGGCAAGCGATAATCCTAATCCCCAAGTGAAATTTTATCCTGTTCTTTACAAAATAATTGCAGAGCATTTTGCCAATAAAGCTACATTAGGAAAAGAAGAAAAGGTGGTCATTAATGGCGAGCCCTATCTTCAACCTATACCTTAAATCATTAAGGATAAACCATGTAAACATCATGTAAATGAGCAGATGGCCCATTGTAAGGATGGTGGATTATTTAGCAGTCAATTTAATGTAAAGCGAGCTCTCCTTCCCCATCTCATGCGTCTGTTCATTTCTTTGCATGCCTATGAACCTTTGCATGGTATTTGACACAAACATTGTGGAACTATTGCACTGTGGCTCAACTTATTCGTGTGGTGTTCCAGGCATCCAAGATCGCGGTTCTGGCCGGTGGCGTTTGGTCTGGCAATTTGGACATTGGTATGGCTCCTCCATTCCAGACTTTCATATAAGCGGAGACCATTTTCCCCACGTTTTACTACATGTTTGAAAGGTTCACAACTGGTATCTATTTACAACTCTAAAGAGTATGCCCCTGTTCCTACTGTGGGGGTTTTGGACACATTTCTAGGTAATATAACTCCCTGTCTTGGGGGCTTTGATACTCTATTGGTTTTTTGGTTTGATTTATACTTCTGGTTAGTTATCCAGTTTAGTCTTTGATCTCAATTGGGGGGCAGTTGGCTTGAAGGTGGCATTCATTTTCAAAGGGTTACATTTCAAAGAAGTGCACTGATTCTCTCTATCCAATTCTAGTCTCATCTTTGACCCCCGTCATTGTTGTTTTGGCCACATTCTATTTACTTCTTAGGTGTTGCGGAATACAAACTTTCTTCTTAGGCCTGGCAATTTTAGTTTAATTTACTATGCTCAATTGGTGTGGTTTGAAGTCTTACTTCCCAAATGGATTATCATGAAATCCTAAGAGATCAGACAGGTATCGAGGCATGAGGGAAATAGGAGCTCGCTTCACACAATTTTGAAGAAAATTCAGGATCAAGGCACTAATGTAGCCTCCCAAATCGAAACCATAATGGGAACATTGGTAAAACAAAAATGTCAAATTAACGCAATAGAAGCAGAATGTGCATCACTTTTAAGTATGGTAGTAAATCTGATACATGGAACTTCCAACAAGGTTCAATCAGTGAATTAAAACCATTGAAAAACTCTGCGAAGACAATATTGGGCACAGCTCCATTGAAATGAAGATCTTAACATGTAAGGGATGGGTCCAGTGAAAGAAGCAAGTCACCAGCGGACACCATTTTTCTTAAAATATATTTCAAAATAAAAATTACTCTTAGATTTCTAATACTGGATGCTTAAAAATGGAATCCATTAAGATTTTTTGCATATCCATCTTTCTTAGTAGATATTTCAAGATAATAATACTCTTTAGGTAACTTATTCTAAATACTTAAAAATGGAATCCATTAAGATTTTGCATATCCTTTCTTATTAGTTATTTCAAAATAATAATACTCCTAGTTAACTAATTATGAATGCTTAAGGTGGAATACGTTGAAATTTTGCATATATTTGTAGAAAGTTATACATGCAATCCCATTCCCATTAAATAAGCAAACAAGGTTCTTCCAATTTAACAAGGAATAAAAACATTGCACATCATTTCCCTCCTAATTTTTGCACTGAAAAAACCAACCCCAACTTATCTACTTATAAAGCACACATTCAGCTACACATCTACATCCTGAACCTACTACAAGTCAACAATTCCCGGTCTACTATTATTATAACGTAACCTTCCAATTTTATGATTCAAGATGCCATGGAACAAGGACATCTCATCAACAGAAAAACTAGAATGCAAATAGCAACACCATCAGTTACAAACGCAAAATACATTCTAAACATGTTCAAAGACTGCATGGGTAATTCAAAATGCAAATAGCGACACAATTAGAAACGACAAAAAAACGACATGTTCAAAGGCTGCATGAGTAATTCAATCACAAGTTCCATTATTTGCAACATTAAAAACCAACACAAAAAGACATTCTAGAAATGTTCATAGGCTGCATAAGTAATTCAATCACAAGTTCCATTTTTCCTATACATGCAAACAACTGGACTGATTTCGGCACAAGATAATCAGAAACAAATGCAATTCAATTGCTGCCACGAAATCATATTGTCTTGTTCATGAATTTCTCATATTTCCAGCAACTGCAGTTTAAGAGGTTCCCACAAAAATCACACGTCTAGTTGAAAAGACTCCACCTGTACCAGATATCCTATATCTAACATACACGAGCGAAAATCTGCTAGTTTACCACTGTACTTTATAATAAGGACTTGTTCATCTTCAGAAAACTAAAAGTAAATGCTTATAAATAGAATGCATTAAATTGCATTTCCATCAGTTATACGTGGAAAAAATTACGCCTCCTAGTCATTCCAATTTCCCCCCTTCAATAAGCAAAGCAAGTTTATTTGTCTTTTCGTCTCCATCTTAGCCAGCAAGGAATATTAAAATTGCATTTCATTTTTCTCCTAATTTTTGCACTGAAATAACCAACGCCAACAAATATACTGCTGATTTACAAAAGCACATATCCAGCTACACATCTACATCACATACTATTATCACAACTATGTCTATGTAACCTTCAAACTCTGATTCAAGATGCCACATAACAAGTTCTGTTGGACATCTCAAATCAACATAATAAGGCAGAATGCAAACAGCAACACAATTAAACAAACACCTTAATATGTAGCAGACACTAAAAACACACTTCTAGACAAGTTCAAAGACTGCATTAGTATCTCGATCAAAAGTTCCAATGTGTAAATGCAAAATACCAGACTTATTTGGGCACAAGATCAACAAGCAACAAGTGCAATCCAAATGCTGCAGCAAAAGACAAGAGCTTTAAACCACAATTCCCAGATGCACTTGGAGCGAGGATATCAAAACCTAGCAGTAGCATTACTACAATACAGATTCCATGCATAACTCTGTACAAAGATGCCCATAACTTCACAAATATGCAGGTAGTTGGTGAACGCCAAATCACACAAATCTATGACAGGTTATTGCTATTGCATACTTGCAGTTATTTCTTTCCAGAAGTTCCAGAAGTTCCAGAAGTTCCACGCAGTTTCACACTAAGAACCCTTTCCAGCTTTGCAATGATCTGCTGATTGGGAATTGCTTTCCCAGACTCGTACTCTTGAATAATTTGAGGTTTTTCATTAATTTGCTGTTCCAAACAAAAGTTCTGTTAGGATGCTGCCATACTAAAGTAGAACTGGAAGAAGACATAAGGAAGAAACCTTACAAGGGAATTATGCAAAAACAGTACCTGTGCAAGCTGAGCTTGTGTTAACTTTTTATCTAAACGGGCCTGCATTATGTTTTTCTTCAAATCCGTTGAAACTCTTTCGTCTGATAAAATGATAGATTGCAAAAAGTATTTAAATCTTAAAATCAAAAGAATGATATAAGAACACATCTTAAACAAACTGGAAATAAAATCTTGTATGTTAAAACATACATCCCATGTTCATTATTTAGTACATACATCTCATATGTATGTACTATGGATTGTTAATCTTTTTATACTATAAAAATATTATAATGGACCACTTATGCCACATCAGGATTAGCCATGGACAATATACATCTCCCTCGTTCTGGGCTGTAGAATTCACCTTGTTTTTCTTGATACAATTAACATTTTTTAATGATTATGGTGGCCTTTTTGTTTACAATATTTTTTTATTATTTTTATTACTATGGTCCATTTTTTCATTTTTACATTATAGGGTTGTAAAACGCACCTCACTTTTGTTGATATAATAACAATTTTTATGATAATGGTGGCCAATTTGTTTATATTATTTTTTATTATGGTTCATTTTTTTTTATATTAGTCCATTATCATTACGTTAAATTTCACAACTCATCCATACTGAGCTGTAGAATGCATCTCACTTCTCTCGGTACAAATACAATGAACTCATCCATACTGAGCTGTAGAATGCATCTCACTTCTCTCGGTACAAATACAATGAACTCATCCATACTGAGCTGTAGAATGCATCTCACTTCTCTCGGTACAAATACAATGGATTTTCTTTTTATATTAGTTTATTAGCATTACATTACAGTACACGTCTCATCCATACTGGGCTGTGGAATACACCAGTGCAAATATAATAGATTCTCAGTAATATGGTTATCAGGGTCCAATTTTGCACACAATGAGAACCAGAAAACAAACTAAAATAACAATCGCAATTGCAAAAATAATGTGATATTATACTTCAAAACTAGTGTTCTATTCTCATTGTGGCCTAACCCACCAAAATGGCAAGTTAAGAAAGGGATGAGACCATGTGCAAGTCCTGAACATTTTTTGTAGAGTAGATACCCCTCAGACCTTACACCTAAGCCATAGGAAATCTGTGGCATCCACACATAAGCTTGTGGTTCTCAAACCAATTTCCTCAAAATATAAACCTTTGCAATTAAGTTTTAACTCTTTCTCTGTAGTTCATTTTGGCAAATAATGTTGTTGAGGTAAATTTGATAACGAGGCAGGATGATTATTATTCCTTAAACTTGGCAACAAGGTTGACACTACTGTATACTGTAAGCCCAAAGGGTTAGCTCAACCGGTTGTTGCCAATGTTGTTGGGCATCTAGCTAATTCCATGGCAGCAGGTACCCTGGTTGAGGCACACTAGTCTACACCCACAGGTTTACTAAAAATTCCATCGACATTTTCTTGGAAAGAGTATAGTAATAGTAAATAACCTATAGCAAGCATATTCTATCAAGTTCATACAAAGTGAAAGCCTATTCTATGATACTTATCTAACATTAAAAACATTGATAGTAATAACCATAGCGGATACAATTAATATTGAATAACATAAACATAAAAAATACTTTTGCAGATAACTAAACTAGTCACCCACTTTTGATTTTGGCAAAGACATGTTGCTAAGGTAAATTGGATAATCTGAGTCAGTAATACCCATCAGGCTGTGGAATAATGGTTGAAATGGGGAGTCACGCTGCAAACAACCCATGTTCAAACCCTGACAGGCATAGAAGCCTTGAACAATGTGTGTGTTGGAAAATTTTCATTGAAATAGGTCCATGATAATGCAGACTTGTGTTTACAGGTGCCCATTGATCAAAAATAGGATTTGCCCTTCCCAAATGTCATGTCCCCTCCCCTTTGATCTCACCAGAGGAGGGACATAGTGGCTTAGGGGGCTCCCTGTAGGCCATAGTCCCCAACCAAAGGGGAACCATGGGGCCTTGATGGACACAAAGAGGAAAGCGGCTGGTCTAAATGTGTTAATGGGGCAAAAGCAAGGGGGTAAAAGACCCTAACTTAAGGGATAAGCTACAATTGGATGAAGAAAAGGGTAAAAAGACCTTAACTTGAGGGGTAAGCCAACTAAAACAATGAAGCAAGCAAAAGACAAGATCTATATAAGGAGATGGAGGCTCATTTGAAAAGACACAAGGATTATTTTTGGAGTTCTCTCTTCTGTTTTTGGGGGCGGTTGCCTTGGTCCTTTGGAGGGTGGGTAAACCCTCCCTCTCTCTGTTGAGTTTCGGTGTGGCCTAGGGATCACCCTAGCTCAACCCTTGTTCACTCTTGCACCAAAAGCATAGCCGCTGAGGGACAAAACTGCTGGGGAGGATTGCTGAGTTTGCTGTGGCCATTTGGAGGGCCAAATCTACCTGTTCAAGAACCAGGACGCTGCCGCAAGGGGGTTGGAGGGACTGATCTAGCCTTAAACAACCTTGGAGGGGAGGCCGAGTTCTGTCTCTGCTAACCAGGTCAGTAAAAGGAAGGGCCGCACTGTATGTTGATGAAGCCGCAGGGGTGAAGGGGACTGTCAGTGGGACATAGGCCTCCATCGTGCAGGACCGAGGGCAGAGTTATAGCTGGCAGAAGAGGACCAAGCATCCTGGGAGCAGCAGCAAGTCATTAAGAAAGGGACCAAACCCTAAACTCAGCTGTGTTGAGGACTGGTTCGGCAGAAGCACCAAGGTGCCAACCCACACAGCACAGGTTCCAGATTCTATTAACAAAAATAATTGATAATTTCTGCTGTGGTGATGGTTATATCAGCATCATTTATTGCTAGGGTTGAGTTCCATGCTCCTATGGTTAATTGCTGCTGCTGTTGCAGCCATTAGGATTGGATATTTTGGGTATATTTCTTGCTGTTGGGTAAATTCTGCTGTAGTAGCTATTGTAACAGCATTGCTAAGTTTGAATACTGTGTTCTAAGACTGCTATACTCATCATCATTAGGTATTATTGTTACAGCATTGAGTATCTTTGTGATTGAGGCTGTATTCCGATATTTACTAAATTGTGACAGCAGCCTTTAGAGGGTTTTACTACTGGCTTTTGGATAACTGTAGGACTGTATTTATTGCTGGTATTACTATGCTACTGAACTGGTTCTATTCACATACTGGTTATCTATAAATGCTACCTATTTATAGTGAAAAGAATGTGTGACATTTTGAAAATTTGACTTGTTTGCAAGCTTGCCTGGCTCCCTGGAAACCCTAGGGATTTTACACCAAAACACGATGAGGCGGTATCATTATTATTTTCACTAAATCAGCAAAAGGTTCGACTGTATAATATAGAACGAATTAACATATTACATTCATATTCTATGCAGTTATTACAAAATGAACATAGGCTTTGAGAGCACAATGTTCTTGAGAATTTTTCTAATCTTAAAAAGTGCAAATAGGAATGACCATATTGCATACTGAATACCATAAAAAACATGTGCCCATGTAAAGGGAATAGATCTGAAAAAAATTGTCCCTTTGATTTAAGGTTTCAGTGATGCTCAGACTTCTTTCTAGTCATAGAGACGGTACCAGCCTACAGGAGTGGCCCTCATACAATCACTGAATAGGATAAACCAACCTCTACTCGTGTAAAGCGCACAAGATCGCCGTAAGCATCTAATGTTGTTAAATAAGAACCCTTTACTACACTTAATTCCTGATGCTTAGGTGCTGGGCCTCTGATAAGATGTCATTCTTGCTTTGCTTCAACAGCCTAGTTGGGCTTGTATCTAACCTGTTGTCTTGCTTTGCTTCAACAGTCCTAGATAGTAACTTAAATCATAGAAATAAGTATCATTCTTCCCATAGATGATGATCATAAGATCGATTTCGAATGTGGACTTGGAAGGCTACCAACAATTATGTAGAAACAGAAGCTGATACCATTTTAATGACCATAGCAAGGAAGAAGGAATTGATGATGAGGAACCCAGGACTTCATGCCAGCCTTCAATTAGCAGAAGTTATCAAAAACAGCTTTGGTTCAATTCACTTCCATCATATTTACCATGAACATAACCAAGAAGCAGACAGATTATCTAAACAAGCCTGCAACAGAGATTTAGAATCCTTATGAAAAACCTTTCAAGATGGAGTCAGAAATCCTCCCATCAATGCCCACAGGTATATAAAATTCGCAGATTCGGAACTAGGAATGGCCAATAGCACTCATCTCTCCTTTTCCTAATTTGCCATGCACCTGGAAGACCCAGAACCACAAGAGGGTGAAAATCAAAAAAGGGAGCAAGGTAGTGGGAAGGCCTGGGATTTCCAAACTACCCTGGTTGCAGCCTTTGAGGAAGCTGCTAAATCAAAGCTCAAGTAAGTCATGAATGCGTTCTGTATTTTGCTTTATTCTCAATTTGTCTCATTGTACCTACCACTTCTGTTGTAAAATATTTCAGGCCTTAAAGAAACATTTTTGAATCAGTGTAGTAAGGGTATGCAATCGTGCACAATTCAAAATCCCCATTTGGTTTGTTCTAACTGCCTTCCTGGTATAGGTGAGAAGTGTTCTTCTCAGTAATTGAAATATAACTCTAATTCATCAATAAAGACCAGCCGACCACTCCCAAGGAGAGGATCTGGCAACCATCCAAAGGCAGGCCAAATCAAAGTAAACTTTGATGGAACAGCTTATGGCAGTCAAGTCAAAGCCGACTGTGGAGGCATTCTTTGCAATCGTAACAGCATCAGCAAGGCTCTGTAGATAGAAAACAAGGGAGACATTACCTACCACCCCTCATAAAATCAAGGATAAGATAAACAAACCTCTGATCTTAAGGGGCATAGATCATCCTATGCATTCAATGTTGCTAAATGAGAACCCTATTCTACACTTTATTCCTGATGTTTATGTACTGGATCCTTGATAAGATGTCATTCTTGCTTTGCTTTGCTCCAACAACCTGACTGGGCTTGCATCTCTGAGTCCACAAAAAAGGCAAATTTTACTGTAACAAACAGTAAAAGTCCTAAATAGTAAATTAATTCATAGAAAGTATCGCTCTTCCTTAATAAAGTATTTTTTATTTTACCACTTCCTAGAAGATAAGATAATTTTATTAATGTCCAAAAAACGACAACAATAGAAGGTCAATGGGACTAAAACAATTTTACTAATTGTAGACAGTTATTCTGAATAGATAATGATTGATAAATGATTAAAAGATGATCTTACGATCACCCTCATGACGGTTTACTTATAGCGTTGACTGGTCACGAGGTGAAGAGGTACATGCCTCTTGATTTTTTCATTTAAATTTTATTTAATTAAATTAATATTATTATTATTATTATTATTATGTATTTATATTTATATTTATATTATTATTATTTTATGTATTTATGTTCGTAACATTACCATCCCCCTTAATATTTTGCTTTGTCCTCAAAGCAAGGGTAGTGATGGGTATTGTCTGAGAAAATGTTCTAATTCCCATGAGGAATGTTCTTATGGAAGTTTTTTTCCATTTAATGAGATAGTCCTTAATGGTTCTAGAACGTAACACCTTTTCCTTAGTGGCAAGAATACCTTATGGTTCTAAAATAATTTTCCCTTCGTCATCAAATTCAGGGATTTCTATTTGAAGGGGTTGAGCTTGCCCAAGCACCTTCTTGAGACATGAGACATGGAAGACGTTGTGGATGCGACAAGTGTTTGGCAATTCCAATCCATAAGCTACTTCACTAATTTTTTTGTTAATTCGAAAAGGTCAATAGAACTTTGGAGACAATTTGGTCTTCCCTTGTTGCTTAAGGGATAATTGTTTGTAGGGTTGGAGTCTTACAAACACACAATCGCTTTCTTCAAACTCTCTTTCTGACTTATGTTGGTCTGCTAGTTGTTTCATTCGATTACAAGTTGTTGCTAGGTTTTCTTTTAATATTTTGATCATTTTATATTCTTCCTCTAGCTGGTTCTTTACTGCTTAGACCTTAGTGTCAATCAGTGCAAACTCTTTCCATTTGGGCAGTTCATAACCATATAAGGCTTGGAAAGGGGTCATTTTAGCGAAAGTGTGATATGTAGAATTATACTACCATTCGGCTAAATGTAACCATTGAAACCAATTATTTTGCTTATTTTTCACAAAGCACCAAAGGTAAGTTTCTAAGCATTTATTTACAATTTTTGTCTGACCATCTGTTTGTCGATGGTAGGTTCAGCTTATATTAAGGGATATCCCTGTTTGTTTGCAAAAATCTCTCCAAAAATTTCCTTTCAATTTTGCATCCCTATGGTTGACAATAACCTTCGGAAACCCATGCAATATATAAATGTTTTTGCAAAAGATATCTACAATTTGTTTTGTTGAGTTAGTTTTCCTTACTACCATAAAATGTGCATATTTGGTTAAAATGTCAACCACAACAAAAATTTTATCCTTCCTATCAGACATGGGTAACCCTTCAATGAAATCAATTGAGATCTCTTCCCATTTTTGGTTAGGAATGTGTAGAGGAGAGGATGAAGTAACCCTGGAGTCATAACATTTTAATTTTTATTTCTTTGACATATGTCCATTCGGCAACAAATTTTTGAATATCCTTATTCATTCCCTTCCAATAGAAGGATTGTCGTGCATTATAGTAGGCTCTGAAAAAGCCTATATGTCCTACTATTGGGGAGCTATGTGACTCCTTGAAGACTTTTGTTTTAAATTTTGAAAATGGAATTAGATAGATTTGTCCTTGTACCATAAAATGTCATTTTTCCATTCAAATTTGGGGTTTTGGTCCAAATTGTTGATTATTGAATTAGATTCGAGATCTTTGGCATAATCAACTCAGATTTCATCTAACCAATCAAGAATCACTATTGTTGTTGCATATGCCCTTACTTCGTCATGTTTTCATGATAGTGCATCAGCAGCTACATTGTCCTTCCCCTTTTTGTGTATTATTTCCATATAAAAGGTGGAAAGTTATTCCGTTCATTTTTGTTGTTCAATGGACAACATTTTTTCCCGTAGTAGGTAGTGAAGACTATTGTGATCGGTACATATCGAGAATTTACTTCCTAAAAGATATTGTCGCCACTTAGCTAACGTATGCATAATGGCTACATTTCCTTATTATAGGTAGACTTTAAACCTTCCCTTTTATTGAGCTTTCGACTTTCAAAAGCTATTGGGTGGCCATCTTGCATTAACATTGCTCCTATTCCAAATCTTGATGCATCACACTCTACTACAAAGGGTTTTGTAAAATCTAGTGTTGCTAACACAAGTGTGGATGACATAACCCTTATTAATGTTTCAAAACATTCTTTGGCATTGTTATCCCATTTGAAGGAATTTTTCTTCAATAGGTTTGACAGTGATACTATCAAATGATGACAGTGGTACTATCAAATGAGCGTAGTTCTTGATAAATCTTCGATGATAACCTATTAATCCAAGGAATCCCCTTAGTTTTGATATGTTGTTTGGTTTTGGCCATTCTATGATTGTTTTGATTTTACTGGGGTCCACCTTGACTCCTTGGGATATGATATGACCAAGGTATTCTACTTCCTCTTTACCAAACGAACATTTTGATATTTTTGCAAAAAACTGATATTTTTTCTGAGAGAAAGCACCTGCTCTAAATGCTTCACATGTTCCTTCCAAGTCTAACTGTATATAAGAATATCATCAAAAAAGACTAGTACAAACTTTCTTAAGGAGGGCCGAAAGAGTTGATCCATAGTTGCTTGGAAGGTAGCAGGGGCATTTATTAACCCGAATGGCATCACCTTGAACTCATAGTGACCTTTATGTGTTTGAAAAGCAACTTTTGCCACATCCTCTAATCTTACTCGAATCTGGTAGTACCTTGACCTTAGATCCAATTTTGAAAAGTATTTTGTTCCATGGAGTTCGTCCAGCAGCTCATCTATGAATGGTATAAGAAATTTGTTTTTATAGTTATTTTATTTAATCCTCGATAGTCTATGCAGAGTTTGAAAGATCCATCCTTTTTCTGAACCAAGATTACAAGGGTTGCATATGGGCTCCTACTTATTGTAATAACTCTACATTTTAATAGGTCTTGAATTAACTTTTCTAACTTTGTTTTATGGTGGTGTGAATATCAATAGGGTTTGATATTAAACAATGTTGAATCTGGTTTAACCTTGATTATATGCTCTATCTTGGTTTAACCTTGATTATATGCTCTATCTTTCTTTCTGGAGGTAACTTCATAGGTAAGTCCTAGAATACCTTGTCATATTTTTGGATTAACGCTTCAATATTTGAATGTTGAGAATGGACCACTTTTGATGCTAATATTTCCATCTGGTGACATTGTGCCACGAAAGTTGGTGCTCCCTTTCGAATTAGTCTCCATTTGTTGTGAGGATATAATTTGGATGGGGGGTGGCCGAAATTCGTATAATTTATATCCTATTCCTTCTCATTTTAACTTTATAAATTGTTTCTAGTGATTTGCAAAATAGGTCCCCAATATTTGTAACCATTGAATTACCAAGACAACTTCTACTCCACCCAAGGGTACTGTGTAGAACCCAGATTCCAATTCGCAATCTTCTATTTGTAGCTTGACCTTATGACACTTTCCAACTCCATCAATTTTTTTCCATCTACCACCATAACTCTTGTATATATAGTTGGATACACGAATAGATTTAATCCTTTTGCAACATTTATATCTATGAAATTATGGGTGCTCCATGTGTCTACAAGAATAGTGACATTCTCTTTTTTCACATGCCACCTTATTTTTGATGTCTGCAGTTGCGCTATTCCTATTATTGCATCAAGGGAAATCTTGGGCATGGCTGCTTCAGGCTCTATATTGGGGATATCGCATTCATTTTTATTTTCTTCATCTGAGTAATTTCCAGATGTGTCTAATTCTTTCTTTGCTTCACAAGTATATAGTTTTTTATTGCTGCATTTGTGCCCTGACAACCATTTGTCTCCACAATATTGGCATTTGTTTTCCCATTTCTTACTTGGGTCTTGTTGCCTACCTTCACCTTCCCTTAAATGAGGTGGTACATACTTGTTAGACTTATCTGCAGAGTATTTCTTTGATCTTTCATTTAAATATTTATTTGACTTTTTTGCACTTGTGAATAATAGCTTATCGAACTTGTTTTTTTGTTCAATTAGCTTTGTTGCGTGTCTAGCATCTTCAATAGTTTTAGGGTTCCATAATTTAGTTTCACTATGGATGTAATCTTTCAACCCACAAATATACATTTTTAGCAATTGTTCATCTGTGAATCTACTTTGCCTTGTTGCCAGCACTTCCCATTCATGTGTGTAGTCATTCACGCTTCCCTTTTGTTTGAGAAGCACGAAGTTGTTATATAAGTCATCATTTTCTTCGTCATGGAACTATTGGTAATCTCTATCTTGAAATTTGTGCATATTTCTTGAAAAATTATCTCTCGTATTTCCTGGTGTCCATAATCCTCTAAATTTATCGATTTTTTCCAATAATGCTTTTTGTACTTCACCAAATTCCTCTTGACCCTTCTTGACTTTACCGAGACAATATTTAATGTTGTTGGCCTCACTTTTATGACAATTAATGTCTTCTTGTAATTCATAGTTCTTTTTCTTACTTGCTTCCATATTTTAAATATAATTCCCCAAAAAAAATTACTGATAAAGTAATAAGTGATAAATTACTTTATATGATAAGGTCACCTTATAAAATAAAGTGACTTTAATTAAGATAAAGTAACTTTATTAATATTTATAAAATAATTAGGTAAGGTAAATCAAGTTTAATGAGACATTAAGTGCCACGATTTTTTTTGGAAAGATACGAATGGCAATTACTAATGGTGAATGGGATCAAATAGAAGAGTGAGTCGTACGAGGTAGGGACAGGTCAATAGCAACTAACCGAGATAAGGGAGACATACGACAATTGGGCCAGGCAAACGTACGACAATTAGGACAAGCAGGACGTGCGGCGATTGGATCCAAGCAAATCGTACAACGTCGACAGTGCATGAATGCAGTAAAAATAGTGTACGATGGCTACAACAGACGTGTACAAACATATGGATGATAGGTACAAATGACAACAGATGGTGAACAAGTACAGATCTGAATTTGACAACAAACAAATTGTGTACGAATGACAATTTTTAACCCAAAATTGCCAAGGAATTGCTCTAATACCATTGTAATAGTATACTTGTTTTTTACTTGTACACGGAGTTATTTTGAATAGATATTGATTGATAAATGACTAAAAGATGATCTTACAATCACCCTCGTGACAGTTTACTTTTAGCATTGACTAGTCACAAGGTGAAGAGGTACGTGCCTCTTGATCTTTTCATTTATTTAATTAAATTATTATTATTATTATTATTATTATTATGTATTTATATTTCTATTATTATTATTTTATGTATTTATGTTCATAACAAGTTGCATTTCAGAAGTGCAAAAGTAACACCTATAACAAATCTATCAAAAGCATATAAGAATAAAGATATAAAACCCCTAGCTAAATCTAAAAGAAGCTATAAGAAAAGGTAGGAGTATCACTGTGAAGGGACCAATGCACTGTCAAATAACATCCTTGGGAGAGTATTTGAGACCAAGAGCCCCTGGATGCATGATCTTGGTGGGAGCAAAAGGGTAAGAAAGTGCAACTTTCCTAGCATCCTTGTAACAAAAAATTGTTTATTTCAATGAGGGTAAAAAGTACAACTCTATTTGATTGATAAAAGGTCAGCTGACACCCCCAAGGAGAAGATCCGGCAACATCCAAATGACAACCAAATCAAAGTAAATTTTAATGGAGCAATCCTAACCTTTTCTACTCCTTGATCCTGATGATTAGTGCACCTTTGATAAGATGTCATTTTGGCTTTGCTCCAATAACCTGATAGAGCTTGTATCTAGAA
Organism: Picea sitchensis; assembly: GCA_010110895.2. NCBI lineage: Eukaryota > Viridiplantae > Streptophyta > Pinopsida > Pinales > Pinaceae > Picea > Picea sitchensis. Next base: position 65,694 of record SNQJ01S0008824.1, on the reverse strand, counting down.
AGTCCTCTAGAAAGGCAATTTTTTCCATGGCACGTAACAAAAAGTAACAATTCTAAATAGCAGCTTAATTTATAGAAATAATTATCACCCTTCCTTAGATATTTTTTGAGATATTGTTTTTTATTTTACCATTTTCTAAAAGAGACAATGTGAACATCAAACAATCTACTCAAAATACATAACAAAAGCAAAATAATACCACATACAAGTCTTGTAACAAAAAACATTATTCATAAGAGTATAAAATGTACAACCCTATTTCATCAATTTAGATTAGCCAAGTCCCAACGACTCCCAAGGTGAAGATCTGGCAACATCGAAAAGAAGGCAAAACCAAAGTAAACTATTATGGAGAAGCTAAGGAAAATCCCGACAAAGCTGGGTGTGGAGACAATCTTCAGGATCATAATGGCATTATTAAGGTTGTGTAAATGGAAAACATGGGGAAGGAAACAAATAACAAGCAGAAATGATAACTTTAGTTGCAAGTTTGAAGTCATGGCAAGTAATCGGTTATTACGTAAGTCATTATTAAAGGAGAATCCCAAGATATCATTCATATGAAACGCACAACTAAATCTCAAAACCGATAGCTCTCTAATCAATTAAAATGGTTGAAGGAAGTAAAGTTCCACCATGTCAAAAGGACGACCACCCGAAATCAAGCCTCTAACATGAAGTGAAACAATTGAAATTTATAACTCCATAAATCAAGGAACAAAAGGGTAAGGAGGAAACCTTTGATAAGATCACCATTGATGACTTGGACCGCACACAACTGAGGTTATAGGATCAATGACTACAATAAATCCAAAAATGAAGGGGTGTAAAAGCTTTCTAGGATGGGGAGCACAATAATGCCATCCATGAAGAGGCACCCTGGGAGGACGGTGCGCTCTTCAAGCTCAATCTTTGTATTCAAGAAGAGAATGCATGGCACCTTCAATTGACAATAATGAATCAACATTGATTGCACCAGTTTAATAATCCATATCCTCTTGAGGGACATTTCAATTTAATCTAATTGTAATTTTCCTTGTTCTTCAAGTAGAGGGTAGTCTAAAGATGGTTTCAATCTTGAAAGGGAGCGTTGCAAACTCAACTTGGATAAGGTCATGGAGAACTGTCCTCTTTCATTTGATGAAGTGTCGAAGCATGACAACTTGAACTCTCCCTGTCATGGCCTAGTTTGACTCTAGTATCTCGTTTCCTATTTGGCCTAGTTTGACTCTAGTATCTCGTTTCCTATTCTTTTACACAAATATCTGGGAGATGAACACCATCAAAGTGGAAAATGAGGAAGGGTTCCAAGCTCAGCTTTTCAAACATGGTAGATTGGCACTCTTGATTACATCGTTGATCTATTTAACCATGTAACTTGCTCAATATTACCACAATCGTGGTCCTACCGCACTATTCAATTGATCCACAAATTGGGTGACAACTCCAATCCAGTACTAATCGATTGTGGTGGGACACCCTTTCTCTATGATTTACGCAACCTCTCTTCACTTAAAATCATCTAGGGAACTTGAGAGGAGACATTTCAAGCTAGAAGACAAGCAAGATTCAGGCCAAAGTACCAAACAATTGATGATGTGTTCATGTTCAATGTTGTCCTCCACCTTGGAGGGATTACAAAGACAACTTGATGCCTTATCCAATTTTGTGATCTTCATAAATTGATGATCAACCTTGGCAAAACCAAAGTTATGATCTTTAATGAGCCAATACCATCCTCTCAGAGCATCATATTTATTTCTAGGGTGTTGAAATCAAGATCACCACTAATTACACTTACCTAGGGGTTCAATGTTCAAGGCCTAGATCTCATTTGAGGAAATCACTCCAACCTTGAAACAAGGACTATGGATCCATCACTCTTCTTGCACACAAGTTTTTATGGAACCATTTTCATGACACTAAGTCCAAGACATACCTCGTGGATAGCCTCACCAAACCCACCGTACTCTATGGTTTGGAGGTCTAAAGACCTGATTTACTGGAGTCAAACTAAGCCATGCTAGGGAAAGTTCAAGTTTGCATGCTTCACCACATCATCAAATGAAAGAGGACAATTCTCCATGCCATTATCAAAGTAAAGTTTGTAACACCAGCTTTCAAGATTGAAACCATCTTCAGACTAGTTACCCTTTTACAGCATGTGCGAACTTCCCAAGATCACCACTAATTACACTTACCTAGGGGTTCAATGTTCAAGGCCTAGATCTCATTTGAGGAAATCACTCCAACCTTGAAACAAGGACTATGGATCCATCACTCTTCTTGCACACAAGTTTTTATGGAACCATTTTCATGACACTAAGTCCAAGACATACCTCGTGGATAGCCTCACCAAACCCACCGTACTCTATGGTTTGGAGGTCTAAAGACCTGATTTACTGGAGTCAAACTAAGCCATGCTAGGGAAAGTTCAAGTTTGCATGCTTCACCACATCATCAAATGAAAGAGGACAATTCTCCATGCCATTATCAAAGTAAAGTTTGTAACACCAGCTTTCAAGATTGAAACCATCTTCAGACTAGTTACCCTTTTACAGCATGTGCGAACTTCCCAACTAGCAAGGATCGCTATACTTTATCAAAGTAAAGTTTGTAACACCAGCTTTCAAGATTGAAACCATCTTCAGACTAGTTACCCTTTTACAGCATGTGCGAACTTCCCAACTAGCAAGGATCGTTATACTTTATTCCCTATTGTTCCTTGGAAACCATAGCTACTACCAATTTCTCTGATTGAGCTCATTGTTGGTTTGTGAAGGCTACTTATACTTCAAACCATTGGTATAAGTGAAAGCCTCCCTCCATTTAGTTATTCTCTTGACACCCCCGATCAACTCTTGCCCAATAAGTAGGAGTCGACTAAGATGATTAGAGAGGACATCAACAGACAATATATTTGGGTTACTTAGGTCAAGTCTCAACCCACCAAGTGGACAAAGCCCCAAGATAGCATTCTATGCAAAGCACTTTTTGGAGCTAAGATGGGACTTATTGATCGACCTCCCTACATACTTCAACATTGGATGCATGCTCTTTGGAGACCCTCGAGTAGTTTTGGGTTAGTTCTCATCCTCTTCATTTTGAAACCAACCACCATATGTTTGACACTATACATTGGGTAGGCCTTTGGACTTGGATCTTGTTCACTTTGCCCACCCCAACCCAGAGCAATCCTCGTTAGGCCGATTACAACTTTCTTTCTGATGCTTCCAATAAACAAAGNTTTGAAACCAACCACCATATGTTTGACACTATACATTGGGTAGGCCTTTGGACTTGGATCTTGTTCACTTTGCCCACCCCAACCCAGAGCAATCCTCGTTAGGCCGATTACAACTTTCTTTCTGATGCTTCCAATAAACAAAGGTACCAAGAGACATGCAAAAGCAGCACTACATCAACAACCAAATCTATGAGACCCCAATAGTGCAGATACCTCCCCCAAATCTCAAACACGAGTTGAAACACCCCAACAACAACACATACATGAGACAAGATCTTCTTGCTCATCTAATTCATCTAACCAAACATCTATAATGAGTTTGTTCCCTGCAACCTCGAATGGTAGGATAGATTGCATCAACGAAGGTTGACCGCCCCTTAGGTGATCCATTCCCCTTGATAATGTTGGTGCTTTTGTTCTTCATAGAACTTGCACATAACTACACTATTGATTCGTTTCCCCACTCCATGCTTTGAGGCTTTAGACTTTAGGTCTTTTACAGCTTAGGTTAGTTTTGCTTATATCATGTATTTCTAGGAGCAGCCTTTGCACTCCGACTTTCTATCTCACACTATTGTACCGAGTGTCCCATTGACCTATTTATGGTCATTTGTTGGACATTAATAAAAATATCTTATCTTAACTTATCTTATCTCTCAGCCGCTTTTGCTATACTCAAGCTCTGCTGTCTGTTTTCAACCTTGTTTAGGATGGCAGACCAGAAAGAACCAAACAAAGAGGGGAAGTGCAAGGAGAAGGTCCCTATCAAACTTGGGGGAGCCTGGAGCCCAATACCTGCAAAAGGGCCAGAAAGCAAACATTTATCTCACACATTGCAGCAATTGCATCATCTTGGTAGTGATGAACCCCAGGCTGGCATCTCTGAAGAAAGTCATCATTTGACCAAATGTATGCTTCAGTTCAAAGTTGAGGATATGGAAATGAGAGATAAGTTAGAGGGTAAAATCAACGAAATGTAGACACTCAAAGAATATGCCGCTGACTTTTGCTAGCCACAATTGACCTTGGAAGAAGGAAATCAAAGTTCTGTTGAAGATCCAGTAACAAATACAAATTCAGGTCAGTTACAATGTCTTGGACAAGTCGGTGGACCATGTCAGATAGGAGAACTAAAGGCAAATACAGAAATGGGAATCCTTCTTCAAAGATTTATCTCACCTAGGACATGATCCTTCCATCACTTCAGACAATCCAGACAACGAACAAAACTACAAAGATGAAGGACACTCAAAAAAAATGATAGGTCTCCATTTCAAGTTTCAATAGCCTTTTGAGAATTTCAGTTCAGCAGTAGAGATATTCAATTATGGACTTTTAAAAAATTAGACAATATTTTTGTATATTTCTAGTTTCTCTGCCCACTTTACTATCCAGGCTTTCTATTGATCTTCGTTTCAAATTCCTATTGTTAATATGAAAAACTTTTTTACGGGAACAATAAAAGTACAACTGTACTTTCATTTCAAAGGGAACTTACGTGCAAGAACTTCTGTCTCATCATCAAGCTTCCTGGTGTTCAGGGTGGTGCTGCTCGAGGCTGCTTTGTTTGATCCTGCATTAACTGCACAAGCAGTTCAAAAATCAAGACTTCCACTAACTAGAATTCGAAAACCTCTCATAAATCACCCATACACAATAAATTTCAAAGCTTTGCAATGTTACTTGCAAATGACTACATTCTTATCCAGCTCAATTTATCTTCCCATACATCATCATTTTTTATGTTGCCATTATTCCTCAAATATCAAAACATGCATTTCAACAACATTGGATGCCCATAGTGATACAGTTAAAGAAAATCAAGTGATGTGGTCGAATAATATCAACCAAAACTATAAAAATAGAACATTCAGAACAATAAAAACATGTAGTCTATACCAAATTCCCTATTTGAAACTTGGACCTTGATCACTGCAAGGTTAACAAGGGGCCTTGAATACTATGCCAAACTCGCCATTGTTTTTGTTATGTGAAACATTTTCACCTAAACCAAAAAAATTCCACTGATGCCTAACAAGAATCATGGGAGTTAACAGTAGTCAAACCAAACTGCAAACATGTCAGTAACAACAAGAGATAATAAATATACAAGTATCTGCTTAATAGATTAATTGTGGGCATTTGTTTCACCCTATAAGTAGCTTCCAAAAAAGTGGGTTAAAAAGTGGACAAACTAAACCTTTCTGGCAAAACAATTTATTCGGTGAGGCAAGGTTCCACCCCGATCCACTTGTTCTTTTTTAATTCTGATAATCTGAGTCTTCTTAAAATGCTGAAACTCTTATGGGCAAAGTTCAACGATCAAAGTTCCCATTGATCAGTTGGAACTTTAACATCTGGCAAAAATCGTACCAGATTTAAGAAAGAATTTCGACAGAAATATGATTGAGTTTGGCTACTTATTAATTTACTCTGCTTCCAAAATAGCTATATTTCCAAACCTTTTTTTTAAAGACCATGTTGTAAGGTGAAACATTACATGCAAGAGCAAAAATTATTACCCTTATATCAAAAAGCAGTTGCCAATGGGTTTGTGGTTTGGTGGTGAAGACAATGTTGTGCCAGGCTACCCACCAAGGCTCGATTGCATTCGAGGCACAAATAAGTGGTTCGGGCCACATGTAAGTCCTGGGTAATTTTGATAGAAAATTGATTTATACCATGGCAGTGTCTTCAGCCAAAAGAAGCTAGCTGCTTCTGATCAGTGGTTTGACCTTCAAGGGTTATCTCAGACAATTCCGGTGCCTGACATATTCAGGCCAATTCTCCTGCTTCTAGAATTTAACGGAATTGAGAAAAAAATGCAATGCCTAGACAGCTAGCGATTATATTATTTATGACTCCACCAAACATTAATGCCTATAGATTTTGAAGGAATTAATCTAAAAAAAACACTTCAGAGAAAATAAATACTGAAAAGATAGAAAAAATGCAATGCCTAGACAGCTAGCGATTATATCATTTATGACTCCACCAAACATGATATGACCGTCAAAAATGTTGGTTTAGGCCTTAAAAAAGGCAAAAATAATATTACGCTTAAAGTATTTGAGCAATTGTTCTAAGAAAATAAAACATGATAGATTGTGATATGATCATATATGACTATGTGCCAAATATTAAATATGACCACCGAGATCGTTGGAGCGAACCTAAAATAAGGAGAAAAAGCATTCTTACGTTTACGATTATTGGGTTTTTTCGAGTGATTTTGAATATGGAAGACTACTGGCAGAAGATTGAAATCTGAGAAAAATGAATTAGAAAAACCGCAGATGCGTCTTTTGACCTAAGAAACCCTATCCAAACAGATGGAAAAATCGCAGATTCGGAATTAAATGCCAACAAACAGACCTCCATACAAGTCCGAATAAAGAACTGCAGCCGTTAACAGAAAAATAAAGAAACCCGAAAAGGGACACGAAAAAACCCGTAAAAGAAACTGATCGATATGAAGATGAATGCAAAGGGTTAGGGGATATGAAGATGAATGCAAAGGGTTAGGGTTAGAGTTACATTTCTTGATAGTTTCGATGGGGCCTCCGGTTCGACGGGCAGCATTGACGGCCTTCTCGTCCTTCTTGGCTGCAGCGTTGGGAGCCTTCTTCCGGATAACAACGGGTTCCCAATCCTGACTGATCGGTCCTACTCCAGCCATTGTTTGTTTCTTCCTTTCTTCTTCCTCTTCTCCTCCTCCTGTATGCGGAGCCGTCCTCCTTCTGTATGCGGAGCCTTCGGCTTTATTCGGTTTTCCGCTACACCTTACACCTAATCCTAAAATGATTAATGAATTAACAAGCGATTAGAGCCAATCCTTGGCTATATATACGTCCTAACCGACAATTCAATGTAGCGTTCCCCTTGGCGAGCCCTTCCAACAGAGAAAAATCGCTGGTTCCGTCTTTGTGCGATGTTTCGTCTATATATGCGGATTGATGTAAGTTTCATCTTGTTGTATTCATATATGAGTTTTGGGGGGCTTTGGTCAAATAAATATTGTATAGAGAATATTTTAATAAATAAAAAAAATATGTGCATATCTTCTTTAGTTAACAAAAAGATTCTTCAAACCAAAAGAAAAGTATGGATAATTGGTTAACAAAAAGGATTTTTCAAACCAAAAGAAAAGTATGGATAATTGGTTAACAAAAAGGATTTTTCAAACCAAAAGAAAAGTATGGACAATCAATTATAGAAACAAAGGTATAGATTCATTTTGTTTGAAGAGTGTGGAAATGTCCATTGTGAATGTGGTGGTGGTTAACAATGAAGATGGTGACATGTAAAAGCACTTATCAAAGTTCAATTTTCTAAAAACATAAATATGCACTTGGTTTTAAATGTAAGTTAAAAGTGATTTTAACATAAGAGTATTTCTATTGTAATAGAGCCATTTATATTGTAATAGCATAGTGAAACATAAATACTTGCATTTAGTAGTGTGCACTTTAAAAGTTGTTTTACATGCATAAATACATTATTCGTGGTGTTTAATCTCTTTAGGATAAATGTAATGCTTTTATCACGCTTAAGTAAAGTGTTTCTAAAATGTATGGAGTTATGTTACAACATCAAATTTTCGTGATTGATTTAACTTCTTAAACCATGCAGGGGTGATTGCATTTTAGCTTTAACATGTTTATGTTCTCTTTGTGACTTAGGGATTCTAAACAAACTTTGACAAGGACATAGTCCCTGTGAATTGGAACATGCTCCATGTCACCCTCTTCAAATTGTGTAGTGTGATTAAAAATATTTTTTATTAGCAACTTTTTCTTTTGGTTGATTAATAGAGAACAACAAACCTTGACATCACATTAAAGTGGTACAAACCCGCTTTAATATAGGGGGGAGATTTAAACCTTGCTTTGAACTTCTTTCCATGGAGGAATTGGTTTTGTTAGACATGTACCCTGTAAATGGTCTATCTATTTACAAGTCTTGCAGTAAAAGGTTGTGTTCTCGTAATGTAAGACCATTAATCATCTCCACATTGTACCGTGATATGGTCGAGTAAAAGTTCACTCAATGCGACCTCTACACGTATTCTATCAGACATGATGAATCCCTTTTCAACTTGGGTAAAGTCAATTTTGAGAAAATTACCAAGATTTTTCATTGCCTCTGTAGTTTATGTGTGTCATGTATGGATAGAGAGATTACACAATCTCACGTAAACTAAAGCTCTATAGAGAGAGATATTATCATTCTAGTTTATTACCTCTTGTTATCTACTTAGCCTTCGACTTTACTCGGGTTCCTCCACACCTAATCCCGACATAATTTATGAATTAGCAAGAAATTAGGGCTAATCCTTGGGTATATATATGTCCTAAGTAACAATCCAATATAGCGTCCCCCTTAGCCAACCCTTCTAAGCGAGAAAAATCGTTGATTTTGTCTTTGTGGGTTGTCTCATTTATGCAGGATGATGTATGCTCCATCTTGTTGGGATCGTATGCAAGTTTTGGGTGACTTTGGCTAAATAGATACCTTATGGAAAACATCTCAACGAAAAGGATTTTTTGAGTATTGTAAACTAATTCAAGTTTGATTCTTAGTGCACCTCTCTCATTGTCAAGTAAAAAGTGCTTTATGTGTGCAACCCTCTCTAGCTAACAAACGAGATTCACCCTACCAAAAGAAAAGTATGAGAAATCGAGTGGAGAAACAAAAGCATAGATTCAATGTGTTTGGAAAGTGTTGTGGGTCACGCGAATCTTAACTATGAATGTGATTGTGATAAACGATGAAGATGGTGACATGTGAAAGCACCCACCAAAGTTCAATTTTATAGAAACACAAATACGCAATTGGGCCTAAATGTAAATTCAAGGGGATTTTAACATAAGACCACCCCTATTGCAATAGCATAGCCAAACATAAATGCTTGCATTCAATGATGTGCACCTTGAGCATTGTTTTACTTGCATAAATATGCTACTTGTGGTGCCTAACTTCTTTAGGCTAAATGTAACACTTATGTTGAACTTAAGTAAATCACTTTTGAAGAAGAAGAAAATTTTCCAAACCCTAATTGCAATGATTACAAATTAATAAGCAAAGTGTCCATAAAACGCTTGGCATTATGTTACAACATCAAAATTCAGTGCTTAATTTAAACTTCTTCAGCCATGCACGAGTGATTCTATTTTAACCCTGGCATGTCCATGTTCTCTATGTGAATTAGGGAGTCTAAACAAACTCTAACAAGGACATGGTCCCTATGAATTGGAGCATGCTCCATCTCACCATCTTTAAATTGTGTAGTATGATTAAAAACCTTTTTATTAGCAAATTTTTCTTTTGGTTGAATCATAGAGAGCTACAAACCTTGACGTCGCATTAAAGTGGTACAAACCCACTTTGATATGGGGGGAGAGATTCAAACCTTTCTTTTAACTTTTTCCCATAAAGGAATCGACTTTGCTAGACATGTACCCTACAAATGGTCTATCTATTTGCAATTCCTATATCAAAAGGTTCAAATGTTCTCATAATCTAAGACATGAGACCATTGATCATTGTAGGGTCATGGTTTTGACGTTTTTTGGTATAGTCTACAAGACCTTATTTTGTTATTTACCTTTCCATTTGCCACCTTATTACCCTATAATGATATATCTTTCACCATTTTGTCTCCAAAACACATTCTTGGTTCAAAGGTAATCATTTAAGCTTAAGTATTTCATTTTCCTTGTTTAATGAATGAAGTATGTTAATTACTCAAGCTAATTGCATTATTGGAACATTCATGTAGTTTGTTGAACAAGGCTTGCAGTCGTTTTGATGGCTGATATATTTGCCACTCTTTCCAGCCGATTCAGAGATATGGGTTATGGAGAACATCGAGTTCATATGGATATCCACTATCCAAATTGGCCAACACTCCAACCGTAGGAGCGCTATTGTTGGTCAACGATCCAATCTATTCTTGCAGCGCGTACAAGATGGTTACGATTTCATGCATTAGGTCATGAAGTCATAACAAATTTACTTATACGAGATATGTTGGTTCAATTAGTTTGCCTGAAACTAAAAATGTAATGTCCAGACTATCTTTAGTGGATTACACGGGATTGTAAGTTTAGGGGTCGTTAGTCTTTAATTTGAATTTTATTGTATAAATATAAGAAGCAATCGGGCATGGACATAGGATTTGATATATTGATATAACGTTAAAGAGGTAGATCGCACTTTGTTCAAGCATCCATGTACTTTGTTACTTTCTGAATATAAAGACTAGTTTATGCGCCATTAATCGTTGAGTTGTTGAGTTTGTAAGTGATTAGTGGGCATACTTCTAAGAGAAGGCAGCATCCCTTTTGTCTCATAAGTAGCGCCCTAGTTGTTTTATTTATTTTGTTGCATCGTAATTAATTGTAATTATGTTATTGTAATCAATTCATTCAGTTCAATTCTTGTAGGTAGTTTCATGGAATCCTATAGTGAGGTTTAGTTTATTAATGTTGCAATTTCATTTGTGTTGTAGTTCAACTAATGCGTGTGAACGAGAAGCTTCATGCTTGATTGTTGACAGACTAGTTGGTGATTCTCTGGATAAGAATTGTCCAGAGCTGCAGATCATTGCAATTAACAATTGCCACACTTCACTAATTGACAAGTTGTCCATGATAATTAGCTTGATCACATGTATTAGTGTTTATTATATGTTGTTTTTGTTTCAAGATTAATGGTTGTCAATTTTACTAACATAGTGGATCGAATAGAGTATTGTTCGGTATAAAAGCCTATATCCAACCTACAATTCAACCCTATGAATGTCCATTGTCAGATGATCAATTAGATTGGATTTATTTCATAGTTTATTGGAATGGTGTGTCTTTGAGATTGTTCTGTGTGTAATTTTCATGGTGCTTCATAATCCTACAAACCCAGATTCGATAATTATTGTATCGAATTACTATTATATAATTCGCCCAACAATCACCTCCACATTGTACCATTATATAATCTAGTAAAACTTTACTCAGTGCAACTTCTACATGTATTCTATCAGAAGTGGTGATTCCCTTTTCAACTTAGGTAGAGTCAATTTTGAGAAATTTACCAACAAGATTTGTTATTGCCTCCATAGTTTCTATGTCATATATGGATAGGGAGATTCCACAATCTCACACAAACTAAGGTTTCAGAGAGAGATATTATCACTTGGTTGAACTCCATAAACCAAGATTTGGGGAAATACTAACATTACCAGAAAACCATGATCTTGTTTCCATGGTTAATGCTCACTCTTTCGTACTTTGGAAAAAGACAATGATGAAATCTCTAGACCAAAAGTTGGCTTTGAAAGATTTGACCTAGTTAGTGATCCAATTGATAAGCATTGCATCAACTAGCCATGGTCCATTAAATTTGTAGATTATAACATGGTTTACATAAGTCTTGATTATCTTGTTAACCACTAATATCTCTACCTTAAACCTGAGAATAACTTCTAAACTCTATATAAGAAAAAAAAATAGACTAAAAAAGCTTAAGGCCCAATGGAAATGAAGGTTCATTGTGTATTGCTTAAAAAAAAAATCCCCAAAGAGAAGTGGTGTCTTTGCCCAACACCTCTATTCATAAACTCATATACTATTAAAATTGATCTTGAACATATTTGCTTTGTATTTTTAATTTGTTTAATGCATTTCTTGAAATGAATTGTCCACGCATTGTTTTTCTTTTTTAGAGTGATAGCCATACATCAATAATAATAATAATAATGTAATTTTAAGGTCACAGTGAAGCCAAACACCAAATTGGTGTATGAGACCCCTTTGTTTGTGGGACAAGGGACCCCCTTTGTGCAACGATTTCACTGCTAAAGTCTAGAGATATATGCATACCCTACCCCCTCTAAATTTGAACATATAACGTCTTAAGAGGAAACACACATTCTTAACCATTAGACCCACTCATATCATTGATCTTATATTATTAAATAAAAAAAATCTAATATATTTAAATAAATCATAATTTTAAATTAAATTAAATTATTTTTATTTTATAAAAAATAAAATTTATTTAATTAATTAAATATAATTATTTTAAAAACAATTAATCATTAAAATACATAATTAAAATTTAATATACAAAATAACGTGACCTTTCATAGAGTCAAAGACAGAAGAAGATGGTGACTACATAGTCATCATCCTTATCATATTCATCATCTATATCTATAAAAGAAAAAGATAGTGGTGGAAGTTTTGAAGAATATCAAGAACAAGATTAAGATAATAACAAATTCCAAAAAAGTAAAGTGTGATGGCAAATATTATAAAGAGAATAACAAAGTCGAGGACTCAAATGGTGTTGAAAAGTAACCTCGTGACTTTCAATGATTCTCATCTAAAGACAAATGGCCAATGAGACATTAAAAGGGCATGTTCAATTATTACTCACTTCCTCCGGCCATGACTTTAGTAATTGCGGTTTACGGCATATTACTTGGTGCGTTTTGCGTATTAGTTGATGCATTCTGTGACGTTTTTTTACACGGTCTTTTTAATATTTCTCAATATCATTTATTGAATTTTTTTATTTTCAAATTATTTTTTTTATATATATTTTTGAAAAATTATTATTTTAATTTTTTATTGGTCCATCTCATATTGATGGAATTAAATAATTCTGGTGGAGCCAAATATTATTTATGTATTTGTCAGTGTTTACAATTGATTTAAAAAAATAGATAAAACCAAATCATATCATTGGTCAAATTTATTGGTTGATATTATCTTCTTGTCGTGGTTGTAGTTGGTGCGCGTCACAACAGTCGATTATGTCACTGTACTCATCAATGTTGTCAATGCGTGTTTGCTCCTCACCTCCTTGGAAGCCAAACGGTAAGGGTGTGCATCTATTCCTCACCGCCTTGAGATGGAACCGCCTTGAAACAAAACCAGACAATCAAATGTTGAGTCCCATTAAAATACAGTTTGTCCACGAATAAGAAATTTCCCTGTTTACTATGCAACTAATAGAGGTAGAAGTTATAAATGCAGAAGATGTTTAGACTTGCTGAGACATATAAATGAAAATTAAACAGAGCACAGATGAAACTCTCTATGATTATTATATATAACTATTTCTATAATATGTAGAGGAAACTTGGAAGCAAGAGACATTAAACCTCTTTACAGAGGGTAAGACTTCTCAATAAGTTAATTACATGGGTAAAAATGTGGGAAAAAATGTAGAAGCTTGAGAAAACAATGAAATAAAACCATTAAAATAATTCTTCAAAACCCGTTGAAAAGATAGATTCTCCTTACACGAGATGTCCAAAATGTAAAGCATATAAATTAATATATATTTTTATGTTTTCATAGTAGTCCAAGAAGAGAATAAAACATTGCTTTCACATATGGTTCCTCATTATCTCGAATATAGCCTAAACTAGTTAAGCATGATTCCCACTAGTCTTATTTGTTACTAGTTGATAACCAATCCATGTAGCACTATACTTACACTATCTTAGCTATGTGATATCTCGTATTAATCACAAATAGGAATACAGAAAGCTTGATTAGGGAATATATGTAATATCATAATTAGTAACATTATTGGTTTCTCTAAGATTGTTGTACTAGTTGCTTTCCCATTACTTGATAGTTGGTTATGGATTTACCTTTCTCCTTGTAATAGTTACACATATTAGCAAGTTGCATGCCAATTAATTGTAATTCAATATCGATGGTGTTGTGGTCTTTGCAGTTGGTCTGCCATTGCTGCGTGCAAATTAAAACCATTCAGAAACTTGGAATTTGAAACCTTTGGGAAGACCTTCTCTTGGGTTGCATGCCTCTGAAGCAGAAGCAACAACAAAATGGAGACGACAATGTACAAGGTGTCGTTGCTATCCTTTTTTTACATTATTTACTGGGAATTGAAATGAATGRAATGCTACCTTGCAACCTCCCGCACAATAACGATGGACACTTTTCTTAAACAATGTGTGCATGCTACACATGTGGCATTGAAAATCACTTTATTAGTATTAATATTTTTATAAATCACTTTTATCATTAGTTTTAAATACTTTTATAAATCACTTTTATCATTAGTATTAATATTTTTATAAATCACTTTTATTATTAATATTATTTTCTTCACCTAGTTCACACTCTTGTATTTCAGGTTCTTCTAAATGATGAATGTGGCAATCACTCTGAATCTCAACGTTGTTGCTATCGATTTTGCCCCTTTCTTTATGTTGTGGAATCTCTTCTCAAGTTTTATGATTCCTCACAAGGTAAGCTTCCACATCCCTGCAAAAGTATTTGGCTCTAACTCTCCTCATTTTATTACATATGATCTAAATAACGAAATAGGAAGTGACTCAAACTTATGTTGTGGGTGCAATTAATATGGCAAATTATTCCCCTGTGGTGGAGATGGTATTATTAGTTGAATCACGTGGCTTGGTCACCGTATGGCCTGATGAGTTTAAGAATGACAAACATGACGCGATAGTTGGTGAAGCGATAGACGTTGGATTAGTGTGGTAGAGCTACTTGTATATAACTGAAGATGATCCTTATTAGAAGTACGAGTTGCATTGTTGGGTTTATGCCTTCTCTTTAGCTTCGTTTTCACCCATTGGAGTCAAGCATCTCAACTTCCAAAGGTGATAGATGTTGGATCAGAGTGGTATGCTACCTGTATATAACTAAAGATATTCCTTGGCAGAAGCACTAGAAGGCCATGATAGAACAGTGAACTATATTGCATCCATACTATTTTGTTCTTGTTTAAAATAAACTCTTAAAATCTTTAACATAACAATGGTTCACCATAAATGTAATTATCTTAGTCATGATAATTTGTAATTATGGTTTCTCATTAAAATTGGTTCCGGTGTTTGTTTTTTTTTGTTTATTAAATTTGATGCACGATGAAAATTCTCAGGTTTACAAGGATTCCACATAAATGATTAGTGTCGTTTGTAAGAAAGGTTGTTTCTGTAATGCAACCCTTGCATTTATTTATTAAATAACCCTTGTAATTACAATTTGGTCTTTTAACACATGAAAATAAAATTTTATATTGTGTTGATTATGATGAGTTGTGTTCCTATGATTTCCATAGAAAGTAAACAATCTCCTTCGATTAAAAATTTTACGAGTGGTTTTCTTGAGAAGAGTGTGCACACGTTGGGTGCTTCATGTAGACGCTACATAAGAGATGCTTGAAGTACCATAGATATTTGAATTTGTCAAAAAAAATTAAGTGATTTAACTAGCCGAAAAAAGTCGATATGATTGAATGGTTCTGAATGTCCACACTGCTCAAGTCATTCTATTTTAAATTCATTAAAAGCGCAAAAATAATGGTTATGTCTAGAGATTCCCTATGTTTTAAATTCATATAAAAGTGGTAAAATAATGGCCACTAGCAAATCCAAAGAGATCTACGTATTGTATAAAATGTGCATTACCTGCACTATGTTTTAAGCTTTTTCTCGTGGGAAGAGAATTCATTACAGGTATTATTAAAAAAAAAATTAAATAGTGCAAAACAAGTTTGGGTAAAATTGTAAAGTCTTATCAGTTTATAACAAGTACAAGAATTGGGAATTAGGAAAATACTCAATTTGCAACGCTGCTAGTTCGTGTTTATGTTTATTTTTTGGTTTTTTAAGTTTATAACCTTTGTTTTTTTAAGTCTAGAACCTTCGAGTATTTATATTCTTGCATCTATTTCTTGTTTACATTCATCTTTTGGTTTTTTAAATTTATAACCTCTTGAGTATTTTTGTTATTTTTATACCGATTTTTTTTAATATTTTATTTGTGATATAACAAAATAACAAAGAAACAAACCTTTTATTTTAGAAATAAAAATTATGATATACATATATATAGAAGCAATAATTGCAAAAATAAGAGAGATTGGTTTCTCTGCAGTTTTTTGTTGTTATTATTAACGTTTATCTATAAAATCTACTCAGCTTAGTTCACTAACTTACACTTGCACTTCCATTAGCACATGTTTCACGTGTTGCTCACCAACACATCTTGTTTTGGAAGAGTTGCATGATCTGATAATATTTTTATTACATTAACATTTTTGTTGCTTTTCTCCCTATTTCTTAGCAATTAAACAATTTGTTACAATGTTATTGTCCCGCAATCATTGAGAAGATAAAGACTCAATTAAACAATTTTTTACAGTGCTACTGTCAAACGAACTCAAATTCTTCAATGAGGTAGGGACTAGCTGCTTCACAACTATTTCCCTTGTTTAACATTATCTCGATTACATTGTATTTGGATACTAGTAGAAGACTTGGTTAATGAATGGGTAGCCACATGGATTGGGTGGACAAGATACTTTTTGGAACAACCAGGTAAGTATTGATTTAATGTTGTATATTATTTTGTTGGTGGGATGTGAATGTAGCAAGATGAGCAATTGGGAGTTCACGAGGGGCAAGAGGGAACTCATCACAAAACTGAATTCATGAATGCCCTGGTGTAGTTGTACTACAAAATGTGCAAGTAATTATTYCGTTATTTTTTCTACTAGTGAAAAATGCAAAAGAAAATAGGAGTAAGGTGATGTTAACCACCTTAGTGAATCTATGGGTAGAATGTGGTGAAAAACTATGAGTTATGACCTAGAAGCTACTATAATGACTTAAAAATCTAGAGTCGCAACCATTGAACCATTGATGATAGTTATCTATAATGCAAAATGACTCTAGACATGCTAGACAAATAGTTGTGTGGCTTTACAAGCACCAATAAACTTATTGTAGGAAATGGAGATTGTCGTCTTTTTTTATTTTTAAAAGTGCTCCCTCCAAACTCATGAGAAGCATTACAATTGGCTCAAAGGGGTAAAGCACCATAAGTGGCTCACTTACATATGTGAAATGGCCTTTAAGAGGCAAGTCAATGATTATAAGCACTTATATTCAACTAAGTTCCCATTCTAGAGGTGTTATTCCATCAAATTCATATGGGACTTGCACCTAGATCTAGTCGTTTATTCATGTCCCCAAGGGAATTAAACATTGTTGGATGGCTTAACATGCCACTGTTTTCCACATTGAACCATGACCCCATTTAGAAAGAATGTCATCTTAGAAAATATATAGACAACAACAAAGATACAATCATATGTATACTATGTGGTAGATAAAATTTCGATAAATTCCATGGAAACGGATCCCTGTGATTTGGAGGGTACATCTAAGGGCCAGTACATGCCAAGCTTCTTGTTAGAAGGCTTTGTTTGATTGGATTGCGAGCATATTTTGATATAATCTTCCATGTGTTTCATCATTGAATGCTACAAGGAATACACCTTCTATGGAAACCTCCCAAACCCCCCCCCACCTCCCCCCCCTTCTCCATTTATAGCAAAGGTGGGTGGTTGGATATTTTAGTGGAGGTTTTTTGGATGGTGTGCTTAAATCATATTAAGAACACCAATGCGCTCACATATATGGCACACTAATGTGTTCACGAAATATGTGCATCGAAGGTTATTGATATCCCATAATAAAGTATCAATTTGAATCAATTCTAAACATACTCTTGATGCATCTTAAAATAACAAGCACACCGATGCGTCATTATATCAAATGCATCGATTGAGGTTTAGGCATTTTGTTATACAATATCAATTTTTATCTAAAACGATTATAAAAACTTAGACAAGAGACTTTTAA
>SNQJ01S0008824.1:0-22448 GCA_010110895.2 Picea sitchensis | reverse complement strand
TTTTTTTTTTTTTTTTTTTTTAATTTCTTTTTAATTTGTAAATGAATTTGTAATTGATGTTGACTCCAAATTCCTTAACATGATGAAAATATAGTTTCCTCTTAAAATTTGAATTGTTGAATTCATAATGTCGTTTTATCTTACATAAAGAGTTATCAACCAGAACAATTTACACAAAAGGAGACATTGAATCTTTATAAACCTCACAACCCTCATATAGCCAAAGTGACAACTCTCATCACTCTATGTTCATTTTTGGCATTGACTTTAAAAGTTTTAATGCATTGATCACCATCTTCTATGTTTGTTTTATGTAATCCTTTATGGATGGACTGATGATAAATTCTACAATGAAAAACATTCTCACAATTTAAGACCTGGGACCTATATCATGACATTATCAAGTAATTAAGTAATTGTTTGTTCAAGTTGACTTCAACACACCTTGCCAAAGTGATGGTGCCTTTTTTACCTAGCCAAAGTCAATTTTAAAAAACTTTCCAAGAAAATCAAGTTTAAAATAATGGATATGCTTATTGGATGAAATCTAACAACTTTGATTTGAGGAAAAAAAACAAAATTACCCCATAACTATGTTCTCATTTCCACAACTAGTCATTATTGTGTCATATTATTGATATGATAACGAAATATCTATAAAACAAATTTAATTATCTTTACGTTTGTACCACTTACTAATAAATCGATGGCCATTATACCATATCGTGACATTATCAACTAATCATTTGTTTAAGTTGGCTTCAACACACATTCTCACCAAAGTGATGATGCCTTTTTTAACCTAGCCAAAGTCAACTTTAGAAAACTTTCCAAGAAGATCGAGTTTAAAATAATCGATATGCTTATTGGGGGTGAAATCTAACAACTTTGGTTTGAGGAAAAAACCAAAAGTACCCCATAACTATATCTTCATTTCCATAACTAATCAATATTATGCCATATTATTATTGACATGACAATGAAAAAATCTATATATAAAAAAATTAGGTTGAACATTTGTACCACTTATTGATAAGTTATACACAAAGCTCGAGATATTCAATACCAATAAAGCCTCATAACTTAAACTTGTGACACTACTTATGCTTTTTAGAGCTTAAGTAAACAACAACTTGTTAGTTTTAAACATGTTAAGTAAATCGTCTGATAAACAGATAGCGAGAGTGCTTGTTGAGTTGGATACTCAGTCAGGATTGATGGACTCGATAGAAGTGGAATGGAGAGGACAAGTCACTATCCAACACCTAGACTACCAAGGTATATCGTTCCGATGTTCCTTATGCAGAAGGACTAGTCATTTACGCAGTGACTGCAAAACTAATCATGAGGTTTCTGTGACCGAGGATTCCCTGGAGGAATATACAAAGGGCATCTACATGAGTGAAGAAGAACCGGAGATGCAGGGCCTAGGCCAATGCGAGGCTGCGAGTGATGAAGAGACTATGGATGCGGCTTCTGATACTTTCCTTGGTAAGTTAAAAGCTTTCTGCCCATCCATATATCACAAATTATCATCATGGGAAAGAGACTATCTGGAAAATGCGGTTCCTACAGCTGAAGATACTCCCCTGTTCATGGACAGTCAAGAAATGAATCCTCTTATGGGTGGAGTTCATTATGGTGCACCTGAAAGATTAGACCAAACCATCCCTACTCAAGATGTTGGTTCAAGAACTGCGTCGGTCACTAATAGATTTTACCCACTGATTGTGTTGACATTGGGAGAGGAGTTACAGGAAACACACCCTGTAAATACATTGTTAGAGCCGAAAAATAATTCCTTAAATACATCTCTTAGCAAGTCATCCAAGGTTACCAGCCCCATTCCATTACAAACTTTTTGGGGATCGGATCCTGTGCAAAGTTCGGGGTGTAATAATGAAAAGGAACCAGAAGTTGAATTGGAGTCACAAAGGAATAAACTAGCCTGGTCGAGAGGTTTAGGATTTGAATGTTCTCCTATAAAAACAAGAAGTGCATGAAAGAAGAAAGGGAATCAACCCTCAACATCAGAAGATACATTGCCAAATACACTGGATTTAGGAGCACTTAGAGGAATGAAAGCCCTAGCTAGCGAAAAACCATGATCCTCATCTCCCTAAATATTAGAGGGGTGGGAGGTCCCCTAAAGTTACCTTCCATGCGTAGACTGATTGAGTCTACAAAACCATATTCTATCTTCCTTCAAGAAACTCTAGTTGATGAGGAAAAGGCTCGAAAATTTTTGTTATCCTTGTGTCCTTCTTGGATGTATAATGCAGTTAGTTCAACTGGGAAATCGGGAGGTCTTCTAGTGGCCTGGAATCCTTATATTTTGGAACGAAATCCTTATCTCTGTGCAGGTGGCATCTTGCTGACAGGTTTGCATCTACCAGACAGGAAAAGGATCAACTTGTCAAATGTTTATGCTCCATGTGTAAATCACAGACAATTTTGGGAAACTGTGGAAACAATGGGTCTCCTTGATCTGAGGAATATAATTCTAGCTGGAGTCTTAAATTTATCCACCAGTTATGAGGAAGTGTGGGGGGAATCAACACTCACTGATCCATTAGCAGATTTCTTCAATGATCTCTTTTCAAAACAATTATTAGTGGATATAATGCCCACAGAGTTACGACCAACCTGGCGTAATGGGAGGAGTGGTGTGGCAGGGATTCAGAAAAGGCTAGACAGGGTTTATCTATCTGAGGAGCTGCTAATGGAAACATCAAAATTCCGATCGTGGGTTGAGTATCCGTTCCTATCTGACCATGCTACAGTGATATTTCAACTAGACTACGGAGTCAAGCCGGTGATATACCCCTTTAAATTTAGCTCGGTATTATAAAAGGATGAGTCCTTTGTGGAGTTGGTCCAAGAGGCATGGAATACTCAGCAGGAGCTAGGACTGGAAGGAGCTTAGGCAAGACTAGTAAAGAAGTTAGGACTTCTAAAAATAAAAGTTAAACATTGGTTAGTGGGAAAAAAAAATCTGATAAAAAGACTTTAGCAAAATTGGAAGGGGAGATTACGTCTCTCATAAAACAAAGTACAGAGAATCCGCTAAAAGACTTCCCCTTGGACCGGTTAAAAACCCTTGAAGAAAATAGGAACAAGTTATTGGTGGCTGAAGAGGAGCATTGGCGGCAAAGAAGCATGGCAATATGGATTAAATTAGGTGATAAGAATACATAGTATTTTCACTGATTTGCTAGTTACCGATGGAACAAAAAACTTATGTGGGAGATAATAGATGAAAAGAATGTTACTCATACTGGACGGGAGGACATCAAGAAAGAAGTTGTAAATTACTTTAGCTCTTTCTATAAAGAATCTCTACACAATGGGATCGCGGAGCAGATGGCCTGTGTTCGCCGGTATCAAAGGATGGTTAATGAGGAGGATTTAATGACGTTAGAAAAACAATGCACAAAGGAGGAAGTATTTGAGGTTATGAGGGGCTTTAAAAAAGACAAGAGCCCCGGTCCAGATGGCTGGACAATGGAGTTCTTCTTGTCTTTTTACGATCTGATTGCAGATGATCTAGTGGAGGCGATCGAGGAATCAAGACTCTCTGGTGCAGTGAATAGCTCCATAAATTCAATGTTTATTGCACTTATTCCAAAGGTAAGTGGACCGACGTCTTTTGGCGATTTTAGGTCGATCGCCTTGTGTAATTTCTGTTACAAAGTCATATTGAAAATAATTGCTAATTGTATAAAACCAATTCTATCAAGAACCCTATCTGAGGAACAGTTTGGGTTCCTAAAAGGCAGACAAATTATTGATGCCATTGGGACAGCCCATGAATGCCTTCATAGTATAAAAGAAAAAAAGCTCCAAGCACTCATTCTAAAAATCGATTTGAAAAAGGCCTACGATTGTATCAGCTGGGACTTCTTACGATTGGTACTTCTTCAATGTGGATTCGGTTTGAGGATAACCAGGTGGATTATGGGTTGCATATCATCAGCGACTTTTGCAGTCTTAATCAATGGTGAACCAACAGATTTCTTCAAAAGTGGCAGGGGTCTCAGGCAGGGGTGCCCATTATCCCCGTTGCTCTTTATCCTGATTCTGGAAAGTTTGAGTTTAACACTAAAGATAGGACAAGAAGATGACCTCTTATCTGGAATCAAGGTCTCCTGGTTAATCTGGATTATCCATTTACTTTTCGTAGATGATATCCTGATATTATCAAAAGCCACGATCCCATAATGGGCCGAGATACACAGGATTCTCAACGGCTTTTGTATATCAACGAGACTTATGATAAATGCCCAGAAATCGGCTTTTTATCACTCAGGTGCACAACATGAGTTTTTGGATTCTATTCAGACTATCTTCCCTTTTAATTTAAATGAGTTATCTATTGGTTTTAATTACCTTGGTTATTTCTTAAAGTTTGGCAGGTATAAAGCGAAGGAGTGGGATTGGCTTGTAGCAAAATATGAAAAGCGCATCAACCATTTGTGCAATAAATGGTTGACCCTAGGTGGTCGTCTAGTTCTGATTAAGGCCAGCCAGTAAACTGGCTGGCTTTGGCAAATATCCCCATGTCTGTTCTAACAAAAATTCGTCGAATGGTATTCAATTTCCTATGGAATGGGAATAAAAAAAAGAAGGCTATTCATCTCTGCAATTGGCAGCATATTGCACGCCCGAGAAAGTTTGGCGGATGGGGCTTGCGAAACATGGATAGTTTCAGCAAAGCGATGGCAGTTAATACTTTATGGAGGGCGCTGATGTATGATGGACTTTGGCATCGTGTTCTTAAATCAAAGTATATCTTTACAGAATCGGTGGCAAGTTGGCTGCGCTTGGCTCAACTGGAAGGAACAAGAGGATCTTCGACTTGGAGACACCTTCATAAAAGTCTCTACATTATTTTACAGTGGTTGGCATGGTGTCCAGGCTTGGGGGAACAAATATTGCTTGGAAAAGATTAGATCTTGGGGATGGGGGAAAAATCCAGGCTATCGAATGATCTAAGATAAATTCTAAATCAACAAGGAATCTATTTTTTAAATCAGGCGAGCAGAGAGCCCAGGTTGGGAGCGATGGGGAAAAATTGGATTACCTGTAATGAGTTGGGCATTGAGGGACCATTAGTTGTAGAATGGCAGAATTACAGGGATATGATATTAAATCCGGGCGTGCAGCTGAGGAGGAAAACCGATACTCTCATGTGGATGGGCAGAGATACATCAGGGAGGATTTCGGTCAAAAACATTTATGAGGCGATTGAAAATATAAAGCAAAATAAAGAGATAGGTGGATGGAGAAAAGCACTCTGGTCCTGGGGAAGTCCCACTAAAACTCAAGTTATTTAACTGGTTGATGATCGAGAATAAGCTATTAACTTGGGAAATATTGTAGTGAAGAGGGTTCGTAGGACCGGGCTGGTGCATACTATGCAATATGAACCGGGAGTCCATCTATCATTTATTTGCAGACTGTCACTTCACTCGATCTGTGTGGGAAAAGGTTTTTTTTAAATTAAACTTTCTGGGGGCTTGGACGGAAAATTCCATGAATGAGTGATTCAAAAAATGGAGATTTTTGTACCCAGATTATCTCACTCTTCCTTTTCATATTTGCTGGATTATTTGGAAAGAGCGAAATCTGGCAATCTTTGAAAATAGGGAGCCATCTGTTAAGAAAGTCATGATTTTGTCTTTATTATATTGGGTGGATTCAAGATCTCAAAGTAAACGAAAGAAAGTTAGAAAAAGGGCTTTGTGCATGGTGAAGGATGGACCGGTCGGCTGGTTTGATGGAGCGGTAGTTTCCTCCAAAAATTGTTGTGGAGCGGGGGGAGTGCTAAAGATTAGCAAACACAAAAATTTCCATTGGCTAATTAACTGTGGGCTGGGAACAAATAATAGGGTTGAGTTGATGGGAGCTTGGGCTCTACTAACTCTGGCGGTTCACTTTTCTATCTCAAAGCTTTCGGTTATGGGGTATTCTAAGTTAATTATAGATTGGTTGAGAGGGAAGGGCAACCTTCAAGTGATAGCGCTGGATTGTTGGAAGGAAAGAGTATCAGAACTTTTAAAACACTTCCAAAAAAGTTATTTTGAGCATATCTATAGGGAAGATAACACTGAGGCTGACAGGTTATCAAAAATGGCTTTGATAAAGGCTCCAGGATTGATTGAATACTTACAGGTAGAAGGTGGCCATGAAGGGCCACACATGTTTTTAAATTTATATTAGAGTTCTCTGATATTTGGCAACAGTTGGATCTGTTACTTGTTTATCTCAGAAGTGGGTTTCTATGATAGGGGACTTGCTTTCTTCAGATGACAGTTGTGTTGTGAACAGATCACTCTATTGGAGGTGGGGAGCAACCTTTTATAATCCCATTAAAAGTATTGTTGAGACTGATTTTGAATTGGGTTGGGAACAGTTTTTCATTTACCTGTGAATGGGTTGACTGCATCTCTCATTTTTATGGAAGTCGTAGGGTAACAGAGCTGTTGACATAACTTTTTTGTTTGGGGCTAGGAACATACTTTTGATGTGAAAGGGATGGCCAGCTTTCATCATTGTTTTTTTTTTCGTCGTGGAAAGATGTTCAGAAGTTATGTGGCAGTTAGGCCTGTTATTGTAAACTTATTTTTAATTGCACTGTTTATATTTCTTTATAATATAAAGCGTCATTTTCTTACGGAAAAAAAAGAGTAAATAATACATATATATTTTGTAGTAAAAACAAAAGGTAAATAATGACATTCAAACATAGTACACAAATATTTTTACCCTAGAAACTCAATCGGGAAAACCAACATTCTTTGAGCTTCTYTGCTCCTTGTCATTATATTTTCATCCATGTATAATACAATATACATAGAGATTTTGTCCAACATCCGATACCAAATTTTAAACTGGATTTATATTACAATGGACAAAAATCATTTGCCAATAAAGAAAACCATTAGCCAATAAAGAAAATCAATAGCCAAAAAACCATTGGTTGAAAACCATCAACCACAAAACCATTGTCCGAAAGCAATGGGCCAAAAAAATTGACCCAAAACTCACCTTGATACTATAAAGAATATAACACATATCCAACATTCTCACACTTGTTGTCTTCTTTGTATATATAGGAGCACGTTATTTTTATCAAGTTAGCAATCTAGAGCACAAATGCCCATTGCCTCTCTACACAAAGAAAACTTCTCAGTGCTCATAGACTTTGTCAATGAATCTACAACATTTTGCAAGGTGTTAACCTTCTCCAACTATACTTTCTTTCTTTCGGTCATGTCTCCCACAAAGTGGTATTGCACATCAATATGCTTCGTTTTGGAGTGATAATCAAGGTTCTTTGCGAGGAAGATTGCACTTTGATTGTCACAATCCAACCTCACAGGTTGTTGTTCAAACCCATTTGTTGAACACAACATTTGCAACCATAGAACCTTTGTACTTTCATGAGTGGCTACCATGTATTCAACTTTTGTAGATGATAGTGCAACTACAACTTGTTTCTCACTCATCTAGCTGATAGCTCCTTGAAACATTGTAAACACAACCACGTGTAGATATTCTATGATCCAGATCTCCAACCTAGTCAACATCAACAAAGCCATGTACATCTAACACTATGTCTCATCTAGGTCTTCCTTGATAGCAGATTGCATAATTTTTGGTGCCTCGTCAATACCAGAAAACCTTTTTTACAGTTGTCCAATGTTCCTTTTCCGGTTTTGACATATACCTGCTCAAAACTCCACTGCATGGGCATTGTCTCGTCTAGTGCATACCATGGCATACATCAAGCTTCCAACAATATTGGCATAAGGAACATGAGGTATGTATTTGTCATATTTTGAAATCTAAGGGCATTGTTATGCGGATAACTTTGCACCTATAGGAATAAGGACCTTTACCGATTTACATTCCTTCATATTAAACTTGTGCAAAATTGTCTCAACGTGTTTTCTCTAATTCAACCAGATTTTCCTGCCTACACGATCTCTCTTAATCTCCATCCCCGTGATAAAATTAGCATCACTGATATCCTTCATGTCAAACTTGGAGGATACTGTGATTTCACCTCCTTGACAACCTTCATGATGTTTCCAACCAACAACCTGTCATTGACATACAACGCTACATACACAAAATGTTCACCAACTCATTCGTAATATACATTGTGATCAACCTTGCTTCTCACAAATTCCAGTCCTAGTATGAATGCGTCGAACTTTTGGTCCCACATCTTAGGAGACTACTTTAGATCATAAAGGGACTTCCTTAGCTTACAAACCAGCTCCTTATTACCCTTTACTGTAATTCCTTCACATTGCTTCTTGTATATTTCTTCTTCCAAGTCTTTGTGTAGGAACATTGTTTTTACATCCATTTGCTCTACCTCGAGATCAAATGTTGTAGTAAGAGATGATAGAAATCTATTGGAAGTCAATTTTGCAATAAGAGAAAAAATATTTCTAAAGTCCATCCCCTCTACCTGAGAATAACCTTTTGCTACGAGGCGAGCCTTGTACTTCTCAACCTTTCCTGCTGCATTTAGTTTCTTTTGAACAACCATTTGCTACCAACAAGTTTTCTTCCGTCAAGAAATTCAACCAAATCCCGGGCCTTACTTTTCTCCAAGGCCTCCACTTCTTCTGCCATGGCCTTCTTCCAAAGTTTGCTCTCTTCAAAAAAATTTGCCTCGATAAAAAATCTAGGTTCATCGTTAATACATGATAGAACAAAAGAAGAATGGATATCATGTGGACTATACTTTGCAGGAGGTCTCCTTGCACAAACAAACCTTCTCAAAACCGGAGTTTGTGGTTCCACCTCATCATTTGATTCAGATGATTCTACCTCCTCAAATGATTTAGATCCTTCATTCTTTATCTCAAACTCCACTTTCTTTGGTTCAGGTTCTTTTGGTTCACCTTCATTCTTGGAAGTGCTCTCAATTTCTCTGAAGACCACATCTCAATTGTACATTTTTTTCGTTGTTATAGGATTCCATAGTTTGTAACCGTTCACTCCATCTTTGTAATCGATGAAGATACATTTATTTTCCTTATTTCCCATCTTGCTCCTCTTTTCGTTTGGAACATGCACAAAAGCATTACACCCAAATACTCTAAGATGTGAAATAAGAGGTTTCTTACCAAACCATACCTCATGTGGAGTCTTATCGACCAGTGCTGAAGTGGGTGATCGATTTACTAGATAACATGTTGTGGCAATAAATTCCACCTAGAATTCCTCCACTAATCCTACATCACTAAGCATTCTCCTTACTTTTTCCATTAGTTTCGTATTCATCCTTTTTGCACTCCATTTTGCTGATGTGTGTATGGAATAGTATTATGTCATTATATACCACACAACTTACAAAACTGTTCAAATTCTTTGCCACATAAATCACCTCCATTATCCCTTCTCAACACTTCTATCCTTTTTCCAGTTTGGTTTTCCACAAGGGCTTTTAACTCCTTGAATTTGTTCAAAACCTCTGATTTCTTCTTTAAGAAATACAACCATGTATTCCTCGAGAAATCATCTATGAATGAAACATAGTATAGAGATCCTCCTAGTGATGGAACATGTACATGAACAAACATATCACTATGTATCAATTCTAGGATCTATCTTGCCCTCAAAGAGCCATAAGAGAAATTCACTTCATTCTTCTTCCCATATAAACAATGTTCATAGAAATCAAAATACGATGCACATCCAGTCATACCTTCAACCATACCTTTACCTTGTAATAAATCGCAGACCCTTCTCTCCGATGTGTCTGAATCTTTGATGCCAAAGTATTGTATTATCTCCAAAGTAAGCAAGGGCTATGGATTCTTCATTTTTCTCTTCAAGAACAATAGTACTGTTACACCCATGAATGACAGTGCTTCCTGATAGCTTATATAGAATTCCACACCAAACTCTTATCATCAACACAATTGCCCCTTGAACCATTTTGACTTTGTCATTTTCAAATACAACATGTACACCTACATCAACCATCTTACCCACCAATATTAGGTTCCTGGCCAGATTTGGAATATGTAAAACCCTGGGAAGAGTTCTAACCCTTTTGTCTTTCAACTGCAACTTGAGTCTTCCACATCCTGTGATTTTGGTTGGCCAATCATCTCCTAGGAAGACATCACCATCACACTTTTCATATTGACAGAACCACTCCCTATTAGCAGTCATATGAAAAGAGGCACTTGAAATGATGAACCATACCTCACTTTTTTATTGTGTACTTGTAGAATCCAAATACACATCCCCTCCTTCTTTTGAGGAGGAATTCCCTTATGAAGAAGTGGTATCATTTGGCCCTTTACCTCTCTCAGCACTTCTTGATTTACAGTTCTTAAAATGCCCTCATTTACCTCATTTCCAACGTACTTTCTTTAAATTATCCCTTAGAGATTTAGATCCGCTTCTAGATTTACATCTCCCTCCTGTAAACTTATTTCTTCTTTATTTGGAATGACCCCCTACTGTTAGAGCATCTGTTGTATGCTCTCCCATTGATTTTCTTCTCATTTCTTCTGATAACAAGGATGCAACAACATCCTCAAAATTTAATTTAGACCATTGATTGGTACTTCCTATTGCTACAACCAAGTTATCCTAAAAGTCTGGTAGAGAACATAACAAGGTAATACACTTATCTTCTTCCTCCAATTCAATATCAATAGAGATAAGTTGACTTACCAGATTATTGAAAGTATTTAGATGCTTTGTCACACATTTTCCATCTTCCATTCTAAGATGAAAAAACTTCTTTCGCATAAACAACTTATTTACCAGGGACTTTGACTTATATAATTTCCCTAACTTTTCCCATGACTTCTTTGCAGTGTCTTCTCCAGAGAAATTCAACAATATGGAATTTGAGAGACAAAGGCGAATAATAAGCCTTGCCCTTCTTTCTATTTTTTCCCAATCTTTTTGTGACATAACAAAAGGCTTCGTACGTGGGTCTACAACAACCCATTGTTCCTTATCCACTAGAAGATCCTCCATCTTGAGCTTCCACAGTTCAAAATTTTATCCATTGAACTTCTCGATCTCCACTCTAAAGTTGCTCGTCATTCTTTCAATACAAGAATTACCATTCCAGAGGTCCCACTGAAAGAGTTTATCACAAGTCTATCACGGGCCCAAAACGAGCCAAACCTTTAGCAACAAAGGTGTCCCCCTAAAGCCAAATTATTACTATGATATCAAATGTTAGTTTTAAACCTATTAAGTAAATAATGCATATATATTCCGCAGTAAAAATACAAAAAGTAAATAATGACATTCAAACACAGTACTCAAATATTTTTACCCTAGAATTCTAAGCACTCCAAGATGACAATCCCGCGCGTTGTAGCCTGCTGCTGCTAGGGTTGCCACAGCCATGGAGGAGCAGGGCTCGCCTCAGGCCTCCTCTCCTCCCCCTCCTCCCTTGCCTTCGCCAAATGCAGCTGCCTTCAGCTCGTTGATTGACTCTCTGCCCAAGAAGAAGAAGACTGGAGCCTCGAAATTTGTCAAAAGAGTGGAAGAAATGTCGGAGGTATCTCTCCCACGAGATCGTTCTATTCAGGTTGCCTTGACAATGTCTGAGCGAGCACTTGTGGGGCAGTTCACTAGCATGTGGCCATCTCCCAAAGCCACGAAAACCCAGGTGATAAAAAACTGGAAGCCATTGATCAACCATAATGTCACCTCTTATTTCCTGGGCAGAGGTTACTTTTTATTCGAATTCACCTCCAAAGAGGATAAGGAGTTGATCTTCAGAAATGGCCCATATTTTATGGGGCCTCAAGGATTTTATCTGAATAAGTGGACTCTGGATTTCGACCCAACAGAGGACGTTCCATCAACAGTTCCAGTGTGGGTCAGATTGCCTAATCTCCCAATACACTGCTAGAACTGGGACTCTTTGAAACACATAGGGGATACGTTGGGCAAATTTATTGACATAGAAAACAATAAAGACCAATACGATTGTGCACGGATCTGTGTGGAGGTGGATCTTGAAGTAGGGCTACCGGAAGCTATCAAAATTAAGGTTGAAAGCTGGTCTCATATCCAGAAACTGGATTATGAACAACTTCCATTTAAGTGTTGGGGGTGCCACGAATACGACCACTTTGCTAGAAATTGCCCAAAAAAGAGGGAGGAGGTTAAGGAGAAAGAGGAAGGATGGAAGCAGTTCAAGAGGTCCAAAGCTAACCCAAAGGCCTCTAATCCGGCAGGACATGAAAAGAGCAAAGGAAACCAGTCAAAAGGTAACAGCGCGTCCCAAAAAAACCTTCCGCCAAAAGATCTAGAAAACATGTTTGAGGCCCTTGGCTCAGCTTCACAAGAAATCCCTAAAGTGGACCCGCCTCAGAGGGAGAAGACGGAGACTGCAAGGACTAAAGACAAGGAGCCTACTGAGGATGTAGCGACAAAGGATCCAAGGCAGGGGAAAGAGAAACAAAAAGTACCAAAGATAAGCACACAGTGAGTGAGGTGGAAAGTCAAGGTTCGGAAGAATCCGAGGAGGAAGAAGAGATAGGAGACTCTCAATCCACGGTCAGAAGATCGGAGAGGGGAAGGATGTCAACCAGGGACAAGAGAGAAAAAGAAACATATAAAGACAAAGTGGACGGAAGCCAGCCTACTTTGGAAAAGCTTTTGGCTAAAACCCCAAAGATGAAAAGAAACCAGGGACAGGGCTCCAAGGGAGGCCCTCACTCTCACAAAAATAAATAATGAATGTGATCTCCTGGAACTGTAGAGGTTTGGGGAGTAAGATGAAAGAAGAAGCCATGAGGAGTCTAATCATGACAGAAAACCCATACATAATGGTAGTCGAGGAGACAAAATTGGAGGAAAACTACTCCCTTCAAAGCAACAAAAATTTATGGAATAAAGGCGAGACAAAGGCGGTCTTAGCGAGAGGGGCCTTGGGAGGTTTGGCCACTCTTTGGAATGCTTCCAAACTCAATTTGATAGCTGAAAAACAAAATGTTCATTGGTTGTTCACAAAGTTTCAACTTCAAGATTCGAAGGAGATTTCCAGTTTATTCAATGTTTACGTTTTGGTAAATGCAAGGGAAAAGAAATATTGTTGGGACTCTTTGAGAGACATGGCAGATGGGGAGGATGTGGAAAACATTCTAATTGCAGGGGATCTTAACATTTCCCTCGGCCAGGGCGAAAAGTGAGGGGGATGTATTGTGAGAGATCCGACTCGAGAGTTGGTGGAGGATCTTATTCATGACTAGGATCTTCTCGACATCAAGCCTTGCCGAGGTAAGCACACCTAGTCAAAAAAACGGGTGGTCCCTGGGCATATTGCTGCTAGATTAGATAGGTTTCTCATTCAAAGTTCCTACCTTCTTCTTCGCCTTGATACGAAAATGAGCATTCTCATTAGTAACACTTCGGATCATAAACCTATAAAGCTGCTTTTCTCAACCCAAATGAATTTAGGCCCTATCCCCTTTCGATTTAGTCCTTTCTGGATAAAACAAAAGTGCTTCTTGGAGAGGGTTGAAGAAATATGGAAGATGTCGGTCATGGGTTCCCCATTTTTCGTTTGGGAGGAGAAGTTGAGAAGAGTGAAAATAGATTTGAAAAGTTGGGCTAAAACCGTCCCTAGTCCTGCGAAGGAAAGAAAGCATTTCCAATCAGCTCTTGAGAATCATCAAGTCTACATGGAAGAGGCAGAAATATCGAGTGAGACTTTAAAAAGGGAGGAAGAGCTACAACAAAATTTTCAGAACACTTGTAGACAGAAGGAGGAATACCGGAGGCAAAAATCCAGAAGCCTTTGGCTGAAATCTAGAGATAGAAACACTTCTTTTTTCCACAAGCAAGCCCAAGACTCTATTTCAGAAATTAAGGATGACACCCAAACTTATGGTGATTTTCCAAGTATTAAAAAGGTTGCCTTCAACCATTTTAAAAGTCTATTCAGTGAAGCAAAGGTGCAGGGATGCAGCGATAAGTTTATAGATGAGATACCTTCTAAAATCACAGCTAGAATGAATAAGAAGTTAGAGGCTAAAGTCACTAGGAAAGAAATAAAGGCTGCCTTGTTTGCCATGAGTCCAGATAAAGCCCCAGGCCTGGATGGGTTCACGACAAACTTTATCCAAATTTGTTGGCAGTTTGTTAAAAAAGATCTTCATAAAATGATTCTAAAATCCCAAGACTGTAAGAAAATTGGGGGCAACACAAACTCCACTTTTCTAGCCCTTGTTCCGAAAGAGAAGGGTGCAAATTCCTTCAATAGGTTCCGACCCATTTCCCTGTGCAATATTGGATACAAGATCATAACAAAGGTAATTTCCAGCAGAATGAAAGGGATTCTTTCAGACGTCATTCTGGAGAACCAAGGGGGCTTTGTTCAAGGAAGGCAAATCGTTGATAATATAATCTTAGTCCAAGAGGAGATACACTCAAGTCTGAAGAGAAAAGAAAAAGGTATGATAGTTAAGCTTGATTTTGAAAATGTGTTCGATAGGGTTAGGCACTCATTTTTGTTTGAAGTCATGCATAAGTTTGGTTTTGGGTCTGGCCTCATTAGTTGTATCAGTGCCTGCATTTCCGAGCCATGGATTGCTCTGTTGGTGAATGGGAGAGAAACATATTTTTTTAAAGCCTCAAGAGGGTTAAGGCAAGGATGCCCGCTCTCCCCCTTGCTCTTTGTCCTCCAAGCCTCTGCCTTAAGCTACATCCTGGAAAGAAGAAGATCAAATCAAGACATTTTTGGTTTTCAAATAGTTAGAGTAGTAAAAGAATTCAATCATGCCTTATTTGCAGATGATTCCCTTCTCCTTGGGGCAACTTCTACTCACACTGCCTATAAGTTTAAATTGGTGGTGAATCATTTATGCGTGGCCTCGGGCAGCAGTTTGAATGCTGGGAAGTGTCACATTTGTGTGCCTCAAACTGAACTGAATGTTATTACCAGATGCTAGGGCTTTGCCGGTTCCATTCAATGGACGTCCTTCAAGTATCTTGGACTGCCTATCTCTCAGAAAAATCCCTCGGGTAAGGATTGGATTCCTCTCCTTGACAAGTTTAAATGTAAACTGTAGGCTTGGGGTTTTTCTTGGTTGAATCTTGCAGGGAAGACTGTGCTCATTAAATCGGTATTGAACAGTCTCCCAACTTACCAAACTTCGCTTATGATAGCTCCTCTTGGAATTCTCAGAAAAATGGAAGGCATAATAAGAAACTTCTTTTGGAAAGGTGGAAAACAAAACAAAAATAGATTGTTGCTTGTCAATTGGGACAAAGTCACCAGGCCAATCTTAGAGGGAGGTTTGAACTTCAAAGACCTGAGATTGCAAAATTTAGCGCTGGGAGCCAAAATTATTTGGAGGCAGGTCGCCCCTAAGGCTGGTTGGGCTCAGCGTGTTCTCTGGAAGAAGTAATTTGTTGGACCAAGAAAACGATGCCTTGACAGACCTATTCAATCAGCTAATGGATCGCAAATCCACAAATTGTGCGTGCAGGCCCAAGTGCTCATACATGGCAACTTATATTGGGTCCCAGGGAATGGTAAATCTATAGACCTTTGGGAGTATCGCATAATGAACGATGCTCCCCTAGTGGATGCTCACGAGCTTCAGGATTTGCGTTGTTGGATGAAGAACGCAGGTTTGGTCTCTCTGTGGGATATTTCTAATTGGAAAGACAAAGTCTGGTTGGAATGGATGAAGCCAGATTTGCTGAGCGATCTTGAAGATGCTTGGCTGGAGCTTCGATCCAGGCTTAAAGGTAAGGCTCTAACTCATGAAGAGAAGCATGACCAGAGAGGTTGGGGGTCGCATTCTGGCTCTTACTCTGTGGCGCAAGGTTATAAAATGTTGTGTGCTATTCCTTATGCTCCTCCATGTCCAGCACTCTGGAAAAGTCTTTGGAAACAAGAATGCATTCCCAAAATCGACTTGTTCAATTGGTTGTTATGCCATAATCGGGTGCTTACAGCAGACAATCTCATGAGGAAAGGCTTCCATGTCCCGTCTAGATGCCCACTGTGTTTGGTAAATGAAGAAAACACCCAACATATAATGTTGGATTGCACCTTCGCTTTAGAAGTCTGGAGCGAAGTGTTGAGCCTTTGGTCTGCGGACTTAAAGCTTCCATCCTCCATCTTCGATCTGCATGCTAATTGGTTGCACCATTACCCTGGATAGCTTCCAAATAACAATTAGTTTAAGGCCGCTTGGTTCGTCTTACCAAAGCTGACTTGCTGGCAAATTTGGTTGGAGCGAAACAACAGGATTTTCCAGGGGAAAACCTGCTATGCCATAATCGGGTGCTTACAGCAGACAATCTCATGAGGAAAGGCTTCCATGTCCCGTCTAGATGCCCACTGTGTTTGGTAAATGAAGAAAACACCCAACATATAATGTTGGATTGCACCTTCGCTTTAGAAGTCTGGAGCGAAGTGTTGAGCCTTTGGTATGCAGACTTAAAGCTTCCATCCTCCATCTTCGATCTGCATGCTAATTGGTTGAACCGTTACCCTGGATAGCTCCCAAATAACAATTGGTTTAAGGCCAGTTGGTTGGTCTTACCAAAGTTTCCACTCTACGGGCAAAATTTGGTTGGAGCTAATGATTTCTGTGAAAAACGATAATTCTATAAAGGATCTTGGACTAAGATTAAAACCACTTCCAAAGAATTTTGAGTGAGCTGCAGGGACTTCACTGATAAAAATATCTCCCCTCATGAGGTGGAGTGGTGTAGATTGTTGGGTTTACAGCTCACCAATGCATATTTCCAAGAGGAAAAGAAAAAGATCAAGATTAGAATGTTCTAAGAGAACCCTCAACAATTGAAATAAGGAAAAATGGATTGTTATTCTTCGTTTTCATGGGGTGGCTTAAAGGTAATTTGGGGAATGTAGGTGCAGGTGGAGTCATCAAGAACATGGAGGGCCAAATTGAGCACATGTACGCTTGGGGACTAGGCCAAGACACCAACACCCAAGCAGAGGCAAAGGCGCTCCTCCAAGGCCTCAAGGTACTGCGTTGCTGAAAGGTCTCACGATTTTACAAAAGGTGGGCATCAAGGAAGCAAATATCTTGGGCGATTCTCAGACTCTCATAAAAATTCCGAAGGATCTTCGGCTAACTAGATTGATGATGAGAATTAAAAAGCTTGTTAACTCCTTTCAAAAGTTAAGCTTTTTCCATGTTTTGCGGAAGAACAACAAAGAGGCGGACACCGAAGCAAATCGAGTTGTTCTTCTTCCAGCGGGCACTCTATTATGGGATGATAAGGAAAATTGGGATCCAATTCCATAGTAGTGTTTTATGTTTTATTGCTTTTTGCTTCAGCAGTTTGTTTGTGTCTTTAAGTTAGGGGAAATCTCGTCGCTATTGGGGATTCTAGAATCTAAGAAGCTTCAATATGTCAGAATTAGAGATGGGTGGATTCTGGTTATGGGGAATATTGGGAGATGTCCCGAAAATCTTGGAAGCATGTAAATGGGCACTTATGCCGAGAATTTTAATATCAAAACATATCCATTCCTGTTAAAAAAAAGAAAAAAGAAAATTACCCTATAAACCCAATTGGGAAAACCAACATTCTTTGAACTTCTCCGCTCCTTCTTCTCAATATATTTTCAGCCATGTATAATGCAATATATATAGAGATTTTCTCCTAACCTCCAATACCCTAATTCCTAAACCGAAATTAGATTACAGTGAACAAAAACCATTTGCCAGTAAAGAAAACCATTAGCCAAAACAATTGACCAATTAACCATTGGCCGAAAGCCATCAACCAAAAACATTGGCCCAAAAGTTGTCGTGATAGTACGAAGAATATAACACATATCCAACACAACCGAACCACCTTTTGAGGACTCAAAACCAAATATTGCATACCTCTTAAATAAGGTTTAATTTATGAGTTTATTTCACAACTATTAAGCTAAGTTATTGTGTTTATTCAAATTTATTTATTTTTATATTAAAATAGATAGTATATTGTGTTTATTCAAATTTCTTTATTAAAATAAATATTTGTATAATGTTAATATAAAATTAAAGTTTAATATAATCTTAATATATTTTTTTGATATAATAAACATTTACATACAATACTTTACAAAAAAAATTCTTATAATAAACATTTACATACAATACTTTACAAAATTTCAATTTATGTTATTAGTCCCTGCCTAGGCTAGGGACTATAGCAACCCCCTAGCGGTCAACTATCGTTGATCGGGTATTACTGAGTCTGTTTTGCTACAATAATTAGTGCATTTTGGTGCATTATTCAATCTCTTTACCTCTTATTTAATAAAAATTATTTGTTTATATTTTTTTTAAATTTTAAATATTTTATAAATATAAAAAACAAAATTTATTATTGGTCCGATGTGATTGATGTAACTAAATTAGTCATAGTGGTAGGCGATTTATTCCTAGCAATTGTTAGGTTTTTAAATTAATTTAAAAAAAAAAAAAAACTAAATTATTACAGCGTTGCCACATCTATGATGCATTGCAGAGGCATTGTAGTTGATGCTTCTACCTGTCATCTAGTTGTTACCTATTCAACGTCTCCTCCTTCCTCATCCTGTCCAAGTTGTTAACTTCCTCATTCCTAGCTTCTACATGTTAGATGTCTCCTCCTTCCTCATCCTATCCTGTAGTACTTCCCCATAATATCTTGTAGTAGATGCTACATGTTTGACGTCACCTCCTTCCTCATCGTGTCCTGTAATTTGGAGGTCTCGTCTTCTACCAGGTCTCGGTCCCTTTGGCCAATACCGAACTGAGTGCAATTAACAAAGCAAAAGAAAAGAATCACTGAAAGCATAGACGAAGTGACTATTTGTTGAGCAATTCCATGAACGGACGAGCAATTGAAAGCATGGACGGAGTGACTATTCGTTGAGAAATTCCATGAACGGATTGACTATTTGTTGAGCAATTATTTGCAGGTATAGACCTTTTCCCTCAACAATTCTTTGAGCATTAGTGTATTAATATTGTCTCTTTTTTTGTTAATTGCAGCTTGTTGGTGGATATCCATGATAGAAATTGGTGCGATTAGCAAAGCAGAAGAAAAGAAGAGCTACTTTGTACCTGGTTGAAGAAACATCATTGAACGCATGGACATAGTGACTATTTGTTGAGCAAATCCATGAACGGACGAGCAATTGAAATGACTATTCGTTGAGCAATTCCATGAACGAACAAGCAATTGAAAGCATGGACTGAGTGATTATTCGTTGAGCAATTCCATGAACGGACTGACTATTTGTTGAGCAATTATTTGCAGGTATAGACCTTTTCCCTGAGCAATTCTTTGAGCACTACCCCATGAATATCATTTTTTATCTGATAAAAATCCGCTATACTATTATGGATAAAAGATTAAAAAATAAGAATAATTGTGTTATGGTATTAAAGAAAAAACTTAGAAAAAATAAAATTAGTTTGTGTTGTAGCAACATTGGAACTAAAGGGAGTTGATATCTTCACTCTATTTTAGGTTTGTGGAAGCTTATTCGCTATGTCCAGACCTAAACAGTTGAACCTCCATATTTTATTTTCACCTTAGGGAATTCTCGATCCGACCCTTCAATCGACTCACCTTTATTGTAATTTGATTCTAGTCACATGGCAATTGCAAAACCTAGAATGAAGCTATTGCATTTTGTTCAAACTTAGCTTTCATTCTCTCTCTTTGTTAAAAGATCTTCGATTTTTCAATGTAGATGGTAATTTATAGCAATTTCGTTTTTAATATAGATGGTAATTTATAACAATTTTGTTTTTAATATTATAAAGATTTGACTACCCTGCTTACTATACTTTGGCTAAAAACAAAGCATATATCATACTAACATAATTTTTATATAGTCTATACTTAATTGATTAAGCAAATACAATCCTTGTTGTACATTCGGGCGGATTGAATTATCTATAAGAACTGCTCAGGATCGGTGTTGTATATCATTTGTATGAAATCAAGCAAATACAACTTCAAAGAATTCATTCGTTGATGCACATTTGGGCGGATTGAATTAATTATAAGAAATGCTCAAGATCATGAGTAGAGAGAGGAAATGATTAATGAGGTCTAAATACGACAACCCATGTATGCCAACGCCCCGTATATCAGAGACAACCTCCCAACAAAACAATTATCTTAAATATCCATATTCAAAGCCAAAATTGAAAGCTCAACTTGTAGATCACTTGGCCACAGAGTGTACCGTTAAGGTCCTGGAATTATCTTAAATGTCCAAATTCAAAGCCAAAATTGAAAGCTCAACGTGTAGATCACTTGGCCACAGAGTGTACTGCTAAGGTCCCGGTGTGAATCCTGTTAGAAAGTAGTGGCTTTAGGCATATGATAAGCAATCCTAATTGATGTACTAAGCATCACATTTCCCCTGCACAACAAGAGATTGAACTTCTAAATAAAACTCTAATGAGAACTGTTCATGTCAAAACCCTAAAATCGACCAAAGAAAAACATACCAGAAGACTTTCATCTGGGAGCAAAGATCTCAACATTGAAAAAGAGCATTCATGTCTTTAAGGCATTGTCTTTCTATCATTTTGTGATAATAGAAAAATCTATACAGTTCCATATCTCCAAGAAAGTATATGGCAACATTCAAATGAATTGCTCGCAGACCATGAATTGTTGGTATTACGTGCTCAACTCCACTTAATAAGGTTTAGCAGCTGTCGAATAAGGTTTCACAGTTGCTTAAGCAATAACCCTCATGGATACCTCTCAGTCAACAACTGGATGCCATGCATTATGATAACCGTAAATCGATGTTATTCCCAGGTTTCCACGTGGGAATATTGCATGTTGAAATGATGTGAGGTGACAATGTCGGCTATTTCTTAAATATATATTAGTTTTTCAATATGCAGCGGTTTTATTTTTTATCGCGTCAATGTAAATTTTTGGTGAGTAATTTAATTTAAATATGGATACTCGAAATGCATGCGTGCAGGCCTGTAATCAACCATAATTTCTGCTACCTGGGTTTGAAATTAACATCTCCAACATGTGTGTGTGCATTGAGTAACGTTCTCCTAGCTAACTTACATATATATTTATTTTAAATTGGAAACTTCTAAATTTTAAATTGTGTGAAATTTATATTTGTGTTTTTTAATATTCAAATAAAATGAATTGTAATATTCAAATAAAACATATATCTATTTTAATTTGGAATATTTATATTTATTATTTTTTGAAAACATACTATACGTTATGAATAGGGGTTTTCTGTTAAGCGCTAGGTTTTTTTCACAAAATATTAGTGTGTTCCTAACACTTTTTGACCCAACAATTGTGATATATATAAAATATTAGTGTTTTGGTATATGTTATGTTTTCTTCACAAAAAATTAGAGTGTTCATGCTACTGTTTGACCCAACAATTGTGATATATATAAAATATTAGTGTTCTGGTATATTCTATGTTTTCTTCCCAAAAAATTAGAGTGTTCCTGCTACTGTTTGACCCAACAATTGTGATATATATATTAGTCAGCTTGTTATTTATCTTTGAGCGAACTCATTGTATAATTCACCGGTTGAAAAAGTGAACCGATGACAACGCTGCAGTCGAGACTCAGCTCATTGTAGTCTGTGTTGTGCTTTGCTCACAGCCTCACCGCCTAGTGACCTCCATTTTTCTTTCTCCTCAACAATTTATTAAATATATTATTCTTCATCCTAAAAATTATTCCACTTGTACAGATCTGCACTTCCCTATCAAGTATCATGTCCACAATAGAAGAAAAACCGTTGAGACTAAAGTAGCTAAATTTTCCCGAAGGTGTTATTGATTTGTTTGATGTCTATGAGTGTACTGTCTGAGTAGTTTTAGCTTTGGCTCCTTGGCTAATACTGTGTTACAGTCATGTTTTGGAGCATATTTTCACGGACGGGTATTAGGCTGTTGATATTGTGCATTGTCAACTGCTAAATATGACCATTATTTTGAGGTCCATCAATATCAGTATCTAAAGGATTTGATAGATTGAGAGTAGCACTAGAGTTTTGAAGTCATAAGGAAAATCAAGTTGAATCATTTTTAATAATGAAAAACCTGGGTCATATGGTGTCCATTGTTTAAATCTTTTGTATAATTTTCTTGCTACATGATTCTGATATCTTTTTGTTGTAACTATTTTATTAACCGATCCTTGAAATTGTTTGTATCTGTCAAGTCCTTGGATTAATGTCAAGTTGGTTTTTTTGTCATAATAAAAAGTCCAGGTTATGTGGTATCCACTGTTTAAATCATTTGTATAATTGTCTTGCTACGTAATTCTGATATCATTTTATTGTAACTATTTTATTAACTTTACCTAGAAATGTATTTATTGAAATATTATTTAAGATATGTTTGCCATGCAACTTGAATGGAATGCTCCTAGGATTTAGGTCAC
>SNQJ01S0008823.1:102871-128919 GCA_010110895.2 Picea sitchensis | reverse complement strand
TTAATATATTTTATTAATTATTCTGTGTTTTTAAAACTTTTCTAAAGTTTTTGGGCCATAAATTTGGTTTTTTACCTTTTTTTTGTTTTGTTTTTTTTTTAGTTTTAGCTTACTTTATACATTTGTTTTGTTTTTTGTTTTTCTTTTCCTCTTTAGTTTTTTAAGTTTTTATTTAATTTTTTTTATTATCTAAATTTGCTTTTTATTTTTAATTTCAACTCTTTTATTTTTCTTAGTTTTTTTTAGTTTTTAATTTATCAAAAAAAATGAATTATGTTTTTTTGTTAAATATTAAAAAATAGTGTTATTTAACTACAATTTTTTTCTATGTATTGAAGTAAAGGTAAACAATGTGTTAAAAATGGTGTTTTCCACTATATTTTAAAAGTACAGAACAATAAATTAATTCAGGAGGCACAATTATATGAAAAAATGTAACTACAAAAAAATAAATGCTAAAAAATATTTTTAAGATTGAAAGAACCATAGAAAAATGACTAAAAACATCGTTGAATAAAAAGAAATATTAGAAAAAATTGAAAATAGATGAAAAATAAGCATTTAAAAAAATGTGGAAACATTGTGGATCGAAAAATTTAAAATATCAAAAAACCAGCTAAAAAGGGAGAGGGGGTGCTACTGGTAGCACCATTTATAAAAACGGGGTAAAAAATTGGACCCCCCAAAAAGCGAGAACTCTATAGAGTTCACATGAAGTTGGTAACTATGTTTTAACCCTTTTCTTTTCAGGTGCATCCCATGTTTCTGCTCTACATCCACTGTAATATTCCTCAAGTGAAGATTTGTTAAGATCAATGGAAATTTTGGGCTTCCTGGACCTCAGTCTATATCTATGTTCATTTGAGGGTGACTCTTTAATGATATCCTTATCTGTAGATTTATAAAAAAATTGTATTTCTTTTGTATCTATCTCTGGCAGCTCATACATTTCTGGAACATAGGTAGGGTATGGCCCCATTTTATCCCTTGAATGAGAAGATCCTAAGTCAAGTTGTGCCAGTGGTTTCTTCCTCTTTCCAAGCTTCTTTGGAACCTCATATGTTACCTCCTCATCTAAGATAATTACATTATCTTTCTTAAGTGAGGGTTTAAAAATATCTTTAGAATTCATCCTTAACATGTGTGTTGGTCTGGTATTGGGCCTGCTTGAATAAGTTACAGGTTGCTTGCCTTTACCTCTTTTACTCTGTTTACTTGTGGGGGTTTTCAATAGGTGTATCATCGATTTATGCAGCAGGGTCATATTTAACTTTTGGCAACAACTCGATCTTCTGCTTAGTCATCCTCTGTGTATATACCTTGTCATAACATGTAAATTCATGTTTAGAGGCAGAGGATTCAGGCTGTAGCTTGACTTCTTCTTCCTATTGAAATTCAAATTTCCTTTTACTTGATCTAGTTTGTCTAGCCACAGGGGAGACTTCCTTTAGTTTTGTAGAACTTTTCAAAGTACTTCCTTTCTCTTTTGAATATTTAGGTTTCTCTTGTTTTGCATCTTGTTCATCCATCCCTAAAGAGATAAACAACTGCCACCAAGTCATTTGAACCTCCTTTAATGCATACAGAACCAACATTTTGATCAAACCTTGATGATATAAACTCCTATGGGAAGTTTGAGGATGATTCTGCACTCTCTTAGACATTTTGGTCTAACTTTTTAATAAGTAAAAAGGCAGACTCATCTTCGTGTCTCCATTTAGGTGCATAAAAAATTTCATATGATAATGATAAGCATAAGAAAATATTCCCTCACATGTTATATACCTATGTACTATTGTCAAAACATCCCACCATTCTTCCTTTAACCATTTACTAGGGATCCCTTGACTCTAGTCAGGATCATGGTGTTCTGGTAGCAAGAATTGCTTGTATAGGTCTACAGACAACTCACCTTTCTTCCACCATCTCTCACCATGCACAAGTAAGTGACATGTTACACCAATCGAGTGTTATGTAACATAGATTAATACTCTTCCCACCCGAGTTTTAAAACCATCAAATTTTTGGGAGAACAACATCGAAACCTCCTCATGGTAACCTTGGAAAATACAGCAGAAGTCGTACCAACATGTACTGATGAATTTTTGCATGATCTCAAGATATGATTCCATCAATTCGCCTCCTATCGGTTCCAAATGGCTAACCTGACCAATTTTCTTCAGAGCCATCACACTGCCTATGATTTCTGTCAAAATGCTAGGGTTTCAAAAGTCGGGCTTAAGAATTCTTGCTCAGACCATTGATATGGAAAGGTTCCTTTGGATGCAAAATACTGTTAAGCTCCCAATCTAGTTACACAAATTCATTTTCAAAATTAAATCATCACTTTAAATGCTTCATATCATGACCTGAAACCCAGCTTCAGTGGATGCATAACATGTACATACTTGTGTTCTGTAAATGGTAACCCTATATGGAATCATCATTTGGCAATAGTCACCACTACTGCATGATTATCTACATGATATTATGGAATCTCTTATGACAGTTAACACAATTTTTGGGATTAAGACATGTTCAGAAAATGATGGGTTTAGGCGCTACAAGAATGGTGACATTCGTGTAGCAACTTTGTCTCTCTTTAAACTTAGGAAAATTTTAAAATTTGACAAAAAATTCTGATGGGACATACTCAAACCATGTAAATATTCAAATCTATCTCACTAAAGCATATGAAAATAAACTCAAACAAAAAAAAAACACCCAAAATCATAAAAAGAGAAGTGGACAGGGAACTTCATACGAACAAGTGTATAGTGAGGCAGGGCTTTTTGGTATTGAGAAGATAAGAATGAATTTATAAATGGCATAGGATAAAAATCAAGGGTAAGAGGTTACAGTTTGTCCAAGGTCTAACAATGGCTCCTTCTAGGGACAATGTTTTGTGATAAAACATTAAGAACCATGCAGACTAATGCCTTCCTTGCTCACTTTATTAGTTTTGAATAGCCATCCTATTTATGTTTCCAACTGCTCTTATCCCTGCTTTATTTCAAATCAATCCTACATACTGGACTATCAAAATAAAGAACAAATTGTAGACTAGTGTATCCATTGGTCTTGGAGTATTTATTTGTTCTACTTAAACTCACCAAATCAAAACTGAAAACTATGTACAAACTGAAAAATTTTGGTTGTTAACAGAAATAGTGTTTCAAAAATCGCCCATTTAATGGGCCACAAATGATTTCAGTATCATCCAAATTATGCAAGAGGAAAGTATTGATGTTCAACACTTTGGCTATTTTAAAAGGGACAAACCATAAATTGTCGAACTTAGCATGTTTAGATGTGTTCTCCCTTCTGGCATCCCACCTCAGAACAATATCTCTTGTTGAAAAACTATATTTTTGGGTATTTTTATCAAATGTTTCCTTGATCTTTCCTTGATAAGATTCAGATTCCTCATTCAAATTTTCTCTTTTTTGTTGAACTTCAATGATTTGGAAGATTCTCCTTTGAATGTCATTTGGATCTTCCAACTCTTCTTGCGGGAATTTTAGTATAGGTAAACCAATTTGGGTTGGAAATATGGCATATGTCCCATAGACCAATTGAAAAGGAGAGGTTCCAGTTGATTTCTTAGTGCTAATCCTATCATCCCATAAAGCAAAATTCAGCTTTGAGTCCCATGATCTTTTTTTTTTAGTCAAAATCTTCTTAATGATTCTAAAAAGACCTTTGTTGGAAGACTCTACTAATCCATTACCTTGAGGGTAATATGGGGTTGGAGCGGGACAAATTTATATTGCATTTTATACAAAATTAAA
The DNA here is from genome assembly GCA_010110895.2 of Picea sitchensis. Taxonomy (NCBI): domain Eukaryota; kingdom Viridiplantae; phylum Streptophyta; class Pinopsida; order Pinales; family Pinaceae; genus Picea; species Picea sitchensis. The sequence continues at coordinate 125,128 of SNQJ01S0008823.1, read as the reverse complement.
CCATGGAAGCATACTTGAATGCTTGAGGATTGTCTGTGACCATTTTTCTGGGACATCCAAACCTTGAAAAAATATTTCCTTCTAGAAAAGTCATTATAACCTTATATGTTGCATTTCTTGTAGGGACAACCTCAATCCATTTTGTAAAATAATTTTTTGTTGTGAGAATCCATATATGCTTCCCAAAGGAGGGTAGGTGGATTTCTCCAACGAAATACAGGCTCCATTGTTGAAAAGGTCCATTTGCAATTATAAGTTTCAAGGGAAGGGATAGAAGTTGTTTCTTTCCTACAAACTTTTTGCATTGTTGACATTCTCTGACCTAGGAAAACACATCAGAGAATAATATAGGCCAGTAATAACATGCCCTAAGTATTTTGAAAGTTGTATATTTCTAGTGATGGTGCCCTCCACAAACCCCTTTATGAAAATCAGTCAGAATATGGTTTGCTTCTTCCTCATCAACACATCTTAATAAAACTCCATTAGGATCTCTCCGAAACAGTTCTTGATTAAATATGCAATACTTCACAGTTTTGAGTTTCAAATATCTAACTTTAGGCTTGTCAAAATCAATATTTTGAATATTTTGCAAAAAGTAAACAGTGTCTTTATATCAAGATGAAGAATTATATTTATCGATTACCTGCAAACCTGCTCCTTCAACATGTAATACTTATTTATCTGACTGACTAAAAATATGATGCAATCTAAGAGAATTATAATTTGAGTCTGAAAGAAACTTAGCAAGGCCCTTTCCCTTGATCAAATTGGTAGGTTTTATGACCAAATTGTATTACAAAATTTTGGTTATCCATTTCCCCCTCTTCCCTTCATTGTCTGGTTGAACAAGAATCTCTTTCACAACATTGTTTGGAACATAATAAATTATTTCAGAGTGTAGAACATAAACCCTAAAGGATTTCAATGCCTTAACTAGGGCATAAGCCTACTTTTCCATAATGTCATACTTTAGCTCTACATCTCTAAGAGTCTTACTGAAGAAATAAATAGCTTGCTCATACCCTTTGTCATTACTCTGCAACAAAACAACAACAATGGTATCTTCAAATGAAAATGAAAAAACCAGAAATTCTTTAGAGTAATCTGGAATGATAAGGACAGGAGCTTCAATTAGGGATTTCTTTATCTTTTCAAAGGAAGATTTTTCCTCTCATGTCCGCTTAATTTTTTCATATTTTCTCAGAATATTGTTAATCAACTTGATAATCTAAACAAAATTTGGTATGAACCTCCTTAAAAAATGTATTCTCCCTATGAAGGACTTTATAGCCTTTTAGTTTCTTGGAATTTCAATCTTTTGGATGGATTCCACCCTCTCAAGATCTATCTTGATTCCTTCTATAGACACAATATGACCTAGGATCTTTCCTTCATGCATGAAAAAGTGAGATTTATTTGGGTTTAAAGATATGCCATACCTTTTGCACTTTTTAAATGTGTGTTTGAGGTGAAGCAAGTGTTCTTCATCATACTTTGAGAAAACAGTAATATCATCAAGATAAATGACCATGAATTTGTCCTTTTCTCCCAAAAACACAATGTCCACGGCCCTCTGAAAAGTGGCCCCTACATTCATCAAACCAAAGGGCATCTTATCATACATGAAAGTGCCCCAAGGAGTGGCGAAGGCAATCTTTTTCCTTTCTTCTTCAAAAATTGATATCTGATTATATCTAGAGTATTCATCCATCATGGAAATTCTTTGAGCACCCACTACTTTCTACATAATATAATACATCTTGGGTAATGGATAATTGTCCTTCAGAGAACACCTATTCAGATTTCTAAAATCCACACGCAACCTTATTTCACCATTATTTTTCCTAACATGTACAAGATTGGCTACCCACTCTGAGTATCTATAAGGTAATATAATATTTGCATCAAGCATTTTCTTCACTTCTTTTTCAATAATGGGAAGCAACATAGAGTTGAACTGTCTCATTTTCTGTCTAAAAGGTTTAGAACCTGCTTTGAGAGGAATCTTATGCTGAATAATTTTTGTGTCAAAAATATTAAGGTCTTCATATGACCAAACAAAGACATCAACAAATTCCTTCATAAGATTTACATACCTTCTCCTTTTCTCTTCAGACAATGCTTTGGAGATTTTTATAATCTTTGAATTGGTATCAGTCCCAATATTATAGTCAACAACATCCTTTTCTTGACTTTGAATTAAAAATTTCCTGGAGACATCATTGTTTTCAAATAGCCTTTCAAGTGGTACTAGACGCTTGGGAATGTGATTTTTCTTCAATTCTACAATATTATGTCCTGCAATTTTATCCTAAAGAGGGACATCAATTTGAATTTCTACACCATCATTCTCATTTTCTTGATCAATAGAGATTGCATAAAAATCACCAATGGTTTCTATAAACCTTTTCAATTCCTGGTCATCATTGAAAACCTGCCAATATTTGATGTTATCTGGGATGGAAGGCATGTGCCTAACTTCTATGTCATATCTTAGATTCGAAAATATAGGATTCATGAAATTACTAGCTACCAAGGCTAAAGAATTTGCTTGTTGGTTTAGACTACTCTAGACAAAAGTTATATCAAAATATAGAAAGAAGTTTTCAACAAGGTCCCATACTTGATTTATGTACTGCTTCAACCTTTTGTGCTTTGTCTGATACATATTTTTTATTTGATGAATAATCAATTCTGAATCTCCAAAAAGAACAATTTTATCAATTCCCATATCCTTTGAAGCTCTTAATCCTAGAAGCAAGGCCTCATATTCTGCAATATTGTTGGTGGTGTCAAATTCTAATTTATATGAAAAAGGTATGACTTTCTTGGTAGGGGAAATGAATACAACCCCAACACCATATCCTTATTTTGAACAAGAACCATCAAAGAACATATTCCACACTACATGTTCCACATCCTTTACTTGGTTATCCATAGATCTAACTACTAATGGTTCAATAGAATCATCACTGATATGAAATATGGATGATCCAATTTCATCTTCAACTGCATAGATGGGGTGATTTCCTAGATTTTCATGATCACTTACACGATAGGATAGTCTAACTTCTTTGTACAGCCTTCATTTTCTCCCCCAAATATAGGTATAGTATCATATGTTAGGTCCATCTGTAAGGATTCTCCTACCTTCTTAGCCCAAGATTTGGATAGCAGCATGCCAAATTTAGGTGGTATGCCAACCACTACTACATCCATAACAACACTCTTCATAGGTAGTTGGGATAAGGTAAAAACCAGATCTTTGATAACCCCTAGACATTTAAACTTTTTAGAATGAAAAGAATAGAGGTATTGGTAAGGTTTTGTAATTTCAATACCTAATTCATCCATGACTACCTTAGGAATAACATTGTGTGAGGCTATAGAATTCATAAGGAAGTTGTGAAGAATATTCTCATGAATATTCAGGGATATGTAAAATGGAGGTGAAGCATCATATATATATTCAATATGAGGTCCTACAATGATGGAAGGATTTTCATCTTCCAATTTTATTGTATCTGAAGACATGATAGAATCAGGAGGTTGCAAGACTTTCAAGATTGATTTTTTAAAAGACTCATTTTTCATAAGTTCCACCAAAGGTACATGAATTTTTATCTTATTAATTTCATGTTCCAAATTAAAAGGACCAAGATGTTTTAATGTTTCCTTTACCTCTAGGGAAGTAACCTTGATGGGTTGTTGAGGTTGATCTGATTTGTTCCATGTATCTTTATTTGGACTCTGCTTGGCTGAGACCTTAGCCTTTTTATTCTGGATTAGTGTATTTTCCTTTGGTCCATCTGATCTAGGCCTTAGATCATATTTCTTCTGAGGCTCACTCTGAAAGATTTATTATTCTTCACCATTATCAAACTAATTTGATATCGAAGAATCTTCATATTCTTGTTTAGTCAAATGGCTAGCAGAAAGTTTAGTATCAGTTAAAAGGACTGAAGAAATTTCATCAACATTATCACTTTCCTCTGTCTCTTCAACTGCATTATTTTGAAATGGTGGTAAGATCCTTTGATAATCTTGATTCATTCTCTCCCTCTGCATAACCTAAGGAGCATTTTGTGGTCTTCTAAACTGATTGGGGTTTTTATTTCCCCCTTCTTGAACATGTATGTTTGGCTGCTTAGTCTCTAGTTTCATTCTGGAAAGCTCTAATGTTATAGTTTTTAACATCTTATCCATCTCATCAATATTTGGGTCAAATGTTGTTGCATGAGAGGAAGATGGAACATCTTCTTTCTACTTATTTTTATCTCTGTCGGATCTTTCCTTTAACCTTTCTGCTGCCAAAATATTTGATTCCACTTCAATGGTTGCCTCCTGCATCAAACTCAATGTAGCATATCTTCTTTCTCTTAACAAGAGAAAATTATGCATAAAAGGAGTTAACAAAGGTAATATTTGAAGAATTTTTTGTAGGTTTTTTTTCATCAGGGATTTTACTGTACATTTTATGAAATCTTTTGGTAAAATCTAAAATAGACTCACCATTCTTTCTTTTCAAAGCCCAAAATTTAGTAATATAGTACAAGTAGTCCTTTTTGTCTCCCCAATGTTTCAGAAAAGTGTCATCTAATGCATCAATATCAGTAATAGAATTGGCAGGGAGACCTCTGAACCACTTCTTTACCTCCCCATCCAAACTTTATATAAATAAACTCATCCAAACATCTGTGCGTTCAAAATTGAAATTGTCTGCAAAGCTATAAAAAATATGCCAAATGTTCTTCAGTTGTGACCTCTCCTTCTCCATTAAACCTAGGAAAATATTTCAGATAGTCTCCAGCGAGGAAAGCATATAAAACTTGGGGCAACACCAGGGGTGCTAGCAGCTATGATAGCATCCATTATATTGACATCCATGGAGTGAACAACTGGAGTAGGAGATTTAGGAGGAGAGGATGGTTTTGAAGTATGAGGTGAAGGTGGAGTATGAATCTTAGAAGGTGATGAAGGTTGAGAATGGGTCTTTGGGGACTCTAGGAATCCTTTAATGGCCAGAATATTATTAAATACTTGAATCTTAGGTTTAAATCTTTGAGAAGTGAAAATATGAGATAAGGATGAAGATAAAACCTGATCAAACTCTTCTTTGGTATGTGCAAGGAATTTTTTTAGGGCTTCATATGTGAAGAGTGTATCTTCCTCTTCTACTTTGATTATTTCATAAATACTCTCCATTGTTCCACTAAAAAAATCATTTAAATAAATTGTTGTAGGTAGAACTACTTCTAAAGGATGGATAATAGGTTTTTCTTCAATCAAAGACACTAAGCCTTCTTTAGGAACAACAATGGATTTTTGGGAAGCAAAAATTGTTTCTTCAAAAGAAGGATATTTACCTTTAGAAGATGGAGACCAGCCTAGAGTATCTTTGGATTTTCTTAATAATTTTTCAAGATTTCATACTGCTGGAGTTGGTTTAGGATCTGGGTTAGCTCTGGTCACTTTATTTCTTGAAGATAAAGTTGATACTGAGGCTTTAGTAGGCTCATATTTAGTACCCTTCACTTCTCTTTTAGGATCCATAACTTCTACAATGGAGTCGCTAAGTGAAACAATATGCATTCTACTTGTGTATCCAATAATTGTTAACCATCAAGAGCTAGTCTTTCTCAATGGTGTTCTTCCTAGGGATAGATATCTTCGTTCCTCCATCCCCGAAAATGACACCAAAAAAATTTAGTTCCTAAAGTTGTCCTTGACTGCTAAGGGCAAGATAGGGCACTTNATTGTTAACCATCAAGAGCTAGTCTTTCTCAATGGTGTTCTTCCTAGGGATAGATATCTTCGTTCCTCCATCCCCGAAAATGACACCAAAAAAATTTAGTTCCTAAAGTTGTCCTTGACTGCTAAGGGCAAGATAGGGCACTTCAATTATTGCAATGGTTTATGTTTGTAGGTATTTGTAGGTTTTGGATTAGTTTATAGGTCAAGTAGGGAAAGAAAAGGACAATAAGAGTTTATGGTTACAAAATCAAGTTTCCACCACACATAATTAGTCAATGGTTTTCAATATGATGAACTAGATACAGGAATATAAAAACAAAAGAAAAAAATTGTAAGTTCACAATTTGTTTACTCACATAGAAAATTATTGATCCTAAATATCATTTAGAAACAAGGATGAAGTAGTTGAATACAATTCCTGTAGAAAATAAGCAATCAACAAAATCTTTATTGGCCTTTAGATACTAACAGGGTACATCAAATTCTTTGCGAAGACATATGTGCATTCAAATAAGAAAAGAAAGAATAAAATACAAGATAAGGTAGTCTAACCATCATATAGCCTTTTCCATTGAGTGTATTATGAACTAGGTTCCAAAATTTTACAATCAGAGACAATATGTCTTTAGCACCACTGAACTTGAACCCATTTTACTTTGTCGATAGATTTTCCTATTTATGCCTAGAGTTGGTTTCAATAGATCCTAAATTCTAGGTCTAGTTTTGATTTAGTCTTGATTTTTTTTCTAACATATAGGAATTATATTCCATTACATGATTGCTTCACACTTCAAAAAATCTAGTCTTTAGGGAAAATGACTTGATTTCTAAGACTAAATCTTGATCTCAAAAATATCATGATCCTGTAAAATAGAGGCTTGTTGCAAGTTCTTCAGGTAGACATGTTGAGAAATTGATCTTTGAATCTACACTTGGATTTGGAATTTTCTTGCTTCAGCTTGGTATTGAGTACTACATTGCTCCAATAAAGCTTGATATTCATCTTCCTGACCTTGTTGGAGAGTTCACATTACTATTTGTTCTTTGATTTCAACTTTTCAACCTTGTCTTGTAGTTTGTCTTTCCATAACTCAAGTACATGTTTTTCATGCTTCAATTCCTTGATTACTTCCTGCAAATTTTTAACCCTTTTCTTTTCAGGTGCATCCCCTGTTTATTCTCTACATCCACCATAATCCTCCTTAGGTGCAGGTATGTTAATATCAATGGAAATTTTGGGCTTTGTGGACCTTAGTCTATATCTATGTTCATTTGAGGGTGACTCTTTAATGATCTCCTTCTCTGCAGATTTAGAAAAACTTTGTATTTCACGTGTATCTATCTCTGGCAGCTCATACATTTCTAAAACATAGGTAGGGTCTAGCTCCATTTTATCCTCTGAATGAGAAGATCCTAAGTCAGGTTTTTCCAGTTGTTTCTTCCCCTTTCCAGGCTTCTTTGGAACCTCATATATTACCTCCTCATCTAATATAATTACATTATCTTTCTTAAGTAAGGGTTTAAAAATATCTTTAGAATTCAACATTAACTTGTTTGTTGGTTTGGCCTTGGGCCTTCTAGGATAAGTTACATGTTTCTTTCCTTTACCTCTTTTACTTTGTTTTACTTGTGGGGTTTTTTAAACAGGTGTATCATCGATTTATGCATCAGAGTCAAATTTAACTTTTGGAAACAACTCAATCTTCTACTTAGTCATCCTCCATGTATATACCCTGTCATAACCTATAAATTCATGTTTAGAGGCAGAGGATTCGAGCTCTAGCTTGATTTCTTCTTCCTATTGAATTAAAATTATCTTTTACTTGATCTAGTTCATCTAGCCATAGGGGAGACGTCCTTCAGTTTTGCATAACTTTTCAAAGTACTTCCTTTTTCTTTTGAAGCTTTAGGTTTCTCTTATTTTGTGTCCTGTTCATCCAGCCCTAAAGAGATTAACAACTACCTCCGGGTCATTTGAATCTCCCTTAATGCATACAGAACTAGCATTTTGATCAAACCTTGATGAAATAAACCCTTATGGGAAGTTTGAGGATGATTATACACTCTCTTAGACATTTTGGTCAAAATTTTTGATAGGTAAAAAGGCAGAATCATCTTTGTGTCTCCATTTAGATGCATAAAATTTTGCATATGATAACAATAAGCATAAGAAAATCTTCCTTCACCTATTATATATCTCTGGACTATTGTCAAAACATCTCGTCATTCTTCCTTTAACCATTTACTAGGGATACCTTGACTCTAGTCAGGATCATGATGTTCTGGTAGCAATAATTGCTTGTACAGGTTTGCAGACAACTTGCATTTCCTCCACCATCTCTCACCGTGTGCAGGTAAGTGACATGCTACCCCAATCGAGTGTTATGTAACACAGATTAATACTCTTCTCACCCGAGTTTTAAAACCATAGAATTTTTGGGTGAACAACATTGAAACCTCATCATGGTAACCCTGGAAATTATAGAAGAAGTTGTACCAACATGTATTGATGAATTTTTGCAAGATCTCAGGATATGCTTCCAACAATTCGCCTCCTACCTGTTCCAAACGGCTAACCTAACCACTTTTCTTCGAAGCCATCACACTACTTGTGATTTCTCTCAAAATGTTAGGGTTTCAAAAGTCAGTCTTAAGAATTCCTACACAGACCATTGATATGGAAAGGTTCCTTCAGCTGCAAAATATTGTTAGGCTCCCAATCTAGTTACAAAAATTCATTTTCAAAATTAAAGCATCACTTTAAATGCTTCAGATTGTGACCCGAAACCCAGCTTCAGTGGATGCATAACAGGTACATACTTGTGTTCTTTAAATGATATCCCTATATTGAATCATCATTTAGCAATACTCACCACTACTGCACGATTATCTGCATGATCTTCTAGATGCTCTTGTGATAGTTAACATGATTTTTGGGATAAAGACACGTTCAAAAAATGATGGGTTTAGGCGCTACAAGAATGGCGACATTCTTGTAGAGACTCTGTCTCTCTTCAAACTTAGGGAAAATTTAAAATTTGAAAAAAAATTATGATGGGACATACTCAAACCATGTAAATATTCAAATATATCTCACTAAAGCATATGAAAATAAACTCAAACAAAGCAAAAAAAACCCAAAATCATAAAAAGAGAAGTGGTTAGGGAACTTAATACAAACAAGTGTATAGTGAGGCAAGTGTTTTTGGTATTGAGAAGATAAGAATGAATTTATAAATGGCATAGGCTAAAAATCAAGGGTAAGAGGTGATAGTTTGTCCAAGCACTAAACATTACCCAAGGTGCATATGTTATTATCCATATGATTACAGTGAAAACTATTAAATATTTAGTAGGGACATGCATTCCATTCCTTATATTCTAATCACATTCATGTAATTTGACATAAATAACAACATATATTTTAGTCACAACCACATATAGTTAATCATGATACAAGATGAATATGAACACATTAGGGTAACTCAAGCATAGAGGATGTATAAGATGACTTTTTAGCCTCTGTGTACTTAGAATTTTGTTACATTGTTTTCTTAGTCTTTTATTGTATCCTGGCTCTTGTGAATTCATCTTCTACTAAACTTTTCTATGCATCAACACTTAGTCAAAACTAGGCCAAAACAACTCCCTAACCACAACATCCAATTCTACATCCTTGTGTTGGTTTCTACATCTCATTCCTAAAAAATGGGTTGCAACTTTGGAATCTATCTTATGGCTACATTTATGAGTTTATGGAACTCTTCAAAATCAGTGGTCCAAATCTAGCTTACTTCCTAGATTTTTGGGGCATACTTGGTTGTTGATGATTTTTCCAATTCTTCCATAATGGCTACTACCTACATCAATATCTCCATCTCGATATCGAATTTTTATTTCATCAGTTTTTTTACCATGAGTTGAGTTTGCACTTTCCTTGCAAGTTCTCTTATGAGTTTTCTTAATTTCTTCTTCTCATCTTTGAGAGAATCCTACTTGGGCGAGACCAATTAAAGGAAAGCTTACTTGGTCAAATAGGAGAAATGGGATGGGACATATTGTAGATAGGTTGGATCAATTTCTTGTACATAGAAATTTACTATTTCACACTTAGGTCATTACCTCCGGGATAATTCCTCTAGGTATTTTGTATGTCAAACCCATTTCTATCTATTTTTGTAATGGTTAGGATTTTTTTACCTATTCCCTTCATATTTTGGCCTCTCTAGCTACACAATACTCAAGTGGTGGAAATGATTTTTGAGGAATGGAGGAAACCAATTGTAAGGGTATCCTTCCTTTGTTTGGGAACACAAGTTAAAGGTTGTTAAAGTTTCTTTGAAAATTTGCTAAACATTATTATATCCCACTTGACTAAAAAATGATAATTTTGCATAAGAAAATGGGGAAATACAAGACAAAATTTAATATGAAGAAGTAACAATAAGAAACAAAATGGAGGAGTGATCCCTGTGTAGTAAAATTATAAAATATTTCAGACAAGAAGAGGAGATATGGATATTGTAATGAATAAGTTTATGGCTTCAATCTAGGGACATAAATATGTCCTTCTCCCATCGGCAATCCTAAGTCAGAGTGATAAAAAACTCAGTTAAAGGAATAATCTTAGTATATGTGATCCAGGTTATGTTGAGAATGAAATGAGATACAAAAAAAATGATAGAAAAGAACACAAAAATACAATGAAACCCAACTTCTGTTAAAAAATAGCAGAATATTGTAGAGACAAAATGGATATAATGTTGGTAGTTTATCTCTAAAGAGAAAGAGATGTTGGCTACACTTAATTCACAACAAGCTTTACATCACACTTCATTACATGATTAAAGGGCCTCCTTCACCTAAATTATATATGAGAGAGTGAGAGGATAATAAGTATCATGATGCATGTGGGACAAATTGGTCTAAGTTCACAAAATTCCATAGGCATGTAAAACATTAGTACTTCCCAAGCAGTCACCCATCCCAATACTACTCTAGTATGAGCACACTTAACTATGGAATTCTAATGGGATATGGTGCATTAACATTGTGTTGTAGGCATGTACATAAGACCACTGGGAAATCATTACATGATGTTTGTAATTAACAAATGGAGATGGAATTACATTACATTCCCCATCAAAAGGGTGAATATCATGGTTTATCAAAACCACATGCTCAAAAATGTTGATTCAATGTAAAATGTGGATGGCCACCGAGATCCACCTAGATAATTCCTCCCCCCTTAAGAAGCAATGGTCCCCATTGTGTCAAGTTCCCTCGGGAGATGGGAAATTTTTTGTTGAATCTAAACCTTGGTGAGTCACTTTCCTTGTTGAAGTAGTTGTCCTGCTTGTACTTGGCTTGTGTAAGGATGTCATGAACCTGTTGGTGGAGGTGTTGCATCCATTCAAAAAATTTGGCTACATGATCTAGCTTGGTCTAAGTGTGGGAGGACGATGTCGTTGAAGATGAAAACATAAGAGATATATCAATGGGGGATAATGGTTGTAACCCCGAGGACATATGAAAAGAGTCGTGGCCAATAGAGCTATGTTGAACATATGGAAGACTCTCATTTTCCGGAAGGGAGCATCTATAGATTGGACCATTAGGTAAGGGAGCACCATGCACCAAGTCAATGGAATGTGTTAGCACTAGAAGTCACCTCTGGATTTCAGCATAGGTAAGCCCAATACCCATTAGTTTGTATGTCACAATGAATAAATTAAAGGGGGTCAAATGGGCGCAGACTCAAGAAAATATCGCTTTATCTCAGAAATCTGGACTAGGCAATGCATGAGCAAGTGAGGTCTTGATTTTACTTCAGTTAGTAATTTGTAGTAAATGGTGAGTAGGGGGGAGAACTGATGAGTAAATGTAGAGGTCTTTTATGGAAATCGAGCCTTCCAGCAGTCTAAGGAGGAAAATCTTCGAATACAAGACCCTTTTCAACCCAAAACTTCAAGAAACCGAAAACGTCATAACAATGTTGCAATCAAACATACATTACAATACATTCACAACAACTCGACTGGATCACCCATGCTCGAGTCTTCAATTTCAGAAGAAAAAGAGATGATAAGAAAGATGATTGTCGTTAAACAATAAGTCTCAAAATGGAAACACATAACCAGAGAACCAAAGGCTTCATTAAAAATATACAATACGGGAGCTTAGCTAAACCATCGAACCTAACAAAATATCAAAACTGAGTATTTATACTCAGATCAGTTGCCACCACCAGGAGTGTGACCTGGCCACTACAACTAAAGATTTTCATCTGCATCTTCTTCTGTCAGTCCGTACTTGCATTCTTTTGTCAGACGTGATCTTGAATCAGTATGGTCTTTGCAGGAGAATCTGGTGACAGGGGAACTTTCGCCTGACAGTCTACCTACACAACCATCTTTCCATGCTTTCCATTTATGGGGTGAGATGAGGTTTCAACAACTTCCTCCATTTCCATTAACTACTTTCATTGGGATTGAGATGGAGCCTGACACCCATGCATGTTCCAGAAGATGTTCACGACTCCTCCAAGACAAGCTTGGCACCTCGAAACCACGCAAATCTTCTGATGAGACCAAGATGAGCACTTCCATCCCTTGGCACAGTTCCTATCCATCACTCCTCACGACCTCGGGCCATGACCTTACGCATATCCCACATGAAATTTTGGGATCTCTCATTTCGGGAATATTCACTCCAATTGATTCCAAATATCCCGATACTTGAACTTGCGGAATGGCCCATCCAGATCGATGGTCGGACCCTCCTAGAATTCGACAGCCATGATCATCTTCCCAAATAACCTTAGTCGCCAGCCACGCAATAGGCGCATGCCCTTATTTATAACATTGCTTTCCATATGACTCTGGGAAGTGACAATCGGCCCAATTCCCAGACGCTTCATGATTTCGCGTTTCACAAGTTCGCGATGTATTCCATGCTGAAATATCCAAGTCATGAAATCACGATCGCACAGATCGGGTGACACATGTCTCTTTGCATCGGACGGCCCAGATCATATCGGCATTTCGGGACCTCGGACCATCGGCACTTCTCACCTCAACCTTCCCGAAAAGACTTTCTCTATGGTGCAGATCCTGCGCCACGTATCCTTCTGAAAAGGATGGCCCAGATCATTTCACGACTTTGCATTTCACGAGTCCTTGTGACTCTGCCCTTTGACTACTCAATTTTGTGAGTCAGTGAAATGTTAACCTTGCACCACGTGTCCTTCCCAGGATCGACGGCTAGGATGGCCCCGCGATTTCATAACTCTGTCTGACGCTAAACTTCATGTAACTCTATGATCCTGATCGCCTTATGGTCGTCGATCCGATTTTCCTAGTGGATCTTCGTTGTTGAAAGATGATCTTACTCGCTCACTTGATTTGAGTCCATATCAGACCACTATGAGTGTTGCTCTTTGTTCTCATAAATGTGACTTGTGTAAATAAATACTTGGGCAGTTGGTTGAAGGCTCATGGAAGCAAAGGATCAATGATAGAGGTAAGGAGGGAAGCGGTCGACCTTAGAGAAAATAGAAAATCTAGGGCCAATATTTCTTATGCGGACAATCAAATGAAGAAAAGGTCTATCAGACGAGTGAAGAAAAAAAGTAGAAAACTATAAGTCGAGAGGAAAAACCTATGATCGAGTCTGCAAAAGGAGGAAAAATGGGAAAAATTACATACTTAGGTAGAAACCACAACTCGTAATACTTTGACAAGTTTATGTGCTAACATTGGCTCCATAGGGGATGGCATGCTCCCTACAAGCTGCCAAGAATGCGTACCTCCAGTGCCTTTGCTTTGGGTTATGGAGTCTCCTACTAAAACAAAATCAACATAAAATAGGAACAAAATTTACAATGGTGGGACACCGATTGCAGCTTTAAATAAAAAACATTTTCAAGAAGTGCCCATTTACAGGGCCACCAAAAACTTTGTCACCCTCCAAATTCTGCAACCTGTAAGTTTTATTTGGAAACTTCTCAGAGATTTTGAAGGGACCGATCCACAAGGCATCAAATTTTCCATGCTTTCCTTTGTCTTGTTTGGGCGCATCCCATTTTAGTACTAATCTCCTAGATGGAAATCCTCCTTTCGCACTTTCCTTCCAAAATCTTGCTTGATCTTCTGCTGACAATGATGCTTCCTACTGATATGCCTAAAATCTTTGCTTGATCTTAGGAAAGGGGTATTTTTTCTTCCTGGAGCTTCTGTTTAGGTTTCTGAAATCGACACAAAGTCTTATTTCTCCACTCTTCTTTCTCACTAGGACCAAGTTAGCCACCCATTCAGAATACCTTAAAGGAACGATAATATGAGCATCTAAAATCTTATTTACCTCTTTCTCCATGATAGGCAGCAACATAGGGATGATCTGTCTCAGTTTTTGCCTAAATTTCTTGGCCTCTTCCTTTAGTGGGATATTATTTTCAATGATTCTTGTGTCATATGTTCTGACATCCTTGTAACTCCAGGCAAACACATCAACAAACTCCTTTAATAGCTCAACATATTCGGCTCTTTGTTCCCTTGACAGATTGCTTGACAACTTGACAAATTTTGGATCTTTCTTTGTACCAATGTTGCATTCAGTTACATCAGCGTCATCAGTCGATCCTTTAACTTTGATTGCCACATCATTTTTGTCAAATAGTCTTTCCAAAGGAACTAGTCCCTTTGGAATGTTGTTTCTAGATAGCTGCACAATATGGTGATTGATGATTTTGTTCAAGAAAACTTTCAGAATCCTGATCTTGATCAATATGTAGTGCAGAAAACTCATCAACAGTCTCAAGGAACCTTTTGATCTCAAGATCATCCTCAAATACTTTCCAATGCTTGACATTATCAAGTATAGAGGGTCTGTAATTTACTTCAATGACATACTTGAGCTTTGGTAGTAAAGGGACTCTGAAATTTCTTGTTGAAACAAGCAGATAATCAACCATGTTGTTTTCTTCTCTTGGAATAAATGAAATGTTGAAAGCCAAGAAAAAAATATCAACAAGGTCCCACACTTCATTTCTATAGCTTCTTATCCTAGTGTTCTTAGCTTGGTAAATATTTCCGACTTCATGGAAAATTAACTCAGCATCCCCAAATATTGATATCTCTTTAATTCCTATGTCCTTTGCATCCCTTAAACCAAAAACAAGATCCTCATACTCTGCCACATTGTTGGTATCTTCAAATTCCAGTTTATAGGACATAGGTATAGCCTCTTGACAAGGTGACACAAAACCCACTCTAGCACCAGCCCCTTCCTTAGAAGATGCTCCATCGAAGAACATTTTCCACACAAAGGTGATAGGAGAGAAATTTCCAAGAACAACAGTGGATTGTTTTCTAATTGCAAGAGGAGGCTCAGGAGCATCAGTGAGTTGCAATAAACTAGATCCCAAATTAGTGTCAATTGCAAATATAGGATGATTGGTGGAGTTAGTTTCATCACTAATAATATAAGCCAACTGGGATTCTTTGTAAAGTATTCTATGCTCCCCCCCAAACACAGGAACAATGGCATATGTGAGGTCCATCTGTAAGGTTACCCCAAGTATTTTTATCCAAGATCTTGACAATAGCATGCCAAACTTGGGGGGAACATCAACCACCATAATGTCCATGACCACACTTTTCATGGGAAATTGGAACAAGGTCAAAACCAAATCTTTGATGACCCCAAGACATTTCACTTTACTAGAGTCAAAATAATACAAGTCATGGTAAGCTTTAGTGATTTCTAACCCGATTTCATCCATGATAGTTTTGGGCATGACATTATGGGATGCCCCTGAATCCATCAGATAGTTGTGCAACACCTTATCATGTATATTCAGTGAGGTGTAGAAGGGAGGAGAGGATTCATCTCTGTCTTCTACTAAAGGACCTAAGATAACTATTGGATTTTCATCTTGCAAATTGACTGAGTCTATGGAATGAGACTTGGGTTCAGACTGCAATAGTTTAGAGAGGCTTCTTTTGAAATCTTCATGTTTGACCAGTTCAGAAAGGTGTACGGGGATTCTAATTTTTTGAATTTCATGGTCAAAATTAAAAAAGGGAGGGGGATTATTTTGGAGAGGGGTCTGGATGTTCTGATCATTTCTATCTTTGTTCATTTTCTCTCTTGGGAGAATCTGAGGAGCATTGTTAGGTCTCCTGAAGTTACCTTTGTTATCAACATTTTGAGGATTTCTATAGTTCTTTCTTCCTTCAAGCTTCAACTTCTACATCTCATCAGACATAGATTTTACTAATTTAGTAAGTTCATCAACTTGAGGATGGATCGCAGAGGAACCAAAGGTTGAAACTTTAGACCTCCCTCTTATTTTGTCTCTGTCAGCCTTTCTCCTAAGTTTATCAACTGCAAATATATTAGACTCTACTTCAAGGGATGCATCTTGCATATGAGCCAATGAAATAGCTCTTCTTTCTCTTAACAAGAGACAAAAATCAGGATCAAAAGTGCTAGCATAAGTAATCTTTGCAGAGGTTTATGTAGGCTTGACTTCAGTGGGAATTTTATTATACATTTTATTAAACCTCTTGGAGAAATCAGACATAGATTCGCCTTCCTCCTTATTCAGAGCCCCAAACTCTATAATATAGTACAGGAGATCCTTAAAATATCCCCAATCCTTTAAGAAGACTTCATATAGAGCTTCAATCCCACCAATAGATCCAGGAGGCAAGGCCGTGAACCACTTCCTAGCTTCACCATCAAGGCTATGAAAAAATATCCCCATCCATACATCTTCATTTTCTATGGCGTGATTATCTATAAAACTATAAAAGGCTTCAAGATGTGCTTCTGCAGTTATGTATCCCTCACCCATGAACTTAGGTAACTGCTTAAGGTAGCCATCCGTTGGGAGGGCATTCAAAGGTTGAGGCAAAATAAGAGGGGCATACCTAGTATCTATTATAGCTTCCATTCTCATTCTAGGGGGGATTTTCTCCTACCATTGGAGTGTGAACAGAAGGAGAAGAAGGTGGATATGGAGTTCGGACAGGTGAGACTGGAAATGTGCTTATGGGGAAAAAGGTTGCAGGGCTGGCAGGAAAAGAGGCTTCTCCTACGGAAACTTTGATATGGGAAGGGATAGTAAAACCTAGAGTGGGAAAACCTCCTAAGGTCTTGGGTCTGAGCCAGGGAACAACCTCAAGGGAGATGGAAGTGTCAAAACTTTCTCCTTCCAAATCGAGGCCAGGAGAGGAGAAAAAAATAGGAAAACTTCCAAAATTTAAGGCTCTAGAAACTCCAACAGAAGATATAATAGGAGTATGAGAAGAAGCTAATGGAGTTTCATAGGGGGGATCATGAAAATTACCAAAATCGCTTGGTTCAATAGCTGAAGTACCTTCTTGAGGGGTCTTTCCTTCTCTGATAATTTTATTTGGGTCAACTTTAGGCGTGGCTAGAGGCAGTTGTGGGTGATACCTCATGTGTCTACCTTTTGGAGCCAGCTAAAATGATGCAGTAGGACCAGAAAGTGGAGTCACCGGGTGCAATTTGCAATCTTCAATGGTACTGAGTTCCGATGCACCTTCAGAATTAGTGGGCTTTGTCGTTCAATCCCAGGGAAAAGCTTCAATTCGTCCCTGGCAACGACGCCAGAAATGTTAGCACTAGAAGTCACCTCTGGATTGCAGCAAACGTAATCCCAGTACCCATCAGTTTGTATGTCACAATGAATAAATGAAAGGGGGTCAAATTGGCACAGACTCAAGAAAATATCGCTTTAACTCAGAAATACAGACCAGGCAATGCATGAGCAAGTGAGGTCTTGATTTAACTTCAGTCAATAAGTTGTAGTAAAGGGTGAGTAGGGGGAAGAACTGGTGAGGAAATGTAGAGGTCTTCCATGGACATCGAGTCTTCCAGCAGCCTAAGGAGGAAAAGATTTGAATACAAGACCCTCTTGAACCCAAAACTTCAAGAAACTGAAAACGTCATAACAATGTTGCAATCAAACATACATTACAATATAGTCACAACAAGTCGACTGGATTGTTGATGTTTGGACAACATCAGGAAGACATTATCTAAAGATAATAATTAATAATATAATTATTATTGATTATTAAATATCATATATAATAAATAAATGATAATAATAAATAGTTATTGATTATTCAAGGGACGCATCCTTTCATGGATGGTCACCTTATGTTCCCTATATATGGAACACTCATTATTGTAATAATATATTGAACATCTCTCATATCTCATATAAGGAAAACCAACATTGTATCAGAGCAGGACTGGGCTCGACTCCCTCATGGGAGGCCCATGAAAATAAGAGAAGATAGCTTGCTTCTTAGGCCAATCCCACTGCGCTTCCGACCATAATGGAAACAATTTTCCTTCTACGGGGATTCTTGGACGTTTTGTGCTTCGTCAGAGGCAAGAAAGCTTGAGTTTGAGGACTAGCAGATATGGAAGTGAAAGGTACAGCTGGGACCAGTGTCATAACGCTGCAGGGTTTCTGTGTGGACTTCCCATAGAAACCCAGATTCCTTGAAAACGAGATTTTATAGTCGTATAAGGNCAAGAAAGCTTGAGTTTGAGGACTAGCAGATATGGAAGTGAAAGGTACAGCTGGGACCAGTGTCATAACGCTGCAGGGTTTCTGTGTGGACTTCCCATAGAAACCCAGATTCCTTGAAAACGAGATTTTATAGTCGTATAAGGATCATAGATTCTAATATTTGGATATATAGACATGGAGGAAATTAGTTGGACCATGAAATTTAGATGTCTGTACTGAAGAATAAGGTAATAGTCCAAGTCAAGAGAGTACACGGAAAGATGGAATACACATGGAAAGAGTTGATGGGGAAATTGAACGATAATGCAATCGTCATAACTATAAAATTGCATAGCTAACATTTGGATCAGGCTCGATTCAACTTCAGAGTTATTTATTTTCCATCACAAAACATCACTCGTCACCCGAACCAGATGTCTCTTGGATAAATGACATCCATTATTCAATTTGTAACGGGCCATGACATTGAAAATTCAAGGGGTCAAA
Source organism: Picea sitchensis (assembly GCA_010110895.2). Taxonomy (NCBI): domain Eukaryota; kingdom Viridiplantae; phylum Streptophyta; class Pinopsida; order Pinales; family Pinaceae; genus Picea; species Picea sitchensis. The sequence goes on along the minus strand of SNQJ01S0008823.1, from coordinate 106,311 downwards.
TAACTATCATCTGATTTTTGTAGAGTATTAAGATAAAAACTTAAGTCTCTAATGTCAATATATTTCGTATTTTGTTTTTGTTAGGTATTGGTTCTTTCACCATTAGTAGATTACATCTTGATCCCATAGGTATGGATTGCAGAGAATGATTCCACACACATCCAATGGAACAACATTGAACACTACTTTATTAATATAATTGTGAAATGGCAATGCCAAAGGAAAAATCACAATGATGAAGTATAAGGATTCTTTTATTCCTAAGAACATGTGCATTATTTAAATTCTAAATGATTAGAAACACAAAATGAAACATGAGAAAAAAAAAATCCTCATAAGACTTTCAAGAACATGACTCCCAAGGAGGCCGTCACCGAAGTAAAACCTGAGGTTGAACACTTCAGGATATTTGGGTGTTCAATATACATTCAGGTACCCAAGAAGAAAAGGACCAAGCTAGACCCTTCAAAAAGAAAGGGTACATTTGTGGGGTACAATGAGTCTTCGAAGGCATACCGGATATACATCACTGGTTAGAGACAGATTGAGGTGAGCATAGATGTTACCTTTGAGGAGGAGGTAGCCTTCATGAGATCTAGAGGATCTCACATGGATATTGATAATGAGAAACAAGAAGAGATGGTTCCTTCTCCCCCTCACCCTCCAATAGTTCAGAGGGAGACAATTGAGCCTATTGATCCCATTGATCTTGTACCTCCAGTTGATGTTCCTGGAGATATTGCAGTAGGTCGGAAGAGACCTACATGGGCCCGTCAAACTCTATAGGAGGCAGAAGGACATGAAGCTCCTCATGGTACCTTCTGAGAAAGCAAGAGACTTTAGAGATATTCATGCTATGCCATAACTATGAGCCACATCATTCATTTTTTTGGCCTTCCTGTTATGAGGAGGCAACTAGTCATCCAATATGGAGATATGTCATGATGGAGAAGTACCAATCCATCATGAAGAATGATGTGTGGGATATTGTTCCAAGACCTGAGAGGAAGTTTGCAGTGACTTCCAAAAGGATCTACAAGATCAAACACATAGTTGATGAGAGCATCGAGAGGCACAAAATGAGATTTGTTGCTAGAGGATTCTCTCAGATGGAAGGAATAGATTATGAGGAGACATTTTCTCCTGTTTCTCGATACACTTCTATCCGGATGATTATTGCCCTCGTAGCATCCATGGGTTGGAAACTACATCATATGTATGTGAAGACAACCTTTCTCAATGGAGAGATTGAGGAAGAAATATACGTCAAGCATCTAGATGGTTTCATCATACATGAGAAGGAGTTTCATGTGTGTAGATTGAAGAAGGACCTGTATGGACTCAAGCAGACACCTCGAGCTTGGTATGCAAGGATTGATGGAAACATGATGATTTTTTTGCTTAGCCAAAAGTGTTGTCAATCACAACCTGTACTAAAATACTGTTAATGGTGAGTCCCTGATTTTGGTCCTCTATGTTGATGATTTATTCCTCATCGATACAGAGAGCCTTATTATTGAATGCAAGTATGCATTGGCCTCTAATTTTGAGATAAAAGACCTTGGTATGATGCACTACTTCTTGGGACTAGAGGTGTGCCAAAGAACTGATGAGATCTTCCTAATTCAGGGGAAGTACACAGTTGAGAAATTGAAGAAATTTGAGTTATTGAACTTGAATCTCGTGGCTACACCAATGATGATGAATCTGAAGAAACTATATGTGTATTCTTCCGATTCCGACGAGATTGATTCGACCTCGTATAGAAAACTGATTGGATCATTGATGTATCTGGTTAACACCAGACTAGATATTTTCTATGTAGTGAGTGCAGTTAGCCAATTTATAAGCCAATCGAGATAGACACACTACATTATTGTGAAGCATGTGTTGTGATACTTGCGAGGCACAGTTCGACATGGTCTGAGATATAATTCCACTATTGATATGATATGGCAGGAATATATTGACTCTAATTGGGTAGGGAGCGCAGTCGACAAAAAGAGCACCTTCAGGTGTTGCTTCACTTTGGGATCTTCCATGGTTTCCTGGTGTATCAGGAAACAAACTTTTGTGGCTTTGAGCGAAACAGAAGCATATTACATTGCATTAAGTATGACAATCCGTGAAGCAATGTGGCTTCACAATCTCCTTGTAGATTTATTCAAACATGTGTTGGATTCCACCATTATTCATTATGGTAACCAAAGTTGTGTGAAGATCTCTTATAATCCAGTCTTTCGTGACAATTCAAACCACATTGATATCAAGTACGATTACATCCGAGACATGGTGTAGAGGAAGGAAGTATTGGTGTAGCACCTTCCTACAGATGAGAAGGTTGTTGATGTTCTTACCAAAACAAGACGAAGTTCAAGTACTTCCATGATAGACTTGGCATGGCAGAGAATGCCTCCCTCGTTGAGAGGGAGTGTTGATGTTTGCAACTTCCTGAGACATTTTCCAGATCGTACTACTCTGTGATTGAATTGAGTTGATCTTTGATGACACTTATCTGAGAAGGGATAAGTGTGGTTGGTCTTATAACCCAACGTCCCATGTGGAGAGCACATGAGGACATGTCAAGGGAGTTGACCCTTGATGTCATACACTATGGGATTTGACCCTAATGTTTCTATAGGGTGTAGCCTCTAGAAGTCCACATGGAGTGCCATGTGTCACAAACTTTCTCCAGATCGTACTCTTTTGTGAATTGAGTTGAGTTGATCCGTGAGGACACTTATTCGAGAAGGGATAAGTGGAACACTTATTCGAGAAGGAATAAATGCATTTGGGATTATAGCCCATCATCCCATGTGGAGAGAACATGAGGACATGTCAAGGGAGTTGAACCTTGACGTCTCACACTATGGGGAGTTGACCCTAAGTGTTCCTAGAGGGAGTAGCCTCTAGAAGTCCACATGGGAGTGCCATGTGTGACAAACCTTTTGCTACTATGGTATTTGTGTACCACTGGCGGAGACTATGAGTCTCTGGACAGTAGTTGTGTACTACTATGGAAAGATACCTCCCTCACTAAGAGGGAGTGTTGATGTTTCAGTATCGGGTGAAACTTCTCCTAGATTGGGCTACAAACCAAGGGAGATAGAATACATTTATCACAAAGGTGCACTTGTGGTAAATGGGCCCAGACATAGTCCTTCCTTGATCATGAAAAGGAATAATATGGACTTGAGGTTCTTGAAGTGCTTTCCACGTGTCAGTTAGCATCAAGTCGACATTCACTCATAGGTGTGTGACTGTAGTGAAAGATCCCGGTGTGTTCTTTGTCCTAGTCATGGTGACTTGACAAGGACTGATAGAGACACAAGATGTTATATGATATTACATGCAGACCCAAAGTGAGCCTAATATTAGAGAGAGTTAATTGGCTCAGAGGGAGAGCCACAGAAGGAGTTTCTCCTCGGTTCAGGTGGGAG
>SNQJ01S0008823.1:68904-100212 GCA_010110895.2 Picea sitchensis | reverse complement strand
ACGTCCACCTCTTTGTCTACCAAGCTAACCCTAGTAGAAAGCTAACGTCACCTCTAGTAAGCCTAGTGACGCAACACTCTTATCATATATGAGCCTTTGATGATATTTAATGCTAATTCAGAGATTGATTGTATACATTGAATATTATATCATCTCCAGTGTTTATTGACAAGTAATATTACAAGCCATAGCCATTTTTGCAATCATTGACTTCGTCAATAATTACTGCTATTTATGCTCATGTATATTAAATGCTGATAATCATTAATTTATGAAGTACTGACCACTGTTGCACATTTTAGTTTTATTGTTGCCTTGTCTCGCAAATAGGTGCTTTTTTGTGGTTTATCTTCATCTTGACTATCTTCTCGGCGGTAATCTGTGAAAGGGAAAACTTACCTTGATCCTTCAACCCTTTGCCCTTTCAAAACCCCAGATTGTCAGGGACGTCTCCCTTGGGATTAGCCACCCTAAATAGAAAGGGCCCCCCATCGAGGTGACAGTGGGTGGGGAAGCTCCTGTTACGCCAGTTTGATCTTTACCTTTTAAAGCTACCTGACCTAGATTACAAACTGAGCGATAACAGGACCCTCCTCGAATTTGACAGCCACGATCGTCTTCCCAAATAACCTTAGTCGCCAGCCGCCCAACAGGTGCATGCCCTTCTTTATAATCCCTCTTTCCATATGACTGTGGGCAGTGACCACGGGCCCAATTCTCAGGTGCTTCGTGATTTTGCATTTTGCGAGTTCGCGTTGTATTCCATGTTGAAATCTTCGAGCCACGAAATCATGATCGCACGGATCGGGTGACACACGTCTCTTTGCATCAGACGACCCAGATCATATCAACATTTAAGGACCTCGGACCATCGACACTTCTCACCTCAGCCTTCCTGAAAAGACTTTCTCTACGGTGTGAATCCTGTGCCACGTGTCCTTCTGAAAAGGATGGCCCAGATCATTTCATGACTTCACGTTTCATGAGTCCTCATGACTCTGCCCTTTGACTTCTCCATTCTGCGAGTCAGCAAAATGATAACCTTGTGCCATGTGTGCTTCCCAAGATCGACGACTAGGATGGCCCTGCGATTTCAGAACTTTGTCTGACGCTAAACTTCGTGTAACTCTATGATCCCTATTGTCTGATCGTCATTGATCTGATCTGCCTAGTGGATCTTGTCCATTGAAAGATGATCTTGCTCACTCGCTTGATTTGAGTCCATATCAAACCGCTCTGAGTGCTGCGCTTTTTGGTCATTACTGCGGGTTGTGTAAATAAATACTTGGGTGGTTGGTTGAAGGCTCAAGAAAGCAAAGGATCAGTGACAAAGGTAAAGAGGGAAGCGATCGACCTTAGAGAAAATAGAAAATCTAGGGACGATATTTCTTATGCGGATAATCAAATGAAGAACAGGTCTATCAGACGCGTGAAGACAAAAAGAAAAAAAATACAAGCCGAGAGGAAAAACCTATGATCGGGTTTGAAAAAGGAGGAAAAACGGGCAAAATTACATACTTAGGTAGAAACCACAACTCACAAGACTTTGACAAGTTTATGTTCTAACAAAATGCAAGACGTAGTAGTGAAGAGGCACCCTTGTAGGTGAATTATAAATATATTTGTTGTCCTATACAATACTGTCATCCTACTTCTGCTGGATAGAAAGGTCTTGGGTCGAGGCTATAGTGGTCATAGTGACCTTCATATAAATTTCTGACTAGATCATGAAGAGGAAAAACAATTTGGTCTGAGAGATTACTTTTTGGTACTATTTTGTCAATATCAATGAAGTGGTAGTAGTCGGAGCTACCTTTGGTGCCCTGCAGAGCCGACCTCCCAGAGTAACAATGACATTGCAGGGCCGAGAAACATAGATAGCGTGACGTTTCCACATATATGGTTGTCCTAAAAGAACATCATATACTTCAAGTGGGGAAACATCACATAGTACCTCATCTTTGAAGGGCTTGAAGTTGTAGGAAAAATGACAATGTTGGTTGACGCAGATATATCATCCTCAACTCAACCATCTAACGGTGTATGGTTGGGGGTGTGGCATTGTTGGAAAATTCAATCTCTTCACAACCTAAACTAATATTAGGTTATTCTTATTCTTGTTGTCAACATTGAAATTCAATGGGTTCCCTTTTACCCACATATTCTAGCGCAAGAGGTGCTCTACAAGGTACCATATATATTATAATAGGAAAAACATAAATATTATAGAGAATAACGACAAAAAAACACAATAGATGAAACCACAACACCAAAATAATACCTTTATTGATAGGAAACAATGTTCACTTGTCTCTTCAAGGGGGAAACCTCCAGTAGAGAAACTCTCTATTACAATAATACTCAAGATAAACTATCCAATACCTACTACTCTTATTTATACTAATTCTATCTTCTGAGGAAACTTCTATAGGAAGATCTTTCTAGAAGTGCAAGATTCTATTAGGTCATCTTACATTGACTTATTCTCCTTTATTTAATAGGCCTTATTAACTAATGTCATCCTTTATTACGTAGAAAGTATATCACACTAGCTAATGATCCACGAAGATGGGTTAGGATCGGATCCTAATATGCTCTCCCTGTTCAAAAGAGACCTTGTTCTCAAGGTTGAGGATGCAAAAACTACTGGAGTATGGTCGATGGATCCCAAGTCACATCCTCTGGTGATGTGTCCTTCCACTTGATCAACACTTCCTGGATAGTTCTGCCACACAACCAATGTTTGCCTGTATTGAGGATGAATTTTGGTTGGATCCAAAGGGAGCCTTCTTCATCTAATTCAGGAAGGATTGTTTGGAACCTGCAATTTTGTCCCACCACTTTCTTTAAATAGGAAACATGGAACACTGGATGGATTTTGGAAGTAGCTGGAAGGGCCAATTTGTAGGCCATTGAACCAATACACTTGACAATATGATAGGGGCCATAAAAATTGGGTTCCAACTTGTTATGTCCCTAGGTTTTGAGATATGTTTGTTTGTAATGTTAGAGTCTAAGAAACACATGATCACCTTCATGAAAAACCCATTCTGAACGATGTTGGTCTGCTTGTTGCTTCATGTTATTTTGATCCATGTGGAGGTTATCCTTCAGACCCACAATGGTGTATGTTCTGCCTTGCAACATTTTGTCAATATATTGGACCTTTTATGTGCCTCGAAGATATGTAGTGACTGTAGGTGGTAATTAGCCATACACCGCTTCATATGAGATCATTTTAGTGGTCATATGATATGAAGTATTGTACCACCATTCTACCAAGGGAATTCATTGCACCCACTGGTGTTGTTTGTCAGAATAAAAACATCGCAAGTAGATTTCCAAACATGTGTTGACCACTTCCATTTGGTCGTTGGAATGGGGGTGATAGGCGGTTCTCATGTTCATTTGGGTTCCCTACAATTTAAACAACTCTTTCCAAAATGTGTTGGTGAAAGTCAGGTCACGATCAAACATAATAGAGGTGGGCATGTCATGCAGCCTGGAAATATGATCAAGGAAAACTTTCCCTACTAGTGTTGGTGTAGAAGGGTGGGGTAATGCCAAAAATGAGCATACTTGGAGAGGCGATCAACCACCACCATGATGACTGAGTTGTTCCCAACTTTAGGGAGGCCCACTATAAAGTCCATGGAGATGTTTGTCCACATAGAAGCTAGAATGGGTAGGGGTTATAGAGCTCCTGGAGAATTGATGGTTTCACCTATATTGTGTTGGCACACCTCACATTCAGCTACAAAGAGAAGGATATACTTCTTCATGTCGTCCTAGAAAAAGAACGACGGGCACAAGCATAGGTCTTTCGGAAATTAGAGTGGCTCACAATGGAAAATGAGTGCAACTCATTTAAGAGCCTCGACTTGAGGGCTGACGATGATGACAAAACTAGGTGATCCTTATACCTAAGAATATTGTCTTTCCAAGTGTATTCGAGGGGAGGATTAGGGTCCTCCTGAAGTCGATGAATTAGCCTGGACATAGTTGGGTGTGTTATCCACTCTTGTCGTACTTCCTCAATCCAATATGGAACAAGTAAGGATAAGGTAAAGAGGGATTCATCCTCCTTATGTTGTCGTGACAAGGAATCTGCCACTATATTATCTTTTTTCCTTTTAATATATGATTTCATAATCATAACCCAACATTTTGGTCATCCATTGCTTATGTTCGAGAATAATCGTTGCTCTAAAAAATACTTCAGACTATGGTGATATGTTTTGATCTGAAAATGACGTCCCAAAATATATGGTCGCCACGTTTGCACTACATGGAGAATGTCCATCAGTTCTTTTTCATACGTAGATCTTCCCAAATTACATCCACTTAATGCCTATCTAGTAAAGGCCAGAGGTCGACCATCTTGTGTGAGCACTATGCCAATACAAGTGCCAGAAGAATTCGATTCTACCACAAAAGTTTTGTTGAATTCAGGAGTTGCTAAGACTGGAGTAGTGCACATGGCCCGCTTTAAATCTTTGACGGCTTTCTCGACGATAATTGTCAAATAAAATTCATTCTACTTAAGAAGGCTAGTCAAGGAATTAGAAAATTTTCCATAAAGGTGTACAAACTTCCTGTAATATCCTGTGAGACCAAGGAAACCCTGAAGGTGCTTTAAGGTCATGGGTCGCAACCAATCCCTCACAGATTGTATCTTTTTTGGGTCCACTCTTACCCCATCATGACCCACAATGTGTCCCAAGTATTCCACTTCCTTGGCCCCAAATTAACATTTGGTATTTTTGACAAACAATTGGTTTTCTTGTAGAAAAATAAGGACTTTGTTCACATGGATAAGGTGGGAATCCCAAGTGTTGTTGTAAATATGGATGTCATAAAAAAAAACCAGGACAAACTTCCAAAGGTAAGGTTTCAATATTTTATTCATGAGAGTTTGGAAGTTGGATGGGGTATTGCAAAGGCCAAAATGCATGACCAAGCATTCATAATGTCCTGCATGAGTTATGAAAGCAGTATTCAGAATATCTACCTCCTTCATCTGGATCTGGTGATAGCATGAGAAAAGGTCTAATTTTGTGAAGAAACACGCACCCTGGAGTTCATCCAATGGATCCTCAATGACAGGAATGGGAAACTTATCCTTGATGGTCAGTTTATTTAGGGCATGAAAATATGGACACATGCGCCAAACACCTTCTTTCTTTAACAACATCACCACTGGGATGAATATGGGTTGGTATTGGGGTGAATTGACCCCACCTCCAGTAATTCTTGTATGATCTTCTCTATTTCATTTTTTTGAGAAAATGGATACATGTAGGGATGTACATTGGGGGGTTAACTACCCGAAAGGAGAGGGATGTTATGATCATGCTCACCCTTGGAGGGAGGTAAGTCTATTGCAACCTCAAAGACCCTAGGGTAATTGTCCAAGATGAGTTGCATGTTACGAGGGACTTCAGGAGAGGATTGATCGGTGACCTAGATGAAATTAAATTGAGCAATCACACCATGGTGGCCTTTCTTCAACAATTTTTCCATCCTGTGAGACCTGATGATTTTAGGGGAGTCATCTTGGAGGCATTGAAGGGTATAGGGGTGAGTCTCTTGGGTGAAGCTCATATATAAATATTGGTAGTCTATTGTAATTGGTCCCAAGGTGTGAAGCCATTCAACACCCAATACAATATCAAAGCCACCCATGGTAATAGAGAACACGTGAGTTTTCAGATGATAATCACCCATTTGGAGTTTAACATTCTCACAATGACCCCCACACTTCATCATACCACCATTAGCCATGAGGATTTTAAAATTAGAAACTGGGCGGACAAAGAAATGGAGCTCCTCAACAAGCTTGCAGTGAATAAAATTATGGGTGCTACCACTATCAATCAACACCACGACCAACATATGTTTGATTTAGCCCTTGATATTAAATGTCTGTGGAGTCGAAATACCCAAGAGGGCATGAACATATATAACAGGTTTTGTTGGTTCCACAGGGATTGCAACTGAATATTCGAGGTGGACACTTGGTTTGGAGTCCTATTGGTAAGGAGCCTCATTTGATGGGATGTCTTCATATGAAGTGGAATTTGATGCATCAATCTCGAAGAAATTTTGTTCATGAAATTTATTTCCTGACGAATACTCGTCATCACAGTAATAGAAAATTCATTGCTTGCAACATTCCACCATTTCTGTTGGAGATGCCTTTTTGACTTTTAACCTTGTGTCAGAGCTGAGGTATCCCTTGGGTGAGGACTATTGGGAATTGTGATACATAGGGTTTGGGCCTGAAGAATGGTCTCTGCTTCCCTGGCTAATTGGCACACCTGCAACCAAGTGATTGGATGATGCAAGCAAACATGACCCTTAATGGCGTCCTTTAAGTTACTGATAAAAAATTCAAGATAAAAATCATCCGATAAGCCCTCAGTGCGGATGGTAAACTGTTCAAATGTTGTGATGAATGTATTCACAGATCATGTTTGTTTGAGATTGGTGAGTCGACCCAAAAAATGGGATTCCCTATCAAAATGGGCACAAACCTCTTTGGTGAACATGGTCCAAGTGGGTAATTCTGGATAGTATTTCTTATGCCATTTCTACCATTGCCATATTTCTTGATCAAAGTAAAGAACCCCCACATGGATTTTGATCTCATCATCCATAATATAATGGAGGGAGAAGCAATCTTCCATTTTTTAAACCCATCCTGTTGGGTTATATACATCAAATTTATGCATCTCAACTTTGGGCACCTTATTCCAGGAATGTGGAGGACCCAAATGAGAGTGGGAAGAATGAGGATGCTCAGAATGGGAGGAGTGACGATCCTCAGAGTGAGACTCAAGGTGATTCCTCTTGATAAGTTGTGTCAATATTTTGAACTTGTCCTTGAGGGACTCCTAGAATTCTTGGCGAAGGGTGGTCACGGTCGCATGCAGCGAGGTGACCCGACTATCCAAGTCTTCCATGGTCTGGGCACGGGTCTGAACAGGGGACATGGGGAAAAATTAGGGAGAGCGTACAACCTAGGATAAGGAGGTTGGTGGGAAAAGTGGAAAATAGGGGGTGGGAAAGGGGTCGGGCCACAAAAAAATAGGGTTAAAATGTTAGGTACCACTGCAATCAGGAAGAAAAGAGGAATCCAATGGGATAGGTCTCAAATAGGGGGGAAGGAAAGGGGTCAGGCCATAAAAAAAACAGATTTAAAAATGATAGGTACCACTATAATCAGGATGAAGAGAGGAATATAATGGGATAGGTCTCAAATAGGGGCCCGAAAAGGGGTCGGGCCATAGAAAATAGGGTTAAAAATGATAGGTACAACTATGATCAAGATGAAGAGAGGAATCTAATGGGGTAGGTCTCAAATAAGGGTGCAGGTAACCCCCAACTTGTTTTTTTACTCCAGCGGAGTTATACTCTAATTTGCAGAGTTATACTCTGATTTTCATAGTTATACTCTGATCTAAAGAATATTGTAGTGTTGAAAGGCCCAAATTCTTAACATGAAATAATGTGTAGTAATTTCGCAACTAGAATGGAGGAGGTAAAGTTTCATGACAATAGATCTTGTATGTTTTGGTTTTTTTTTCGTCCCAAGGATTAGGGCATTCATTTTTTCTACATAAAATGTTTTTCCCTGTGCTATAGGTCTTTGATATACGTGTGGGGTCCAACGGTAGTACTCGACCCAATATATCAGGTCACCAACTAAGGAGGCTAGACCTTGCCCTTAGTCGTACTACACGACTACCTAGGTACGAAAGAGTATCTTCCTGAGTGTTGTTCTCAGTGGAACTATAGCAGTTAGGCGACCGATTGGATTATATACAAAGGGCTTTAGAATATCTAGGTCGATCTGTATACAAGTGTTGTTTGATGCACTACCACTTGAAGGGGTACCAACATGGATTACAAGGGTGTCCAACAATGTACACTTAAATACCACTTGTAGTTCCTGCGTGTATGCTTCTCTAACCGTAGATTTATTCCTAAACGATAGATATATGTATCTTTAAGACACCCGAATACGTCTCTACCCTGAAAATAAAAAAAATAAAAAATAAAAAACCCACAATTTTCTTCCAAGGAAAGTGCTCTGATACCACTTGTAAGGTACCAGATCTATTATAATAGCCAAAACAAAAATATTGTTTAGAATAACAATGTAACAAAACAATAGATGAAACTACAACACCAAAATAAACAGTATTCACTTGCCTCTTCAAGGGGGAAACCTCCAGCAGAGCAACGCTCTATTACAATAATTCTCAAGACAAGTTATCCAATACCTCCTACTCTTATTTTTACTAATTCTATCTTCTAAGGAAAATTCTAGAGGAAGATCTTTCTAGAAGAGGAAGCCTCTATTATGTCTTCTTACATTGACTTATTCTCCTTTATTTAATAGTACTTATTAACTAATGTCGGCCTTTATTACATAGAAAATATATCATACTAACTAATGACCCACAAAGAGGGGTTAGGATCAGATCCTAACATGCTCCTCCTCCTCATGATCCTCTAGTTCTTATGGTTATATTGTTGTGGTCGCAATAGTAGAAGTGGGCTCTGCATCAATGATCTGTTTCCATTTATTGTTCTTTGAATCAGTTTCCAAGTCAGGTTCTAATTCGTTTTCTTTGATCTCGGTGTAGTGACCGGGAATTCATTAAAACTACCATGAATTAAAACAGAGCGGAAGTTTTTAAATTTACTAAAAATTTTTAAAACAGAGCGGAAATTTTGAATTTTACTAAAAATTTGCTTACTCTAACATATTCACTCCTGTGATTTGGATAAATAAAATAACATTTTACATAATAATTTGCATAACAAGTTAAATTTACATAATAATTTTCATAACAGGTTAAATACCTGCTCGATGTCACTGCTGAACTAACCAGAAAGGGCCTGTTCTTACACCCCAAAACTACCACACTTACCACTCACAAGATACCGGCTCCTAGGACATCTATGGACGTCCAAGCCCTCCGAGCCCAAAACCCCCAAACAACCTAGGAATCCCATCAAGCCTCTAACTCATTCCAAAGCTCCCTAAATCTCCCTCTCCCTAGAATGCATGAATGAATCCCCCCAATAGTGAATCCTCCTCCTTCCTTATGCCTCCTTCACCACTCTCGCACCTTTACTCCCCACCCAACACCTTATCTCCTTATTAATGCTCCATCCATCATTTATTTCATATTAATTATCTTATCCTTTACTTAATGTTCCTTGTACGTATGGGTTACGTTATCACCCTATGGGATACATAACCCCATCTAACCTTTATTTTATTTCCCCTGTTTTATTGTTATTAGTACATACAAGTTTCTTGCATGTACTAATAATCAATTAATCACTAACCATTAGTTTAATACTTGATCATTTAATGTCTCATTTAATAATTACTCATCTATTAACCCTAATCTGACTTAATCATACCTAAGTTCCGTAAAATACTAATTAATAACCTATAATCAATTAAGGTTATATAATAATTAATTATAATTTAGCTAATTTTTTGGGATTATTTATGAAATTATTCATAGTAATAAGAAAAAGGGTCATTACATACACCCACTCCTTTCAAGAAACTTCGTCTCCAAGTTAAGGTATCTTATGGTACAAGAACAAGTGTTCCATATACTAGAAGTGTATATGTACAAGAAATGTATGTGTATTAGTACATACCTCGTATTATCGTCATCCTTTAGTATTTTATATGCATCCGTCCAACAAAGCAAGACTAATCTTTTATAAAGACAACACCCCACTAATTGTGGGAGAATTTTTGAATTATGCTTATTTGTCTAAAATTTCATTTTAAACAATTGTGGTTTAGTTAGATAATAGTGAATATTCATATATACATATATTCTCTATCAACTCTCACTTCAATGCATTGCATCCCCATATAGTCTCAACTATTCTATCATCCTTCCTCCCTAAATTACATCCATATCCATTCCTATCCGCCCCCTTCTCAAGGACTATCTTGGAGCGCCATTTATACCTAGGGGACTTTAACTCCCAAATAGAACCCGTAGTGTAGTGTGTCGCTATCTCACCAACTTCCCTACAGGAAACTCCTGGCAGCCCTCATCACACGCACTGGGAGCGCGGAACTGACTCCGCCTCCCTGGGACTGTGTTTCGAGGATAAGGTGGAAATGCCCACCCTCCTAATCAGTCTAGGGTCCACCTCACGTGATGGCTCCACCCCATAATGGAGGATACACGGTGGAAATGCCTCCACCACTCCCAATGGGTAATCCAGGGCTTCAACACCCTACATGGAATTCTATTAAAGTGACATCGTGGTTAGTCGGAGGTTTGTCATCGCTATTTGGTTTTGGGTAGTGCTCTACTCCTCAAATCATGCACCGATCCACATATCAGTAGCAATGCATCTAACCAATATAAATTTCCAAATAAAATATTCATACCATAATGTTTCTACTTGGTCCCCTGACATACACTTTCATCATTGTTACCCCGGCTATTTCATAGCCCATAACTGTTATTAGTCTCAGAACACAAACTCATACATTTCTATGCATTATCATCATGTAATTTCACTAGCATCATTTCACTTTGGTATCCAAGTACCGATAAGTTAACATCAAAGGTTTCCAAATAGAAATATCTCTCTCAATATCTCATAATTCAATCTCAACACTCATCCACAAGATTATCATTTACTCAATTAGACCGCATAATATCCAACATCATCCTAACAACATTTAAACATTCAATCAACTCGCATTTTCACAATGTGTCGCAACATATACATCATCATCAATAACATTTATACATTTGTAAAGTTTTCATCCACATAATAGATCGCATTACATACATCATCATTAATGATTTAAAATATTCATAAATTTACATGTATGTAGTAGATCACAACATATACATCAAAATAAAACACCATAAAAGTCATACCCTTGTTAAAGTTTAGAGTATCACTTAATAGTTTCATGGTGACTCAGAAATAAAGTATATAGTCCCCGCAGTCTTCGGGTCGCCTTAAATGTAAAGGTATGTTACATAATAATCAAGAAACATGTTCTCAAGTGGTCAAATAGTGAGGGATAACTTCAACAGAGTATCTTCAACATCTTCCCAAGTAAAGTGCATCCCTGGACTATACTTGTCCCAGACCTTAACTTGGTCTACTAGACTCTGCTCTCGACTGGCTCTGGACTCTAATGGGTCCACATATGCATCCGTTTCTACCAGGTGAGGGTCTCTAGTCCACACCCTCTAATTCCTTCCGCCCAATTTAGTTTTTATGTGATTCATCGCCATACCACGTAGTTCAGAGCATATTGTTACATTGGCGAGTTTTATTAAGTGGGGTGGAAGTATGAGACTATAGGCAACGGGTCCACTTTTCTCTTGGATCCTCGAATGGTCCTATAAACCGAGGGTGACAACTTTGTCCCTTCCCAAACCAGATGGCAATTTTATTAGGCCCCATAATGCACTGAAAACTTGGTCTCCCACTTCATAACTTCGGGTGGTCCTGTGTGCATCTGCAAGATAGATTTTCTCTGTCTATCCTTTGCTTCCTTTAGTCTCTGCTTGATCTCAATCACTTGTTCCTCCATTTCTTGAATCACCCCGCCCACCTGCTACTCGGTCTTCTAGTCTATCCCAACTGGGGCAGAACAAGATGGCCTCCCCGCATAAGGCTTTGTAGGGCTGCATTCCAATGAACCATGATAACCTAAGTATTGTAGGCAACCACCAAAGGTAGGTACTTCTCCCACTGGTCTCCATTATCCATCACATACATCCTAAGCATGTTCTATAACTTGATTTAATTCTCTGCCCGCCCATCCGCTTCCCATGATGCCGTGCTTAAGTTCAACTGGAAGTCCCCAACGCTGATCAGAACTTGTCCAAAACGAAGTGAATCGAGTCTCCGTCTCAAATGATCTTCAGGTATCCCTGCAAACGATAACTCATTTACAAAACACACGCGGCTACATCGGGCGACATCGTAGCGTCTCTAACCTAATAAAACCGAGCACTTTGCTACCCGTCCACTATCACCGTAATGGCATTGTGTTCATGGGATGTGAGTGGTAACCCCACAACAAAATCCATAGAGATGACTTCCCACTCTGGACATATGTGGAACATCATGTGGTTGTAGGAGGCCCGCCGGATGATGGTGGTCGACTTTCACCGCCGACACTCTAGGCATCAAGCACTAAATGAACTACATCGCGCTTTCATGCCTACCCAAAAAGAAGAGCTTTACACCGCGGTACATCTTTTCACAACGCATGCGCATTAACAAAGTGGGGATCTATGGCTTCCTTCAGTTTCAATATCCCCATTCTCGTGAATGCAAGACCTTCCTGATATTCAACAACTGGCCGGCTTCCAAACTATACCCTTTGTACTTTGGATCAAACCGCCCCACCGAGGTTTGATAACCTTTAAATACCAACTGTCTCCTTGGATTTTTGTCAACACATGTTCCCTTATATTGACTTTTAAGGGTACCAGGAGAAGATTCGTGGTCTCCGCAATTTCAAGGCATCTATGCACCACTTTTTCCTTTCCCTTTATGTACGAAATACTAAAATCGTAGTCACTCATAAACTCGTTCCATCGTCTTTGCCTGGCATTCCGACCTCTTTGAGTGAAGAGATGTTTTTAAACTCTGATGGTCTGCTTTTGAGTTCAATGTTTCGCCCAACAAGGTAGTGCTCCAAAGTTTCTCAGAAGCAAGATACAACAAGCAACTTCTAAATCATGAGTCGCATATGACTTTTCATGCTTCTTCAACTTTTGACGATGTTACCTCCATCCCGAGCTGCAAATGCCCTCAACCTTGTTTCCGAGGTAACTGTGTAGTCAGGAAATTTTTCCATATCTGTCACTCGTAGAATGGTGCACTAGTTAGTAACCCTTTAAGCTCAATGAACTTCCTATCACACTCTTCTGTCCACTCATACCTAAACCTTTTATGCTTAAAGGTGGTGATGGGTTTCGCTTATTTTGAGAATCCTTTCTACAAATCTCCGGTAATAAACCGCTGCTAGCGCCATGAAGCTTCTCACCCCATGTGCATTTTTTCTAAGCACCGGCCACTCCATAATGGTCTTACCTTTTCCTCGTCCATCGAGACTCTTCACGAAAATGATGACCTAAATAGTGGGTCTCTCTCTGGAAGAAGCATAATACCGGCCAGCTTTCCCGTATTAATTTGTTCTTTCTAAGACAGGACAACACCACTCGTTAAGTGTTTCTCATGTTCTCTTCATTCTTGAATAGATGAGGATGTCATCTAAAATACTTGTACAAAATGGTCTAAGAATTTCTATAATACGTTTTTTCATGAGGCTCATGAATACTGGCGCATTGGTCAAATGAAAAGGTACTACAACAAACTCAGAATGTCCAAACCAAGTTCGAAGTACAGCCTTTTGGGATACTATCACCTCTCCTTAATCCTTAGTTGATGATAAATTGATCGCAAATCGATCTTTTGAGAATACCACTGCTCCTTTCGTCTGATCGAAGAGGTTATCTATTTGTGGCATTGGGTACGTATTTTTTACTGTAGCATGGTTTAAGTCCCCGTAGTCTATACACAAAATGTGGCGATCCATCCTTCTTTTGCATAAAAATACAATTCACACCCCATGGTGACACACTAAAATTTTATTAGCCCTAAGTCAAGAATCCTTTTCACCGTGATTTGCAATTCATACAAAGTTCCTACGTCATCCGATATCGGAGTTTTCAAACTGGTTTCCGCGACCGTTTAGCCTTCAATAAGGAAATCAAGTCTCTTCCGGAGGTAACTCCCAGAACCCATCGGGAAAAATATCTTGAAATTCGACAAGACCTGACATCATTCACCGAGGGTCCCTCCCCGCCTTCTTTCACCGCTTATACTACATAAAGTTGACACCTTGTCTCTGCTTATCGCGATGACCTTCATAGTTGATATAAAAAGTAACGACACTTTTCTCTGTAAACAATACCGGGTACTGATCCAAATAGGGTCCCTTCCTTTCATTCAAAGCACCCCTTTTGCGAAACAATCTACCAAAGCTCGGCGAGATGCTAACCAATCCATTCCAATGATAAGTCATACGTCCCAAGCGCGACGTAGATACCCTTTCAACTCAGGAAACACAATTCCCGTGTCTACTATGCAATTATCACACTAGGTTCTGGCCCCATGGTTTTTCCCCTGAAGCCATCTCTCGACTTGTTTAAAGTCATCGTGTTTGTAGGATGCCAACCCACTCTTTCTAATGCGTGGTGAAATGAAACTATCCGCCGCACTTAACGCAAACAAAATCTTAACATTGATGTGGATCTGGCCATATTCGACGACTCCACCACTTCCTGGATTGATGTTCGCCTCGGGCGGGTTAATCGCCAAGCAGGAATATGATGGTTGCTACTAGCTCACCCCATTGCCTTTTCCTTCTCTCGGACTTAACCCCATTGTAACTCCGGGATAGCCCCGTCATAATGGGTTCCTTCAAGATTCCAACATGCAATAATGATTGAACCGGCACCGTTATGTGACTGATTCTCAAACGAAGTTCCTCCGAACTCCCTCGCCGCTTCACCGTTCTCGATAAGGCGGTCGCGGGTCCCGCTCGCGACCGCTGGCGCTGACCGCATGCCGACTGCTATTGAAATTCCCGGCAGCCCATCGTCCTTGGCGCTAATCTATTACCATACGGCGTAGGGTCAGCTCCTCCTCAGGAAATGTCCCTGGTCTTTCCATGAATCTCGCAAAGCGATAGCGAAATGTCACCTTGCACCTCTACTAAGTTCATTATATGTTCTTCCATCGCGAACGCCGCACTTTCCACCAAGCATCAAGACTGTTTCCACATCCTCACCATAGTTTTATCCGGGTTCAATCCATAGATGAAACGCTTTACCTGTCATTGGTCACTATCCGGCTATACCGGCCATATTTGACTAGTTCCATAAACCCGGACCGTACTCTTCACCGCTTTATCAGATATAAGTATGAAATGCCCCAACCCGCTGCTCCTCGTAGTACGGCAGATATTTCTCCCGAACCTCTCCTCAAAAGTTCCCAAGATATTGTGTCTGGTGTGAGGTGCAGTTGTCTTTCCAGTTACCCCACCAATTCACCGTTCCCAGAACTGTAAAGGTGTTTTTCCTTTGAATTGGACGTATAGTCTCTTAAGGAGAAACATTTTTTCATGCCTTCCAACCATGCCTCGCCGCTCACCGGGCGCCCCTCCGTAAAATTCTTCTTGAAGTTTGATCTTTTAGAATTTCGCCATGTCTCGTGAGGTTCTCCATCCTCGGCGCTTCGATTACCCGCCTGTACTTTGGGTTCCACTTCGCCTCGCCGGCCGGTTTGCCAGCCTCTCTTTAAAGTCTTCGTTGATATTTCCAACGAAGCGCAAGATGAGGGCGAAGTTCGCGATGGTGGTGGTGGTGTCAGCGGAACTTGGCGACGACGCTTCCCCGCTTCTCGACCTTCCTCGGTCCCACTCATCCTCAGGTGTTTTGACCCCAGATCAACCAAAGTTGTCGTGGTGAGTTCCGTGATGTTTTAAATTGCGCTACTAAACTTTAGAAAACCGTGGTTACGTAGTTTTCTTTACTTGTTCCAAAATGGACGCTACTCCATCGTGGACGCTGCCCGGGTTAGGAAGCATAGGTTTGCCATCAAGCTCGCTTCGCCATCCTCACCGGTAAAAACAACTATTGCTCTTTGCCCGCGGCTATGCTATTTTGGCGCTTCACCGTGACTCAGGCTTACGCTTCCTAATGCAGCGCCACCTCGTCCGCTTGTGCTAGTCTGAGCTCTTTTTAGTTTACGTTTACAATTTGACTAAAAAAAAAAAAAAATAATAACTTTCCTTATATTAATTTACCAAGAGGCGCATTAACCTAACGACAATGGTACAATCAATGATCTTTTAATCTTAATTAACCTAAAACCATTATCCGATGAGTTATATAATCAATATGTCGGGCATATTATTAGTCGTCCTCTAATATCAATTGGTCCGATTTATCATTCATAACTTTCTTTCATCGCAAAGATCCAAGACGCTTACTTTTACATTTACCTAATCTAATAAAAAATGATGTAAGGTTATATGATTTCAATGCTTAAATGATTAATTAAGGTTAAATTGTGGCATCTAAATAATTGTTCACCACTGCCAGCCACTTTGGCTTTCAATGCGCCAGGTTCTTTCAACAAGAATCACCACCACTTTGTCGGCTGGCCCTCGCTTATTAAAAACCCAAAAATCTGTATCTAGTTTAACCCTAAGTTTCTAGCCGCCTAATCAACACACATATTATTATTTTTAAATCACCTAGTGTGGTACGTTGGTAGGGCGTACTTTGTTAAAAATCTTGGTCTAAGGTGGAGGTCCAAGGTTCAATCCCCACATACTCCATAAAATTTTCATTCTCCAGTTTTACTTTGAACTTTATTAATTAGTGCTTGTTCTAAAAATTAATTAAAATACTCAATTAAAATTAATTGAATTATTAAACTAATTAACCCCTTTTTTAAATAATTATAATTAAAAATAAAATATAAAAATTAAAATAATTAATTTATAATAAAAAATAAAAATAAAAGAAAATAAACAACAACAAAACAAACAAAAAATGTAAATAATAAAATGAACTAAATAATCTTTCTCTCGGAAATACTACACGCATACGCATGTGGCATCTGTCCTTCCATGAGGTCCCACGCGTTCTCCCTCCGTGGCTCATCCCTTCTAGACTCTTTCTTCGCGGCGCTAGTTAGTCCGGCTCGGTTTTGAGCAACGAGGTTTCGAAAAACCTTGGGTTCAGAACATTTCGAAAAACCTAGGGATAGGTAGTTATTTTGGAGGAAGCTTGGACTTTGATGACATGGTCTGCAGGTTGATTTGCTTAGTTTATATCTTCCAAGCCTGATCAAAACTTCCTTTTCAGTAGTATCAAATGCCGGGAGGCTTGGAAGCACAAACTGCAATTCAGCGCAATCTGGTTAGTGCTATAGAAGTGTAGTTATAAAACAGGTGAACGGTATGCAACTAATGTGCAGTAAGAAAAATTGTTAGATGCCCTGTATGTTGTATTGAAATCAAGGCAGCAGGTTGTAAACATATGTCTAAATGTTTTGTAGAGCTCCTTTTGATGCGGTTCAAACTCTGGTAAGGAGTGCAGTGTGTTATTCTTCAGAGTATTTGACCATGGGAGCATTTTAAAGGTAATTATGAATGCTAATTCTCATGGAATCTTTCTCATCGTGATTCACTTGTTATGTCATGTATTCAGTGGCTGGTTCATTTATTCGGTTCATGAGGTGTAGACAACTATGGAACTTGGCAATTGCGCTGGGATGTAAGTTAACTCGTGGCTTTGTTCGTTATGCTGTTTGTTGTTTGGGGTTTTCGGGTTGGCATGGCGCGCTGCTGCTCTGTGTTTGAATAAAGGAGCCCGATGGTTGAGGTTTTGCGTTGCTTGCTACGATGCATGGTTCGGCGTGTGTATCAAATTGGGTGCTCGCGCACCTTTGTCTCTTGCCACGCCTGCATTTTCCTCGCTGGTGCCAAATAAAAGGGACAAAAGTTTGGCGTTGGCTTCATGCCGGCTGAAGTGAGCCAGAGGCTCCTGCCTGAGATTTTGGTACAATGACTCTGGTCTCAGGTAAGCTCACTGCTGGTGCCAAATGGTGCGCGGGACACAAAAGCCGGTTCAAGATAGCGATTGAAGATCAGGTCTGCGGGGTAATTGGACCTTTATTGTTATTGCGTCTGCCTGCCGTCGATTCATCCATTCAACCCTTCAGCTGCATTCTCCATCAATTTATTCTCTGAATGATTTGTCGTTGTTGTTAGCCATTGGTCCAATCTCCATTGATGGCAGTTAGATAGAAAAGAGTCAAGGGTTCGAGCCGCAAGTCGAGCGAGATGAGGACGATCAAGGGAGACAAAGTTAGGAACCCCACCGATACATCTAGCTTCCAAGAGAGAATCGAACCAGTAACAATTTTATCTTTCCTTCATTAATCACAATTTTGTTTTAAAATTCACACGAATGCCCAAAGTTTAATCAAACCCAAGTGTATATGTTTGGGCGCTTATGTACATACACAGTTAGTATCGTATATTATTTTCACCAAACAATCGCTGGAATACATAGATGCAAAAGAGCTGCCCGTGAATACTCCTATATCAGTAATCTCAACAAGAAAGCATGCCCCTACCACAGTCTCACTCAAAAGCATTATTCACTCTGGTAAGGCTGCATCACCAAGCCATGGGTGCAACAGCACTTGATATTGTCTTACTAGCCTCCAGGTTCCATAATCGCTGGTCTTAATCCCAGAGTAAGGTGAACGCCTTAGTCTTAAGCTTCAGTGGCAAGTATGGGTTCCGTAAGCTTTAGCCTTTCGCTTTTAATGCTTTTTTTTTGGGCTTTATCGAGGATTTTAGGGTAATATAAATTGTGAAGATAATGAGGCCGTGGTTCTAACCTCTAAAGTCCATCTTTGTGTGCTTTGAAGAGAAGTTAGGCCTTACCATATGGTTGTTGGCCCAATACTTCTTATATGTTGATTACACTATGGAAAGGACTTCTTATTCACCGCTTTTTAGTTTTTATTATTTATAATTAGTAGTTAAATGGAAGCATTTCTTTAAGATATTATGATTACGTGCGTATGAAATACTACATCTACATCATTGAAACAAAATTTGTCTGAAAGGGTGAAAATTTCCAAGAATAAGAAAGTATAGAACGCATACATTGGGAAAATCAAGGCAATGGTTTTACAGAGATCAACAAACTTGTAATTGAAAACACTAAATCTGCAATTCAAAAAAAAAATTATTGTTTGAATAAAGACATTAGGGTTTGAAGTAGGCAAAATAAAAAAATTACATGCACGGTTTTTTTTTTTTTTTTTAACATTCTTCATTCGTAATTCTTTTATATTTATTTTATTTTTATTTTATTAATGTTCATGTTTTTATGTGTTTCATGTGCAAAGTTAAGCTACAAGGACTGAGCTTTCAAAGAATAAAACTACTCTCTTTATTTAGGCCCTCTATTCAGATTTGAACTGTGGCTCGAGCACCAGACAGGACCTGAATTCATTAAAACCACCATGAATTAAAACAGAGCTGAAATTTTTAAATTTACTAAAATTTGCTTACTCTAACATATTAATTCAATTTTATTTTGATAACAGTAAATAACATTTTACATAACAATTTGCATAACAAGTTAAATTTATATAATAATTTTGTATGATGGTGTTAAAGATTCTGCTTCGATGTTGTCTCCCTTCGCTTGAACCATAATCCAGCAGCTTGCTCCTTAATACACCCCAAAACCAAACACCCCATCACCACCAAGACACTGCCTCCACATTATATCTATATGGATCGCCCTAGCCCTCCAGCCCAAAACCCTAAGGTAATCAGAATCCCACTGTTCTAACTCTGCCTCAAAGCTCCCAAATCTCCTCTCTCTCTCCAGTAGAATGCATGAATGAATCCCCCCAATAGTGAATCCTCCTCCTTCCCTTATGCCCTATTCACACCCTCGCACCTTTTACTCCCCACCAAACACCTTTTATCTCCTTATTAATGCTCCATCCATCATTTATTTCATATTAATTATCTTATCCTTTTACTTCTAATGTTCCTACTGCATGGGTTATTGCTATCCCCAGGATAATGAATTTCATTTAACCTTTTATTTTTATTTTCCTCATTTGTTTAATACATAAATTAATCACTATTTAATTAATAATCAATTAATCACTAACTATTTAATACTTGATCATTTAATGTCTCATTTAATACTCATCATTCATTAACCCTTAATCAAGGAGTTAATCATACTTCACCTAATCATAATCAAAATACTAATTTAATAACTTATAATCAATTGGTGCTTAACAATTAATTATAATTTAGCTAATGTTAGGGATTCATTTTATGAAATTATTCATAGTAATAAGAAAAGGGTCATTACACTTCACCAATGACTTATTTCAAGTTTACATTCATCAATGTTGTGCCTCAAGGGGATTTTGTGGAACTCACACCACTTTTTGGTTTCTTTCTTAGACTTCCCATCACCCTTCTTAGTCGGTTTCTTGGACTGATTTTATTGATGTTGACTCTCCTCACTTTGTTCTACATTTTTGTGAGTTAGGGTTTCCTTTTCCATGCTTTTCTTGTGGTGTATTTTCAAACACAAACTCTTGCTTACTCCACTTCTTTAATTTATGCTCAATTTGACTGTATATCGATAATCATATCTCAGTGAGGAGGTTCCCAATAAATCTATCTTTGTTTGAATTTACCCGTGCATACCACTACGGTACTTCAGAAACAAGTGCCGCTAAGAGTCTTCGATACCCAACTTTGAGCACAAGGTATGAGATATGTTAGTGTACTCTGACACCCTCTGGTCTCTTTTAAGACGCAGAGTCATCCATCTCATGTATTGTTCATCATAGTTTATGATAGTGTAGACTCCTCCTTGAGGGCATATATAAAGGTCACCCAAGTGGGTTCTCTCCCGAATGGCGTAGATTCATCTGTGGTGTACCTCTCCCAGTAACTTTCCCACCAAGATCTGACATGGGGAAGGGATTTAAGGAGCACGAAGGTAATATTTTTTCTCTCGGTAAATTTTTGGACAAAGTAATAACCTTCTAGCATATTCAACCATTTTTCTAGAGCATATGCATCTATCTGGCCTTCAAATAAGGGGATATCAAAATTGACTTGTACCTTGAAGGGTGTTGCACCTCCAAAATGGTTGCTTGTCGAATATGCCTCAACCACCATTGGTAGTTATCGAAGGATCTGAGTGAAGTTTTCCATCATCTCATTTCTTTTTTACATGAGGGCTTCTCTGAGCTACATATTGAAAGGATCTCCTACTCCATCATCTCTCTTTTCTTCTACCATGGGAGGTCGCTTGGGCTAGAGAGAGTAGTTGTTCTCAAGCGAAACTAGCTCGAGACCCAACTCTCTATATCCTAACCTCATTGGGGACATGCTCTAAGAAATGACAAGGAGAAGATTTATATGATACCACTTATCTAGATTGTGTTGAGAACGAAATGAGATACAAATAAAACAATAGTAAAGAACACAAAAATATAGTGAAACCCAACTTCTATTAAAAAATAGCATAATATTGTAGACACAAATTAGCTAGAATGGTGTTAGTTTATCTCTAAAGAGAAAGAGATGTTGGCTATGCTTCATTCACAACAAGTTTTACATCACACACCATTGCATGCTTAGAGGACCTCCTTCACCTCAATTATATAAGAGAGAGTGAGAAGAGATTAATCCCTATGATGCATATGGGATAAATTGTTCTAAGTTTACAAAATTCCATAGGCATGTAAAACACTAGGACTTCTCAGGTAGTCACCCATCCCAATACTACTTTAGCATGAGTGCGCTTAACTCTGGAGTTCTAATGGGATCCAATTCATTAACACTATGTTGTAGACATGTACATAACACCACTAGGAAATCATTACATGATGTCTGCAATTAATAAATGGATATGGCATTACATTGCATTCCCCATCAAAAGGGTGAATATCACGGTTTATCAAAACCACAGGCCCGAAAACGTTGATTTAGTGGAAAAGGTGGATGGCCACCTAGATCCGTCTAGATCAATATGGTACTCGATTAAAATATTTCTCATACATTAAGGAAACAATGTGTTCACATTTTGAAAAGTTATACTTTGAACAAAAAGAACCCGATCCAGAATCTGTTTTCTCCATGTTAGAAAATATCCCCCCTTTAATCTTTGAAGAGGGAAAAGAGGAATTGTGTAAGGAAATAGAGGAAGTAGATATCATTAAGGTGATCTATGGGCTTGCTCCTAACAATTCTTTGGGGCTATATGGGTGTTCTATTTACTTCTACTAAGCTTGTTGTCCCATTATTAAAAAATATTTAAGTCTATGCTCATTCATGCACAAAAAAAGAAATAAATAGGGGGGAATACCTATTCCTCATTCTTATACTTTATTCCCAAGCAAGCTAATCCATAATCTTTTTCTAGATTTCATTTGATTTCATTTGATTTCTTTTTGTAATGCCCCTTACAATGTTTTGACCAAAATAATGTCCAACGAGTTAAAGAAGCTCTTATCCAAAATTATCTTTGGTAATCAAAATGGTTTTTGTAGAAGCATCAGATCATTGATAATATGATATTGGTACAAGAGGTTATCCATTCCAACAGGAATAATGGAGAAAAAGGTATGATCATTAAAATGGAGATGGAAAACACCTTTGATTGGGTAAGGCACTTGTCACTTCTTGTTGTTTTAAAGAAATTTGGTTTTAATGACACATTTGTCCTCTTGGTTAAAGCATGTATTGGCTCTCCTTGGATAACTCTAGTTAATGAATGACCCTCTAATTTCTTTAGAAGTAGCAGTGGACTTAGGTAGGGTTTTCCCCTCTCTCTCTTGTTGTACATAATCATGGTTGAGCCTTTGAGAAGAAAGTTGGAATTTGAAATAGTTTCAGGCAATCTGTATGCGATCACCTTCAATAGAGGAATTAAAGTTATAATTAATTCATAGTTTGTGGATGAAACTATGTTATTAAGAGGAGGTTATACAATCATTGTTGAGCAATTCAAGACAATATTAGAGCTATTTATTGATACCTCATGGGATAAAGTAAATAGTGGGAAAAGTCAAATATATGGTTGGATTATAAGAGTCCATAAATTGCAATTGATTTCAAGAATCCTTGGATTTTCGTGTGTTGCCTCCTAGAAGTATTTCAAATACCTTGGCATGTCAATTTCTCTAGGCAACCCAACCTTTGCTATTTGGAAAGATTTTTTGGGAAGATCAAAAGTATGATGAAGCAATGGGATTGTAATGGTTAAATCTAGCTAGCAGATTTGTTCTCATCAAATCACTTTTGTCAACCCTTCCAATCTTTCAATGTGCCACCATGTTATCCCCCATAGGAGTAATTCATTAAATAGAAAAGGAAATGTGCAAGGGGGAAACAAATACTAGAAAGTTTCATTTGGTCAATTGGAATTTTTTTCAAGCACCAAGAGAAAATGGGGAATTAGGCATTAAATATCCAAGACTATTGAACATGGATATCAGGGGAAAAGTATTATGGAGTGATAATTGGGAAAAATGAATGATGGAAACAAGTTATTCTCAAAAAACACTTCCAAGGGAATGACATAAGACATCTAGATAGACCATTGGGAAATGGAAAAGGATCACAAATATGGAAGGTATGTCAAGCAATGGCTCCTTTAATAAATAAATAAAATTACCTGGTTTCTAGGAAATGAGAAACCAATCAATGTTTGGAATGATAGTATTATGGGTAATCCCCCAATTGGGAAAATTCAATATTTTTTTGGCTTAAAGGAGTGGAAGGATAACAAAGGTATCAATTCTCTATTTGATATTTCAATTTCGGATGAATCTGATCAGAGATGGAAAGGTTGGATTTCCCTCAATCCTCCATGACATCTTGCATATCAAGTAAGGAATTTTGTGTTCTCCTCAAAGGTTGTGCTCCAATTGATCAGTATGTTCCAACTACAGAGGATCGGGGCCAAATGGTTGTAAGTATATGGTGAAATTTGAATATTAATATTAGTTGATGAATCTTCTCAATCCACCTAGAGATAGAATGTGGAAATATATTTGAAATGGTTATGGGCTAGCTAAAATCAATGTTTTTTTTTGCATTATGGTTCATGGAAGGTTGCTAACAGTTGAAAATCTCCAGAGACAAGGAATTTATAGTCCCTCAATATGTGTCTTATGTAAATAATAAGCAAAGACTCAAAGACATTTATATTTTGAATGCCAATTTACTCAATAATGGAAATTAAACACATAATTAAACACATAATGGAAATTCCTATTTCATGGAATGAGATGTTCATATTGTGGCACAAGAGTTACAAAGGGACCTTTCAAAGTGAATCTGGATTTAAGAGGGCCAACAAGGCCATGGCCAAAAACATATGCTAGAAACTGTGGATGGGTCAACACAAAGCCATTTTTTAACATGAGAATACAAACATTAGGAAGGTGGTAGGGAAGGCTAGGGGATTAATGGTTGAAGCAATTGAGACAAGAGGAATAAGTGGAATTAATGTGTTATCACTTGATCAAGAGGAAAGGATCTGGTTAAGTGATATTTTAAATTGAAATGAAATGCAACCAAAGAATATTACACTTTCACCCTGCTCAAGTCCAACATGCCAGATTAAATTGTTAGAAGATGAATTTAGAAGTTGGCATATTAGTAAATAAAAAATACTCTCTCCTTTTTAATGGATCCTTGGAAGGAAACCCAAGGGTGGTAGGAATAGGGGGAATTATTTATGATCTTGATGGGGAAAAAAACAGAAACTTTTGAATGGGGGTTAGGATATGAAACAAATAACTAGGCAGAGGCATTTTCTTTATTCCAAGGGATAAATAAATTTGACTCTATGCGTAGCAAAAACATCTTGATTTTAGGCTACTTAGCTATAGTTATAAAGCTCATGCATAAGTCGTTTACATCAAAAAATGAGAAATTGGCTAGAATCATAAAAAGAATCCAAAAAGAACTCAAAAGATTTGAATCCATGGAATTCTTTCATGTTTTAAGGGTGAAGAATAAGGAAGTAGATCAATTGGAAAATTCAGTCTCTCACCTAGCAAAAGGAATCCTTAGATGCAAAAGGGGGTTGTCACCAGAACCAATTCCTTAAGAATATCCATGGTCATTATACTTCCTTGTATGATATTCATTCATCAAATCTCATTCATGGACATTATAATTACTTGCATGATAGACACACATCAAATCTCGAGACATCATGAAATTAATTCACATGATCCACCACTAACGAATTTCACAAATGAGGTATTGTTAACTTAATCTCCATAACTCTGAGCTCGACCTTTGAAGTGTGTGAAGGAATTAACCAAACTGTAGTTGGAATAATATGAGACTCAATGTTGGGGTTTGGTTGTTATAGTTTGGTTTGCCTAGCAGACTTGTTGGGTATGTCTCCGTCATTGATCTCTTTTCTTGCTTTGTCTTCTTGTTACATGATAAGTTTTGGTTGCTTTGGCTCTATCTCTTTTGGATCATCTAGAAATTTCCTTGATTTGGAGGCATCTAGTGGTTTTTCTTTGGGTTTAGATTTATTCGTTTTTAAGTGGCTTGGGATTGTGAAGGTGATTCTATATTTAGTGCTCTCGGACCCTTTTCGAGTTTTGGAGGATATGTCAGTTTGTGTGTCCTTGTTTTTGGAATGTTTGGCAGTGCCTTTCTCTTTTGTTGTTCCAACCTCTCATAGGGATAGGATTCTGGGAATTAATTCTTGGTGTTTGGACTTGATGGATAATTCTATGAATTTTCCCTATCAAGGGAACATATGCAAGGATATTTTAGAAATTTAGAGGATTTTAAGGAGACGTGAGAATCTCATCTCTAATAACAAAACCCCCTTGTTTTCTGCTACTTTTGAACTGCATACTTATGATGAAGCTCATAGCAAGGAATCTTCTTTAATAATGGAACTAATTTTACAACAAGGCAAGCAAATTCAAGCATTGGAGATGAAGTGTCAAATGTTAAAACAATTGGTTTCCCTTCAAATGAAGACATCTCAATCCGTTGTATCAAATATTGGACTGTGAGTGAATTGTACTTTAAAGGAATCCAAAGAAAAAGACACAAAGTATCAAATATATGAAGACATGGAGATGGAAGCTCAAGATTCTTGACCAACTTATGTTGGACAAGTTGATGAAAACAATCATCATATGTTTCATTAAGTCATAAGTTCCTAATATTTTGTAAAATAAAGCTACTTTTAAGTGTATTCTTTATAATATGTAGTAACATAAACCTCTTTATTTCTTTTATAAAGGATAATTGAGTTTTGAATTATGTTATTCTAAATATCATATTTTTTATTACAATGTTTATTAATGAAGCTACATCTTTTTCTAATATGAAATATTTCTCATTTTTATTAAAAAAATAAATATATAAAGCTTCTTACTACATTTTATTAATGGTGTTGGTTAAAAGTTTTATTTTTGGATTTTTTTGGCTAGAATCCCACGAAGTAAATTTGGATAAAATTGTTATTTTATATTATTTAAATTGTATTTTTGAATGCATAAACCGATTCAACTTGCTGAAAAACTCCTGGGACACTCGAATTATACAAACTTAACCACTCAAATCTGCAAATCCAACCATTCATCACCAAATTTCAAATAAAAACTAAACAAATTACCAAAAAACATCAAAAAAATAACACATTTAAACTACTGCTTTAAAAATTTATTCTATAATAATTCGCATGTTTCAAATGCACCAAAAATATAAAAATCTGAAAGTACGTCCATAGTGCTTAAATTCCTCTTAATATACGTAAAGTTTATTTACGTAAAGTTTATTACCACATTTTACTAAATTATTCGATGATACTCCACACATTTTAGTAAACCAAAAAAATGGCTTTCTTATATGCATAAGTGAATGTCAATATTGCAGTACTTTATGTCCCATCCGTCCCCATAAAAAAAAATGAAAATCATGCCTCCTTGAAGTTATGAATATACTATGTAGAAACATCCAAATCATGATTACACTTTGTACCGCACCATGTGACGTGCACCCTTCTCTATACACATTCATGAACTTGACATTTTTATATAAAGCTTCAGCCTTCAAGTTACTTCAATTATTATTCTGTCGTTTATCTAGATTATGGATAATAAAGTTAAATATGGGTGATTAGTCGTAATAAGATTAAATAGATGCTTGATTTACAATTTTTTCATTTCAAATTCTTTATTAAAAATTTAATAATGATTATATTATTACGTTATATTGTTTGAATTGTTCGATGATCATGTTACAAATGAATTCATTTTTACTGTTTTACAAGTTTTGAGCAAAAATCATATGTTAACTTAAATAGTATATTTTTTAAGCCGGAAAATGGGAATGTCGAAATAATTGAGGGTAGTTTTCATATTAATGATGTTAATAGAAATCACCCGGATGGGGTGACACGTAGGGATAGGGGTACAGGTGGATGCGCACTCGGCCCAGGCATAAATGCCGATGGCCGCCACCCACGAGTATGTATTAACGATGGGTGACGGTCATCGCTGCAGTTGCAGGACGGAGGGACCTTTCCCTCGAGCGATTATTTATAACCTCTGCATTCCCGGGATGGCAGAGGTTAAATATGAAAGGATGACTTCGGCTCTGGATTATTTGGTTTTCAATTTGCCTGGGCAGAGCGGGACTGCACCTGCCTCAGCTTTGTTTATTGCTTGGACGCACTAGTGCGGTCCAGCCTTCACCGTGCCCTGGCATTGTGCAACCTCGCTGCATTTCTTTCTGACTTTAGCGAGACAGAGCTCGCCTGCCCGTGCTTCGCMCCTGCGAATGCTCTCACCCTGGCTCATCTGCCTTCACTTACATCTGCTCTACTCCATCACCATGGTTCGCAAGAGAGGCAGACCTCGCYGTGGCACGACCTGGGAGGCACAGAAGGCGCAGAGGCGTCGTAAGGAGGAATTGGAACGCGTCTTGACTCTAGCGACTTCCATTCTCARGAAGGAAGCCAGGGCAAAGAAATTGGCACGGCTTGCCTTTATCGCTGAGCCTGGAGTTGGTTGYAGCCGAGACGTCAAGGAGAATGCGCCGGGAGCCATGCAGGAAGCTGGTTTTGAGGAGGAGTTCCCCCCCTGTATAGTGGAGGAAGAACCGATCCCGGAGGACCTGCTGATTATTGAGGAGACCCGCGGGGAGACCCATCGGGAGAAATGCAGACCCACTCCGACACTGGTAGACGACACCCCCGACTGTATTGTAGAGGAGATACCCTGGCCTGGTGACGAAAATTGCAACTGCCATAACACACAGGTGGACAAAGCAGGCACGAAGGGGGCAGAGGTAAAAGCGGAGCAAGGGAGGTTCGATGAGGGTTCTGGAGCGGCGGTGGACGTGGGTGGCAACATGCATGGTTCACTCATCCGGGAGGAGCACCTAGCACTAATGTTCGACCTTCGTGGACACCTGTCTGACCTGGAGCATCGGGCCCTCCTCATGGGCCAGCTCATGGACATGTTCCTCGCCGCTTTTTCCAACGTGCCAGCCAAGCGAAAATGCCCCC
The DNA here is from genome assembly GCA_010110895.2 of Picea sitchensis. NCBI lineage: Eukaryota > Viridiplantae > Streptophyta > Pinopsida > Pinales > Pinaceae > Picea > Picea sitchensis. The sequence continues at coordinate 71,968 of SNQJ01S0008823.1, read as the reverse complement.
TCTGCGCGCAAGCTTTCGTCATTCTGGCTGGGACCACGCGACAGACTGACGAGGATGACAAGTCACCAGGCACCTAGGTTTTTCATATTCTCTTGGCTCTTAGTTTTACTATGTTGTTGTTTTATGTGTACTTAGTCCATAGACATCTGTCCTGGTTTCCTCCGGGCAGGACAGATGCCAATCAGTTTTTATGTTCTATAATGCTATTTGCTACTTGCCCTCTATATATTCTGGTTTCCGATAATCGGCAGCATTTTGGGTATTACCAGACCTACTCTTATGTATACTCTGTAAAAGTTTTGTCTATCTAATATAGCAGGTTCCACCTTTTTTATTTAAAAAAAAAAAATGATGTTAATAGAAATCGTAAATATATTACAATTAAAATGATTACATTTGAAGTTGGTTCACTATTTTGATGAAGACCTCTTCCAATAACTCTCAAATTAATGAAAATATTATGTCTTGAAAAGAGAATGTGTATAATCTTTAAACTATAAATTTATGTTAAAGATGATAATGAAGATGTAGATGATGATGGAATTTAAAAATAATTTGTTATGATAATGAAGATGTAGATGATGATGGAATTTAAAAATAATTTGTTTTGGTTGTGGATAAAAAAATTAATAATAATATTTGTATTCATAGATTAAAAATTTATAAAATAATGTTTGGTTCTCATGAAATTTATAATCAAATGTAATATTGTTAAGATAGAATGATGAAGAAATCAATTTAGTTTAGTGAATATTATGAAAAGTAAGGAAATACTTAGTTATCTTTAACATTTTTTTTATATTTAGAAAAATAAAATAAATGTTTTTAAATTATCATATTTTTTATTAACTAAAAAGACATATAAACATTGATATATTAATAAAATAAATATAATTAAATATACAAATATTTAATTCTAAAATAAATTTGAAAATAAAGATATTTAATTCGAAGACAAATTACAAATATGAGATATTTGTTTCCAAGGCAAATTATATATATATATATATATATAATTTCAAGACAATTTATAAATTTTGAAATAAAAATATTTAATTTCATGAAAAATTACAAATCTAATGAAGATATTTAATTTAACTACAACACAAGGTACAAATTTGTAAACAAAGATATTTAATTCCAAGACAAATTACTAATATGAAAATAAATATATTTTATTCCAAAAAAAATTACACATGTAAAAATAAAGATTTAAAGATATTTTATTGCCAAACAAATTGTCAATGTCAAAATAAATATATTTAATTCCAGAACAATTAGAAATCTAAAAATCTAAAAGTGATCTCATAATTTAAGAAAAGTTCCCATAAGATTGAACCTTACACAACAAAAAAACTCTTTATTCTTTATCATTAAATTCAATCTATTTAAAAAAGCTCTCATAAAATTGAATGAAACCTAATAAAAAAAAAACTTTTTATTCTTATAATTAAATCCAATTTTTCATTAAATCCACAATATTTGAAAACAAATTTTAAATAACTTATATATAAATCTATTATAAATTCATTTAATATTTTTAATTAAAAGTATGAATTAAACTTCAATTTATTTATATATGGAAAGATTACAAAATTAATTAATATAATTAATAAAAAAAAACCATGAATGTTAAAATAATATGATATCACAATTTTATTTTGTTATCATTTCTCACCCATAAATCCAACTCCTTTAAACACCATAAGAACACACTTTATATGTTTAATATTATATATTTAAACACCATAATGACAAAATTTATATATTGGACACACTTTATATGTTTAATATTATATATTTAAACACCATAATGACAAAATTTATATATTGATCACAATGAAGAATTATGTTTTTTTTTTTTTAAGTTTTCTAGTTTGCCAGTGTGCCACAAATGTTTTTGGCAGAAGGGGCATTACATGTAAACATATTAATAATTAATATATATTCAATAAACAGATATATTGTGTAATATAAGTAAATTAATTAAGATGCATTCAACAATAAAATAATAAATATTTCCACATTAAACCTATTTAAAGGTATCTAATGTTATTTAGAAGGAATTGAATTTAAATGAGGAGAGTAACAATCATTCCTCCCAGCCACTCAAGCTATATCATGTATTATTCGTGCAAATATTATATTATATATTATATGTCTGTTTCAATATTATATATTGATGACAACAAAGAATTATGGTTTTTTCAAGTAAAGTTTTTTGGTTGGTTTGAGTACAACAAGAGTATCTCAAAATATAGTATTTATTTTTATTTTATTGGACATTTAAATTTCTAACCAATGAGAAGGGACTAAGCCATTGTTCACATAGTAGAATAAAGTTCATAACTTTCTATAGAGATGGACAACCATTTAACATAGATTTCATTGAAATTTATATTTTTTTCAAAGTTTTCATTTCACGAATTCGTATTTCTAATCATGTAAAGTCTACCTTGTGAGTCCTCATTAAACACAAACACATAGAAGCTCTAAGTGAACATATTAATAACCAACATATATTCAACAACATAATAATAAATATGATGTAATATATGTCAATTATTTCATATCCTATCAAATATGCAATAGGGAATATTTCATATTGTAAGGAATTTGTGTTAATTTTATATAGTATGTTGAAATGATTAAATGCATATGAATAAAATAATTTTGAATATTATTTTATATATATTATAAAATGAATCATAATTAATTTTTTTTATCTATAAATAACTAACTTAAAAATGAATAAAAACCATAAAAACAATAACAAGTTAAAAAACTCCAGATGGGGTGACACGCAGCACACAAGTGCCACGTCCCACAGGGCCTGGTCAAGCCATAAATAAGGATGGTCGACTCCCATCCCCTCGACATTAAGAATGGGAGCCAGCCATAACTACAAGCCAACAGCGATGGGAATTCTCCCTCGCACGAACAACCATGCGACCATCGAATTCAATGCTAAGGAGGCAGTCATGGAAGTCGTCCCGTCGCACCTTCCGGTTATCATCCACCTCTGCATCTACCTTCCTCATTTCATTTTTGGCCCACACCAGGT
>SNQJ01S0008823.1:45747-64623 GCA_010110895.2 Picea sitchensis | reverse complement strand
AATGGCAGATATTTGAGGCCCCAGCCTCCCATCGACTTAGGCTTGGAGAGGACCTCCCACTTGCAGAGATGATAGCTTTTGGTCTTCTTGCAGCCAGACCAAAGAAAGGTGAAGATGAGTTGTCTGAGCGATTTCAATATGGAGGCTGGGATGTATGCTAAGGCTTTCCAGTACAACTTTGATCAAGATGAATCTTCCGCCCATAGATAGAAATCTGTTCTTCCAATTAAGAATTCGGTCTTTGAAGTTGTCGACGAGCCAAGTCCAATCCTTTGATGTGTATCTGGCAGCTTTTATGTAAAAGCCTAAATATTGAAAGCCCTCCTCCAAGTCTTTGCCATCAATGCCAAATAGCTCGAATAATTCAAGTTTAAAGGAGTCCGATACCTTTGAAAGTAAGACGCTGGATTTGGAGGCGTTGATTTGTAGACCTGAAACAACACAAAAAGAAGAGAGGATCGAGTGGATAATAGTCCATTCGGCCAAATTAGCAAATGTCATGATTAGAACATCATCAGCAAATAGTATATGAAGAATGTGAGTCAGCCCTGCCACTTTGACTCCTTTCAAAAGGCCCTCTGCGTGTTTGATCTTTAATAAGGTGTTGAGGCCTTCCAGTGACAAAATGAAAAGAAGCGGGGATAAGGAGCAGCGTTGTCTGAGTCCTCTCTCGCAACTGAAGGTCTTAGAAGCTTCTCCATTAATTAAAATGGCCAAGGTTGCCGAGGAAATGCAGCCCATTATCCAGTTTGTAAATGAAGAGCCAAAACCGCATTGAATTAAGATGAGATGAAGAAAGTTCCAATTTAAGCAKTCAAATGCCTTTTTTAGGTCCAGCTTCAAGAGGATGGCTTGTTGTTTCTTTGTCTTTATGGTATGGATACATTCTTGTGTCGCGCCCACTGCATCCAGGATCTGTCTTCCTTTGAGGAAACCAAGCTGTTCTTCGGAGAGCGCCCGCGAGAGGAAGGGTCGGATTCTGACAGCAATGATTTTGGAGATGATTTTGTAACAGAGATTAGAGAGAGAAATTGGGCGGAAGTCTGAGAAATATCGGGGCAGATTAGTTTTTGGAATCAGAACCACAAAAGTTTTGTTCAGATGAGGACTCACCATCCCTCTTGTTCTCGTATCTTCAATGACATCCAGTATGTCTTGTCCCATAAGATCAAAGAAATGTAAGAATAGTTCGACCGACCAACCGTCGGGTCCTGGACTTTTCTCTAGTTTAAAGCTTTTTAGGGTCTCAAGAAGTTCTTCTTTTGAGCAAGAAGTGTGTAACAAGGTAGCTTCTTCAGGAGTGATAAAAGTAGGGAATAATCTGGCTACTGCTGTCTGCTCTGCAAGAGAAGGCGCTGGGGGGGGCTTTGTAAAAAGATTTTAAGTGTGAATGGGCTGCCGATTTGATCTCTGATTGTGATTGGAGTAGATTGCCTGTATCATCTTCAATTTCCCATATTTGCTTTCTTGATCTTCGGGCGCTGGCAGCTTTATGGAAGTATGTTGTGTTTTTGTCTCCACCCTCCAGCCACAACATCCTACTCTTTAAACGCCAACGTTCCTCCTCTTCACGAAGCAAAATTATATGTGCCTCTTCAAGAGCTCGAATCCGATGCATAAGTCGTACCATTTGACGACCATCTCCTCTACCAACCTGATAATTTTACTGTCTTCGTTGTCTCTTTTCAGAAAGGCTTTGTTTCCAAATTTGGATCTAAAGGTCGATTTCCCGGTTGTTACTCACCACTAACATCAGGGGCCTAGTGGTGTCCACTATCAGGACCGTTGAATCCTAAATTGACAATTATAATATTTTTTTTATTAATCTAGATAAATCTGTCAGCTTCGTCTGTTATATATTGAGCTTCAATAGAATATGACTGAAATACCTTATTCACATAAAAAGAGACCTTATAAATCTCACACTTTAAATTAAATTGCATTATTATCATCATTATCTTGAACCCTAAAAATTTGCGGCCTCCAAAAATACTATCATATAAACCCTTCCATTTTTTATTTTGGAATTTAGAAATTTACTTTTATCCGAGCTGTCAGATCGTGGAATCAGACGGTGGCCCTACAGGAAGCTGCATGGTTGACATGTAAATTTAACCAAGGGGTCATATCGTTGGTACACCAACATGTGGCAGAGACGGGTCCAAGTAAAACTGCCCAAGCCGGACGAAAAATATCCGCCATTGGATCATTTGGGCATCGACCGTCGATGTGGGCTCTTAATCTCTCAATCGGAGCCGTCCAAATCAGTGATCGTGAGGTTGGAGATTTCCATAAGGCCCAGAAGCGGCTATAACCAGGGCCATTGCGTCAATCCATGTGTAGGGTTTTCAAATATTTTCATCTGTGTTCTTGCTCTGCGGGGAGGTTCCTCGTGAAATCTTCGTATCCTTGAGATCGATCGACGGGGTATACATTTTTTTAATATTTTCTTTTTCAGGGCTTCGTTTTGCAGGAAGAAATATTCCAAGGAGTTCTTGCATCGGCCTAATATCGAGGTCTCTGAGGGTTTGATTCCTTTTTAATTAAGAATTTTCCCTCCCTCGTGGTTCGATCTTGTCATGGAAGCTTCATATTTCGAAGGTTTACTGCTGCTATTTGACCTTTCCCTTTTGTTGTAGATCTACGAGGTTTTTCTTTTCCCTTCTCGAATAGGGATAGTTAGGGAGGGTTAGGGTTTCACGAGATCCAAGATCCAAAGCTTTCTTTATGTCTTTGTCCCGAGAGATTGGAGCAACTAGATGCATATGTGTGAAAGATCTATGTTTGAAAGACTTTAAATTGATATCTACCAATTAAGGGGAGAGCATGCTCCAAGACACACTGGGAGAATCCTCAAGAACTTGGTTGGCGGTGGGGCTGAATCGCTCCTTGTTTATGTTGTGAAAATTGTAGATTGTATCTATTTAATGCCTTCAACATCATCGATCGGGTGAAATCTGTAGATTTTTCCATTTAAAACCAGAAAAGAAACCAATGGGAATGTTGTCCTCTTAGTAAAATTACACGTCATATTCATAAATTGTAAATTTTTTTGAAATCACAGTCCATATCTACCATTTCAATTTGATGCAATAGTAAATTTCTAAAACCAAATTTTACTGAAGAGAAATCCAAAAACAAAGAATTTGTTACACGCCTACTAACATACCAAAATCCAGTGATGGTTGAGGAAACACAAGTGGAACTCAATTCATTGCAGATTCAAGACGTTGATGCAGATTGTATAGAGATTAGACTTAACCCAGAAGGAACTTATGCCTGCTAATCTGTGAGAGCCGATATCAGTCCCTCTGTTTCCTTAAAAGATTTTAGTTTGAAATCGAACACCCAGAGAGGATATTTAATTGCTTAAAAGAGGCGGTCATAACATATGGACCGATGTCATTCAACTGCTACATTCCCGGATGGACTGACAGTAAAGTAAATATATTTACTTGCCATCTTATCACTGACAGCAAAGAGATAAAGATATTAGGATTTCAATGGCGGAGGCATACAAAGGCAAGTCTGCTGTCAGCTTTCGTAGAAACTGCGTCATTTTGGAAAGAAATTCAAGTCCATAGTTGAAGTGATGAAACAAATGCGCCAAAAGATTGAGAGTTTCTATCGTTGATTCGAGGCGAATATCATATACCATATACCATGGGAGGTGGTATCAAAAGAGGCGGTCACAAAAAAATCAAATATGACCCTATCTTATCAGAGTATTGATAGCAGAGAAAAAAGGAGATAAAAGGACAAGGATTTGATGGTTGGTTTCTGTAAAGGTGGAAAAAGAGGGTAAAGAGGGTTGTTTCTAAAAAAAAATAGTTGTTTTCCAAAACCTGTCAACCAGTTGACAGGTTTTCTATAAAACCTAACACTAAGATATGCTTTTGGCATAAAAATATTGAATTTATATTTATAAATAAGAGTTTATTATTATTTTTTTCTAGTCTTTTATGCTTTTGATTTATTTATTTTTCTTAAAAAATATTACTTAAATTGATAAATTTATAATAAAAAATTGTTGTTTATCTCAAATTAATTACAAACTTTATATTGATTTCATGTTTGTGTTAGTAATAATATGAGCATCATACTTAGTACAAAGAATTAATGATGGTGATGATGACAATGACAATAATGGTGGCAATGATGACAACTACGATGACAATGATGGTATGACATTCCATTGAGATCAAGTTTTATTTATCAAACATTAAAAATAAATGACAAGGACTTATTGATTTTCTTTGAGATTTTGTTTTTATGATAAAAATATATTAGAGAAGCTTTCAATCCCAGGTTTTGAATTTATTTTTTAGATGAGTGTTTATTATAAAAAAATTAAAAAAGAAAATAAAAGGTGGTCTTTTATGTTTTCAATTTATCTTTTCTCCTTTAAAAAATAATTACAGAAATCGATAAATTTTGTAATAGAAAAAAAATGTCATTTGTCTTAAATTAATTACAAAATTTATCATAATCTCGTATTTGTGTTAGTGATAACATGAACATCATACTTAATAGAAGATTTGATGATGGTTATGACAACAACAATGACAACGACAATCCACTGAGATCATTTTTTGTCTATCAAACATTAAGAATAAATGATAATGAATTAATTAATTTGCTTTGACATTTTGTTTTTATGATAAAAAAATATAGGAGAGAAGCTTTCCTAAATCTCATTGGTTTTGATGAGTTAATGATCCAGGTGGATATTGGTGGCCACCCACCTATTCCAACTAGATCCTCTTGTCAATTTTTGGTTCAACACATTCTTTTGTACTTCTTTGTAATTATGGGTTCTACACTTCTGAGGATATCTAAAACCCTACACATCTTCTAGATGGAGACTGGTGGCCACCCACCTAATCCAACTGGATTATTTTGGAATTGTTTATGTCATCACATCTTTCTGTACTTCCAGGTTCGTTTTGGGGCCCTAAACAATGTTTTTTTGGCGTGCCAAAGTCAAATTGTAGACATAGCTAGAGTTTGACGACATAATGCGTAGTTCTCTAAAAATACCTTTCCAATGGGCTACCACGCACCGAAAACAGAGACCATATGCAAAAGTTATGACCTTGGGAAGTTAATGTACTAACTTACCCAAACAGGGCCCACATGAATTTTGATATTTCATCTCCTAGGGTTAGGTTTTTGGATGTCTAGGGTTTTGGCATTCATGTTTATCATAAAAAGGCCTTCAAAGCCTCATTGTAATCATCTTATAGTGAATGAACATAGCCGTCACATCTCTTCTCAAAAATAGAGATGCCACCATTTTAGCGAGTCTTGCACTATGTATTTTTACAGTCTCTTTACATTTCTTTCATTAATAGAAATGAAGTATTGTTGTATTTATCTATTTCTGTCAATTTTCATGAGTATTGTAATATCTCTGCTTTCATTTCGTTCCGAAAATAATCCAGATCAGTGGTATCAGAGCAGGCTGCTCTTGATCGTTTTTCATCCCATGTCCCCGACGAGGTTTGAGTATAGCCAGTTGGGTCTCGAGCTTGTCTCTCTTAAGGAAAATCACTCTCGCATGCCCAAGAAACCCTCGATGGTGGCATAAAATAAAAATGACGGAGCAAAGAATTATATTAACATGTTGCTTGAGCAAGTTCTCGCGTGACATAGGGACAAAATGATGGAGAATTTTTCACACATCCTTCAATGCCTACCGATAGCAACAAACAGACCTTCATCAAGCGACCATTTTGGAGGAACCTTTCCCTTCAAGGTATGAGTTAATTTTGATATTCCCATATTTGAAGGTTAGATAGATGCAGATTCCCTAGAAAAATGGTTAAATCTATTCGAAGGTTATTTCTTTGTTCAAATTTTTTTTGACACGGAAAAGATCACCTTCTCACTCCTCAAGGCTCTCCCCCATGTCAAACATTGGTGGGAAACTTATTGGGAGCAAAGTTCCACAAAAGAATTTGGAATATATGGGACCGAGCCCACTTGGGATTTTTTTGTGGATGCGGTCAAGGAACAATACTACCTTGTTGATAACTATGAAGACCAATACATGAGATGGACCCCATCGTGGAAAGAGAAGATCCAAACAATGCCAGAGTTCACAAATACTTTCCATACCTTGTGCACCAAGCTAGGTATCAAAGACTCCAAGCGACATCTGGTTCTGAAATATACCGTGGGGCTCTACATAGGTACATCCAAACCAAAAATGGATTTCCTAAACATCTCATCATTGGGAGTTGGCTATTGATATGCTGTCAAAATCGAGCAAAAATTTAGGCACTAGAACAAATGGGAATTTAGGTTTGCAAATCTGCAACAACCAAAGCATGGTAAAGACGACCTGAACCAATTGCCTCTAGACAACCAATCCAAGACACAAGACAAAAAGGGTAAAGGAAAGACGAAGAGTGACATTGGGAAGTGGTGTGACTTCTACAAAATCCCCTAGCACAACACCAATGAATGTCTCTCGAAACAATCATTGGTGGTCGAGGTCAAAGATGTGGAGTCGAACCCTGATTCATAATCTAATCCATAAAATATTGAAAAAAAATAGATCATATGCAGACCCCACTGCTACGGTTGCGACCACAACAATTCAACCAAAAGAACCAATAGATCCTGAAGAAGGGGAGTGCCCCTTCCATTCACAGATGTGGGTGAAGGGGACCTCGTTACATTTCATTGTTGATAATGACAACCAAAAGAACCTCATCTCAACTAAGGTCATCAAATAGTTGGGGTTGTCGACAACACCACACGCGCAACCATGTCACACCCGCAACCATACAACATCGAGTGGCTTCACCAGGGACGAGATCTTTGTGTCAGCCAACAATGTCGCATGTCCTATGGCATCCATCCCTTCAAGAATGAGGTAGTGTGTGATGTTTCCCCTCTTGATGTCTGTGATGTTGTTTTGGGCCAACCATATATGTGGAAACATCATGTTGTTTATGAGTCTAGACCTCGTAGTGTCATTATTACTCTGGGAGGTCAACTCTATCAAATACCAGAGGTAGTTCCAACTACTGTTCCACCAAAAAAATTCCACAAGGTCATATATCATACTGCAAAATTCATCCTCTTCACAGTCTATTCAAAAGATGCACAGAAGGCCACTACAACCATTGCAACATCCACACCTTTAACCCAACATTTTTTTTTTGCAGAAGATAAAGCAGATATTGCTTCTTCACCTACAATGGTGTCCACATAATATCCCGTCAAGCCCAGAGACAACATGTTGGTGGAACAGATTCAACCCCGTCAACAACAAGTTTGTGACAGTCTTCCACATACCAAGCATCACAACTTCTCCAACAAGGAACACATCTCACCAAGATTCAGATTCAAAAGACGCTTTCCCCTCTTCCCTGGGCACTTAACGCAATGTAGACCATTGCTTCCTAAAGGGGGAGGACTGATCCAGGTGGATATTGGTGGCCACCCACCTATTCCAATTGGCTCCTCTTGTCGGTTTTTGGTTCAACACGTTCTTCTGTACTTATTTGTAATTGTGGTTTCTACACTTCTGGAGTTTTCTGAAACCCTACACATATTTCATATGGAGATTGGTGGCCTCCCACCTAATCCAACTGGCTTATTTTGGAATTTTTCATGTCAACACATCTTTCTGTACTTCTAAGGTTGTTTTGGGGCCCTATACAATGTTTTTTGGCGTGCCACAATCAAATTGTAGATATAGTCAGAGTTTGATGACATAATGCGTAGTTATCGAAACGACCTTTCCAACGGGCTATCACGCGCCTAAAACGAAGATCGTATGCACAAGTTACGACCCTGGGAAGTTAATGTACTAACTTACCCAAATGGGGCCCACATGACTTTCGACGTTTCATCTCCTAGGGTTAGGTTTTTGGATGTCTAGGGTTTTGGCATTCATGTTTATCATAAAAAGGCCTTTAGAGCCTCATTGTAATCATCTTCTGGCAAATGAGCATACCCGTCACATCTCTTCTCAGAGATAAAACTGCCACCATTCTAGTGAGTCTTGCACTCTGTATTTTTACAATCTCTTTACAATTCTTTCATCAATAGAAATCAAATATTGTTGTATTTCTCYGTTTCTAGCAATTTTCATGAGTATTTCATTGTAATATCTCTACTTTCATTTCGTTCCAAAAATAATCTGGATCAATTAACAAGTTATAAGATTGGTGGTGTTCCAAATATTTTCAAATTGAGATGTAATCTAGCCATATGCAARGCAGTTTGAGAGAATGTATTTTTCATCCTCCACCCACTTAGTATTAAAAATATGACAAATTATTTCATTCCACGATGTTTTAGTATTTGTCCAATGCCTAGTTTCACTATGAAGCTTGTGAGAGTTTGGTTTTGTTTTAGCAAAGTTGATTTTCTTCTTTAAGTTGCCTTACAACATAAAAATAATTTGATCTTCTAGATTGATTATTGATCTCTTTATAGTATATTACTTTTCTTGTATTCTCTATTTCTTCATTGCCCCACAATTTCTCTTTAAATTTAGATGTGATAGTATTTTTAATAGTATCAATATTGTGCAAAGTGATTTGTTTTTTTATTTTTCAGTGATTTAACCAAGAATTAACATCTTTATACCACCAACTCTTAAACTTTGAATGATTTCAACTAAAATTTAAAACAATGTTAAAAAATCTCTTGTTTTTCAAGTATTTTTTTAATATTGTGCTTATACATTATGTATCTAATTATAACAATACTCTTAATAGGTAGAGGACAAACTTATAAAATAAAATACATATAAAACATACTCTTAATAGGTTGAAGACAAACTTATAAAATAAAATACATATACTGTTAAAAAAACTTTTATGTATAATAAACATTTCATTCTTAAAAAAGATTATAATATTTTTAATATCACCATCACTCTTGCCAATAGTGCATAATGTATACCCACTTTCCACCCACTATAAGACATAAGCTAGTTTTTTTAAAACATCATCATCACACTCGCCTTTAACACATACATGTGATGTTTAAAAAAATATGATGTGATGTTTTAAAATTTAATAAAAATTTAAATTGTTAAGGTCCCCGCACACGTGGCGATTATGAAATTCATAATGTTAAAAATATTTTTAAAGTTTCATAAGATAAAAAAATATTTTTAAAGTTTCATAAGATAAAAAAATATTTTTAAAAGCAGTTAGACATGTGGGGAGCCTAGAAACCAATATATTTAAATGTTATTTTTTAAGGCAGTAGAAACTAATATATTTAAATGCTTTTGGAATATATATAGAGAGAATTTTCAATGGAAAGGATGGCCTCATTAAAATCTACAAATTAGGACTAATATATTTAAATGCTTTTGGAATATATATAGAGAGAATTTTCAATGGAAAGGATGGCCTCATTAAAATCTACAAATTAGGATTGAATATTGTTGGAGAGTGAGGTTTAGTATTTGTCGCTACTCATTGTGGCTTTATACTAGTTTTAGTTTGTTTGTTTTTGAGAAGCCTGTTACTAGTTTGTTAGTTTCCAAGAAGCACGAAATTGTCGATTGGATAAAAGGAAAATCAAGTAGGAAAATCAAGTAGGGTTAGAAAAATTATATATAATTCATTTAAGGGTTTTTATAAAAACATTTCTCATATTGATTTAAAAACAAAATGGAACACGCCTTTGAGAAAAAAAGTGGCTTTATCTATTGTAATCATTCTTGTTTTTTAACCATAATTTAATACATAGTTTAATAATTCATTTCAATGACCTTTGACCTAATCTCTCAAACTTTACTAAAAAAAACTTATATCTACCTTTATGTTCCTAAGCTTTTCATCGTGAAATTAGATTATTGAAAAGTATTAAATTTGAATCCTAGCTTTTTTTAATTGTGCTAACTTCTCTATCAAACAACCCTAGCTTTTGCATTGTGCTAACTCCTCTATCTAACAAAGGTGCATTATTTTTCTTCCGTTGTGGGTCCAATTTACCCTTGTAGTTTTGGGTCATGGATCCTTATAGTACGTTGGAAATGCTTTATACAAACTTTATTTATAATTTTTAAAACTAAATAAAAACACTTTATTAATTTTTAAAACTAAATAAAAACACTTTATTATCTGTGTAAGGATATGTTTTGAAATGAACCTTATGAAAAGTTTTCAAAAAAATTGCTAAGATTAAGACGATGATTACACATGGAAAAAAATGCTATAGACAGATTATTGGATTATTGAGGTACCTCTACATAATGGCATTGTTTAGGTCTTTATTTATTTTATCTTCAGTCTAAGCCTTACATATCTATATATTTTAAATGTTTTTGGGATTATATTCAATTTAATGATTTTGATGTGGTTTTAGGCTTTCATATTGTCCAATTGCGAACCTGTATCTATTTACAATTTGTAATTTCCACTATATCTACATTAATAAAGCCTATTGTTGATCGAGCAAGAATAGAAAGCATGGTGACTAGACTGAGAAATATTGAGTGGGTCTAATGGTTAAGAACATGTGCTTCCTCCTAAGAGGTCACAAGTTCAAATCCAAAGGGAGGTAGGGTATGTATACCTCCGTAGATTTTACCAGTCAAATTGTTGGGCGGATAAGGTCTCATACACCAATTTGGTGTCTAGCTTGATTGTGACCTTAAAAATAGATTAGTATTATTATTATAACCAATATTACCTTCATTTTCCCAAATTATATTTTCATTTGAATGTAATCAAGAATTTGTCTCTCTATCTAAAATTACCAATACCACAAAATCTAGAAGACTGCCTATATGTACTTCTTCCTTAGGTTAAGAAATATTTTGAATAACAAAATCTCCTACCCTTCGAATGCCAATAAACACTTCTAACATTTTCCCATTACTAATTGGAAGACCTGCTTCCCTTAAACATCAATATGTTTACCAAAAAGCTATTGATAGTTTAATGTTACATAAAGGGAAACATTATAATGATAAATAATGTTAACTTCCTCAAATCCTTTTGAAATGATTCGTCCTACCTTACTTACATAAAAAGAAAAGACTATAAATCCTTATTAGAAAGGAATTTAAGTCTTAGTAATACCAAATTGACTTTCAAAAAAACAATGCATTGGATGATATGCACTCTATGTCATAGATGCCCTAATGAAGAACCAATCTTTACACAGTTGAGATCATTGAAGTACTACAATTATCAAATAGTCTGTCTACATCAAAATGTAGACGACTTGGTCAAAGATGTGTTACAAGTAAATAATCATGTATAAAAAATTCATTAAAATTTAAATAATAAAAAATGATTGTCAAATGAAATTAAGAGTCGAAACACCTTACTACATGCAACACCCTTGCTACAAGCAACAATGTCTAGAATAATAAGTTCAAAGAAATATCATCCCATCAATTATGATTATAGTATTCATGGACTTTACAGTGTTTGGAAAAAGTCTCTTGATAGAAAACACTTTTTTAGTATACTTTTAAAGGCCACTATTTTAAATGAAGAGGAAAAATTAGATTATTCTGACTTGAAAAAGAAAAGAAGTTAAATAAGGTTGCTTATGTTTTCTCTTATCTTGTTGATAAATGGAAAGATGTAAAGGTTGAAATTCTAGAAATAAGGTATTCTAAAACATAGAATACTACTAGAGATGGTGCTACTGGATTTCTCATTGATCCATTTCATACTCTTGTGTCTTATGTATTAATATCAATAGGAGATCTAAGGTCAATATCATATTTCAACTATAAAAGTTCTTCTAACATTAGAAAAACAATTTAAGCTTGTGGTGGTTGGGTCATAACTCAAAGATCCCAATCAAACAATAGGATTCATTTGTCAAATTTGGCTTTAAGATTAACTTGGGAATTTATTATTTAGCTAGCAAATTGGTGTTCATCATTAGGATCAAATGGTAGGGATGCTATCATAAATGACCTTAAAGATCTTATAAGTGAATATATTATAAGTGAATTGGCTCAAGCAACAACCAAATACTTTTATGGTAATGTTCTAGAGTACAACAAATTTTATTTAGATCTCTTTATGTCCCAAAAGATTTGTAATATTTCCATGAGGTTTAATATAAATGTGTCAAGATTTGTTATATAATACAAATCATCCCAAGGATCCTCTATACTTAATATATTATGTTGCATCATGGTTAGGTATAATACATGTTTTAGCATGACAGATTTCAGGATTTGAAAATGGATATTGACGATATTTTTCTAGCAAGATTGCATCTAGATATTTAAAATACCTTGCAGGATGCTTGCACTAAATTCAAAGCATATAGGTTATTAAAAAAACAATCTTGGTCATTGAATCAATCTCTTTGCAATGAATTTAAAAAAAATTGTGATTTTGGGTGCTCTAAGAAAAAAAACAAGACCAATACGATGTTCAAAGAAGCATTTTAATTGTTCGATTTCTTCTCCAAATATTCCAGAAAACATGGATTCAAGACACATTAAAATAAATATTTCTTCAAATGAAGAAGTAATCAAAGAAATTCAAGTCATTGTTTTATTTGTAAGCAATAAGGCCATTGACATAACAAATGTCCAAAAAAAAAAAATTCATCCACGACTGCCAAATTAGTTGCTCTATTTAGTAAGCAACTTAACCCTCTTCAAGAAGATTTTTGTGGTGAGGGTTTTCAGTCAAGTTCGGAAAAACCACAGTTTCGTTGATGGATTGTCGACGGTTCATATCCATACCAAAATCCATCTTCAGGACAAAAAACCTGGGTTATGATTTAAGAGAAACACTTCATATAAATGCTAAATGGCTAGAGGAGAGCTTAACTGTCGGTTGGGAGGAACCCTAATTCTACAATTATTAATTAAGTTTATTTATAATCTTATATTTCCAGTTATTAAATTATTATTTTATAATTTATTCTTAGGTTTTTTTATATTATTTGGAGTTTCCAATTCATTTTAAATATTAAATTGCCTTTAAAAAGCTTTAAAAAAATAATTAATTTTAATGAGAGAATTCTAATGATGTTTACTAATTATTTTATTAATTTTTTATTTTATTTAAAAAGATCTAAATTTTTTATTTTGGTATTTTTAGTGTTTAAGTAATGATTAGCCAAGGGTTAGAAAAACTTACATATTTTAAGATTAATTGAATAAAAGTTGTTTTTAATTTTTTAATTTAGGGTTTTCTAAAGTTGATTGTTTTAATTATTATTCATTTTTATTAAGGGGAGTCAAAATTCATTCAGTTCTAGGCCATTATCTCTATTAAGGTTTCTTGGATTTCTTTGAATTTTAATCGCTTCCCTAATGCGACGTTTAAATAGGTGATCCTCCTTTGCCAGAATTTTTGTCTCTTCAAGGCATACATGGTGTTTTGTTTTTAGGGAGTGTTATGCTAAGGCTAAGGTACACATGCGTTCATTCTTTATGTTGGCTCCATGTTCTTTAATTCTAATCTGAAAGTAGCGCCCAGTTTCGCCGATGTAGCAATTACCACATGAACATTCAATCTTGTAAATTTCTTGGCATTTGTGCGGATCAAGTTTATCTTTGACAGATCACATATTTTGTTTGATTAGGACTCTTGTTCTATATCTAATCTAGAAGCTACTTACAATGCCCATTATAGTTTTGATCTAATTATGATACTCCTTCTGTATTAAAAATGTAAATATTCTCTCTAATTCATCTTCCTCTAATTTAGAAGAATTTGATTTCCTTTGTATAAATATGTTATCCTTTTCTCTTTCTCCACAATAGTAATCCAAGAAAATAATCAATTAATTGACCTCTTAACTACCCTTCAACATTGTGATTTCAATTGTAAGCACTCTCTTCTTTGTCAAATTGATATTTTGTCTTGAAAACTTTCCCGCAAAAATGAGGTAGAACCCTTTCTACCTACACCCTCTTCTCCACCTAATTCGTAGAATTTACAACCCTTAGCTCCTTATCATTAGATTTTTCCCAGAGAGCAATCTTATACTAGAATTACGATATAAATCCATGAGAAAAAAAATTAAGAAGAAAGAAATAAGTCAAACCATTCAACTAAAGAAAAAACAGTTAAAACAATTAGTTGTAAAAATTACTAAAGAAAAAAAACAACTATTATTGAAATAACAAGAATATGAATACTCTTCCAATGAAGGACTAAGTAGAGCATTTAATGAACTTGTTGAAGATGGCAATGAGATGTAGAATGATATGCCAAAACTTGAAGACAATCCAATAGTTGTCTTAGAGATAAAAGGGGTAAAAGAAAGAGTAGTCATACCTATTGAGATTAAAGTAAAAGGATATAAAAGTTATTCATTATATGCTCAAATTGAAACCAGTTCAATGATTTCTTGTGCGAAGGAAAAAAACTATTCATTAACACTTTTGAGAATTAATAAGAGATATAAATGGAGAAGCTTTAAAGATAAATATGTATGTACCAAATTTTTCTATATTGATAGATGGAAACAAATGTCTTGTTACTTTATTTAAATATAATATTGGTGCTGACATTTTTCTTGGTGAAGACTTTCTTCATAGATATCTCCCATTTACCATTGGAAAAGCTTACGTCCAAATATCAATAGATGGAAATCTAGCAAAAATAATTTGGAATAGACATTTTTAATAATTTGGAATTTCGTATTGTATATATTGGTGATATTTTGGTTTGTACAAAATATTTGAAGGAAGATGCAGTTCACTTGGAAAATTTTGATCGGAAATCCTTTGAACATGGAATAGCATTATTTGATAAAAAATAGAAATTGGCTTGTCCATGATAAATTTTCAGGAAAAGTTGAATTACAAGAACATCTGTTGAGAAATCTATAGAATTTTTCTAATAAAAAAAAAAAAAAAACCAGTTATAGAGATTTTTAGGGGCATTAAATTATGTTAGATATGTTTATAAAGGACATGTGGAAGAGGTTGTTTTCTGGTATAAAATACTAAAGAAAGATGTTTCTCCATGGACAAATTAGATGACACAGGTTATTAGAAACATCATCAAAGAATAGGTAAAATCTCTACCCAAGTTGAGCCTTCCTAGAGAAGGATAAAAATATACTCTTGAAACAGATGCATTAGATATTGCATGGGTTAGTGTTTTGATGCCAGAAATAAATAAATAAATAATAAGAAATATGTATATATGCATCATGAACATTTAAGGATGTTGAATTAAAATATTTCTCTCCATAAAGAAATTTTTGTTGTGAAAAAATATGTTTTCATACTTTAAGTTATTCTTTAGGTTAATATATTTTACAATAAGAATAGGATTTAAAGTATATGGCTAGCATAATAAAAAATCATAAATTGCTTGAATAAGGAAATAATTGTATTTTAAGATGGAAACTCTAGTTAAATGGATTTTGTTTTGACATTGTATATAAAGTAGGAAAAGACAATAGCATTGCAAATACGTTAATTAGAAAAGGTTGCATGGAAGAACTATATGTCAGAGTTTCGATCAAAGAAGAAAAAGGAAAGCAACTAGCATAAAATCTGGATGAACCTAGGATTTTTATGAGAAATATTTTATGTAGATGATCAAAGATAGCCCTGCAAAATATCATATTTTAGAATTATGGGCTCGAGATTGTAATATAATTTTTTTTTTATACAAATTTCAAGTATTGTTACAATATGCATTTGTTAGTCATAGAAATTGGTCCTCATTTAGGTCAAAATTTCTTAGAATTATATGCACCAGATGTATCATATAGGGATTTACGTGAAATTCATGAGTTAATTAGATATATGAGAAGTCTTTAGATCATATTTTAATTTAATGTAATGGTTAGACAAATGGTTAGATGGAGTTAGCCAAAGGATCAAAACACAATTTATGGTTTCAATTCCAAATTGATTATGAAAATATCACACTTGAATATTTACCTCCTAGTAAATATTATGAAGATGCACCTCAATACACTATCCATACCCATTTTTCTAGTCATTTTCCCTCTACACAATCTTTAAGCATTATGCTGGTGTTATCTTCCAACAAGGATTTGTATCAATTCATGATTTAAGTGGATATCGGTGGCCACCCACCTTTTCCAACTGGCTCAAAACAATTTTTTGGCAATTTTGGTAATTTACTATTTTTAGCAGTTTTTAACTTTCGGGGCCATTTTGAGGGCCTAAATGAATGTTTTTTGGGATTGAGCTTCTCAAAAATAGCGAAAGGCTTTGATTGGTCCCCAAAAATGAATCTCCTCAACGATGCCTTTCCAATGAGATATCGTGCTCCCCAAACAAAGATCGTATGCAAAAGTTACAACCCCAAGAAGTTGATGTACTAACTTACCCAAATGGGGCCCACATGACTTTTGGCGCTTCATCTCCTAGGGTTAGGTTTTTTGGATGTATAGGGTTTGTGAAATTTCGGTTTATTGTAAAAAAGGCATTCAGAGCCTCATTGTGATCATCTTCTTGTGAATGAGCGCAATCGTCACATCTCTTCTCAGAGATAAGTCGCCACCATTCCAACAAGCTTGTTTTCCGCTGCATTTTACAGTTTCAACTTATTTCCTTATTGAATAGAAAACCAATTTTACCAATTTTACTGTGTTAAGCATCTTTTAATAATCTGTATTCATTTTGTTCTGCTCATAAAATTTGGATCAGTGGTATCATAGCGGTCTGCTCCTTGTCGTCTTAATGCATGTCCCCAACGAGGTTAGGGTACAAAGAATTAGCTCTCAAGATTGTTTCTCTTGAGGACAAAAGCTCTTGCACGCCCAAGCGACCTCTCATGGCAGGAGAAAAGAAATATGATGGGACACGAGATCCTTTCAAAATGTTGCTTGAGGAAGCCCTCACGCAACAGATGAACAAGATGATGGATAGTTTTGCACAAATCCTTCGACGACTACCAACATGCGACACATCTTCCTCAAGCGGAGGCACTGCCCCCTTCAAGGTACAAATAAACTTCGATATTCCTATATTTGAAGGTCAGATAGACGCAGATGTTGTAGACAAGTGGTTGAATCTACTAGAAGGGTATTTTTCTGTCCATAACTTTTCGAATAAAGAAAAGATTACTTTTGTGCTCCTCAAAGTCGTTCCCCATGTCAAAGATTGGTGGGAAACTTTCTATGAGAAAACGGAAACAGAGGAAACCTCATTATTTATAGTCACGACCACCTTAGAATCCTTCAGGGATGCTATTAAGGAACAATACTACCATGTCGGAAGTTATGCCGACTTGTATCCCAAATGGACCACGCCGCGACAAGAAAGAGACCAAGCAATGCCAGATTTCACAAATATCTTCCATACCTTGTGCACCAAGTTGGGTATCAAAGATTCAGAGTGACATCTGGTGCTCAAGTATCACAATGCTTTGCATAGATACATACAGACCAAAATGGAATTTCTGGACATCTCGTCCTTAAGCGCGACCTACTGATATGCTGTCAAAATTGAGTAGAAGCTCAAACAAAAGACACGACAATTTGGACCTGGGAACCCCTCACAAAAAAATCCAGGAAAGGGAGGCCCCAACCCACACAACAAAGGACGGAGCAAAGATGGATAGTATCAAGACAAACAGTCCAAGCCGCAAGCAAAGAAGGACACCAGAAAGACAAAGAAAGATACTGGGAAGTGGTGTGACTTCCATAAGAGCCCTTGGCATAACACTGTTGATCGTTGTTCAAAGCAGTCACTGGTGGACGAAGTGAAAACCTTTGAATCAGATGCAAGTTCTGACTGCGAGTAAAAACCAGAAAGGGGAAGACAAATCATTGACGCAGAACCCAGTGCCACCATTGCTACCACCAAGCAACAACCTGGTGAACCAGACAAGCCATAAGAAGGTGAGCGCCTCTTCCATTCACAAATGTGGGTGAAAGGCACCCTGTTGCACTTCATCATTGATAGCGGTAGCCAAAAGAACCTCATCTCAGCAGAGGTCATTAAGCGGTTGGCCCTGTTGACAATGCCGCACCCACAACCATACACCATTGGGTGGCTCTGCCAAGGAAGTGATATCCGCGTCAACCAACAGTGTCGATTGTCGTACGACATCAAGCCCTTCAAAGACGAGGTATTGTGTGATGTTTCTCCTCTTGAAGTTTGTAATGTTCTTTTGGGCCAACCTTATTTATGGAAACTTCACACTATATATGAGTCTAGGCCTCGTAGTGTTATTATTACTTTGAACAGAAATATGTATAGGATACCCTAGGCAGTCCCTCCTAGTCTTATTTCCTTGATCTCTGCCAAGCAATGCTGGAAGGTCATTTCTTAGACTGAAAAATTTGTCTTCTTTGTGATTCGCTCTCAGAGTGAGAGAAAGATCGCAACCACATCCAAAGCCTCCACGTCCGATCTATCCACACAATAGAAGCACGTGGATAAGATCGTGGAAGAATACTCATATATCTTCTCTTCTCCTACCGGGGTACCTCTGCATTGCCAAGTCAAGCATCCCATCGATCTAACCCTAGGCGCACTACTACCCAATGTTCCAGTCTACCACCACTCTCTATTAGAAAACAAGGAGTTCAAGAGGCAGATCCAAGAATTTCTCCAAAAGGGGCACATCTGTCCCAGCTCATCGCCTTGTGGGAGCCCAATTGTGTTGGTGCAGAAGAAAGACGGGATGTGGCAACTCTACATTGATTACCGAACCCTGAATAAAATCACAGTCTGAAACTGTTACCTGATTCCCCGAATCGATGAACTCCTTTATCAGCTTACGGGGGCCAAATACTTCAGTAAGATTGATCTGAAGTCTGGCTACCACCAGGTCCCAATAAAACAAATAGATGTATGGAAGACCACCTTCAAGTCAAAAGAAGGTCTTTTTGAATGGTTGGTCATGCCCTTTGGTTTGACAAATTGATGCAGGAGCATAGGCTCATGAAAACAAAGTCACCCAT
>SNQJ01S0008823.1:23866-39852 GCA_010110895.2 Picea sitchensis | reverse complement strand
AAAGAACAGGATTGCCAACCTAGTGACAGTTAGCTAAATTTAGCCCTGTCAAAGAATGATGAAGACCATATACAAGAAAGATTCCAGTACAGCAAATGGCGGAATCGAAGATCTGCTTCGACATAGCAGGTGGTGCCTGCATTACAAATGCTCCAACAACTTTTATGAGGATGATGGACGATATCCTACGACCTTTCACCAATACTTTTGTAGTAGTGTATCTGGATGACATCCTCATTTACAACAAGACTTGGGTGGAACACTTGCAACATATTCAACAAGTTCTGCACACCCTAGGCAACACAAACTATATGAAAAGTTGGAACAATGATCCTTCGATGTGGACATGATTGATTACTTTGGATACATCGTTGATCAATATGGTGTGCATGTGCATCCATCCAAGATCCAGGTCATCTGTGACTAGACATGCCCAACCATACTAACTGAACTTCAGAGCTTCTTGCGCCTCGCCAATTTCTATCGTAGGTTCGTGTTGGGATTCTCTCATATCGCATGGGCCCTTATCCAAGTAACCAAGGGTGGCGGTAAGGAAAAAATTATGTGGGGCCTGTCCCAACAACAAGCCTTCAAGGACTTGAAGAATCGTTTGTGATCATCCCCAGTACTTTCATTACCGGACCTGCAACATCACTTTGATATCGAGATGTATGCTTTAGACTATGTTGTGGGCGTCGTTCTCTCTCAACATGGCCACCCCGTGGCATATCATACTGCGACACTATCAGATGATGTCCATAAGTACCCTACTTACAACAAAGAAATGTACTCCATTGTGAAAGCCTATCACCAATGGAGACATTACATTCTTGGGAAGGAGACAGTCATCCACACTTATCACAAGCCACTACAGTTCATGTAGACCCAAGGAAAATTGCAGAACGACCGCCATCAGAAGTGGTCCACATACTTACAACAATTCCACCTCAACATCACGTATAAAATAGGAAGTACCAACCGAGTTGTTGATTTCCTAAGTTGAACTCCAGTCATGACACTCACCACAATGCTAGACTCTTGCGGCCACGAGACCTCTGGATGGCCCCACCTCTACGAGACAGACCTTGACTTCTCCATTGCCTACCAAATTTTGGGAACCAACTCAGTGGTCGCTAATTTTCATCTTCAAGACGGGTTGTTGTGTCGTCTGGGCCATCTCTGCGTTCCATCAAGAGAGTGCACAAAGTTTATTTTGGAATCTCACTATAGTCGGGTGGCAGGACACTTTGGTGTCGAAAAGACAGTGGTAGTGCTGCAGAAACATTTCTATTAGACGAAACTTCGACAAGATGTCGACAAGTATATCAGGTCCTGCACCGCCTGTGCTATTGCCAAACCGACCATAAAGAAATAGGTCATGTAAACCCCTCTTCCTACTCCTGACAGACCATGGGAATCCATCTCAATGGACTACATGTCGGGCCTCCCGTCCACTAAGATGGGAAATGACTGTGTTTTTGTGGTTTTTGATCGCTTTTCCAAAATGGCGATTCTAGCTGCCTGCAAGAAGAACATAATAGCAGAAGCCACTACCAAGCTCTTCTTTGAACGAGTATGGGTAATTTTGGGATCCCACAAACCATTATCTTAGACCATGACAATCGGTTCCTCAACACATTCTGGTCGAGCCTCTGGTCACTGCTGGATACCAAGCTCACCAAATCCACTACCTTCCACCTCCAGACAGATGGCCAAATTGAGGTCGTCAATTAGATTATCGTACATATCTTGCACATGTACAATTCAAAACACCCTTTCACATGGGATGAGAGTCTTCCCTATGTCCAACATAGCTGCAACCGAGCCCTACATATCTCAATTGGCCACAACCCCTTTTAGGTGGGGTTGGGATTCCAACCATTGGCCCCCATGGATGTTGCACTACCCCTGGCGACCACCTTGGCTGACTCGTCCCCTTCTCCACTAGAAGATGAAAAATCCACCCAGTTCATTGAGAAGATCTAGCACATCCACCAACAGGTTCAAGATATTCTACATAAGTCTAATGCCAAGTACAGGCAACGCCATGATCAACATCAGGTGCCACATAAGTTTCAGGTGGGTGACAAAGTTTGGTTTCACTTGCAGAAAGAACGCCTTATAGGGCCCCATCAAAAGCTTCACCCACTCTATTATGGGTCGTACACCATCACCAAGGTTGTGGGTGACAATTATTTTGAGCTCAACATTCCCCCTTTCCTTGGCCTGCACCCAGTCTTCAACGTGGCTCTCCTCGACCATATTTCCCACCATTATTGGACACCTCAGAGATAGCAGAGCAGTTGACACCAACAGAGCTCAACCATGACTGCATGCAACATGAATCTAGTGATCAGATTGTGGACACATAGATCAAGGGCATTCAATAACAAAGGATCCAACTTTATCGAGTCGTCAAAGCAGGGCAACTCCTACACCAAGGAAAGTGGCTCACCCGGGGCGAAATTTAACAGAAACTTCCTCATATGACGGGGGAACTCAACACAATGGAGACCATTGCTTCCTAAGGAGGGATGATTGATCTAGGTGGATATTGGTGGCCACCCACCTTTCCCAACTGGCTCAAAACAATTTTCTAGCAATTTTGGTAATTTACTATTTTTAGCAGTTTTTAACTTCTGAGGCCATTTGGAGGGCCTAAATGAAGGTTTTTTGGGATTGAGATTCTCAATGATAGCCAAAGGATTTGATTGAGCCTCCAAAATGAATCTCCTCGACGATACCTTTCCAACGAGCTATTTTGCATTGCAAACGAAGATCGTATGCAAAAGTTACGACCCTAGGAAGTTGATGTACTAACTTACCCAAATGGGGCCCACATGGATTTTGGTGCTTCATCTCCTAGGGTTAGGTTTTTTGGATGTATAAAGTTTGTGACATTCCGGTTTATTGTAAAAAATGCCTTCAGAGCCTCATTGTGATAATCTTCTTGCGAATGAGCACAACCATCAAATCTCTTCTTAGAGATAAGTCGTCACCATTCCAACAAGCTTGTTTTCCGCTGCATTTTATAGTTTCAACTTATTTCCTTATTGAATAGAAAACTAATTTTACTGTATCTTTTTTATTCTATGTTAAGCATCTTTTAATAATTTGTATTCATTTTGTTCTTCTCATAAAATCCAGATAATTCATCCACTTGCACCATTTGATCTTAATGATTAATATATTACACATCTCCATCACATGGATATTGGATGTGAAATATTCATTTAGGGAACAAGTGGACCTATAGGGAATACTTTTCACTCTTAGATTGATTTAGGATCTTTATAGAATAATAGGCCCATGAAGCTCCCAATATTTCCCCTAAAATAATCCATGAAGCCAAAGCCACATTTCTAATGAGATAACTATGGACTCTCTATGCTAATTTGAACTGTATGTTAAAGAAAGATGCAAGTTGATAACTCCGAGAAAGCAAAGTTTTAAACAAGTGTGGAACTCTCTAGATCATCTTCGTACAACCATCATAAACTTAGATACACATTAATCTTTTCAAGTCAACGATACCTTCAAGAGATGATTCCTCTCAATTACTTAAAAATCCATGATACTTTGAGTATGAACCACTAGTATATATATTGAGGAAGAGTTTCCATCTCAACCAGTGAAAATAACAAGAAGCAAGTAAATAAGTAAATAGTCCATGTCAAGAATCTATTAATTTCTATAAATTCTATTTCATGATTGCATATTATTGTAATATAGTGTATATAGTGTATGACTAGAAAACAATCTATTATACAACATTATTGTGAATATAGTTTCCCTTACATTCCTAAATATTCATTTTTAAAAAGGGACAAAATGGATGATTATTTGTCCATGATTTGTTTTAAAACATCTTCTAATCATCTTATATTTTTAATCATATTTTATTATACAACATGGTTATGAATATAGTTTTGCTCAGATTCCCTAAATATTCGTTTTTAAAAATGGACAAAATAGATGATTATTTTTCCATGATTTTTTTTAAAACATCTTTCTAACCATCTTATATTTTTAATCATCTTTTATATTTTTATGTCAATAGTGTTTTTATTAGTTTAATTATTGATTATTATATGTAAAAATGGTGAATTTAATTAGTTGAATTATTGATTATTATATGTAAAAATGGTGAATTTAATTAGTTGAATTATTGATTGTTATATGTAAAAATGGCGAATTTTCAAAGCTGTGAACATTTTTAAAAATGCAAACTTTTTAAATCATTAAAAAATGAAATTCCTTTTAAATATAATGAATTTTATAAATATTCCATAAGGCCCATTTATACCTATTTTCTATACCTTAAGATTTTTTATGTCTAGAAAAAGTTACATAAAAGACAATTCACTAAAATGATAAAATATGAAAGTGTTGGCTCTATGAAAGACATGGGGTTCGTGCAACGGTGTCTAACACATGTCCTATGTAGTTTGGGGAACTTTCATATTTGGGGAACTTTCATATTGAACCTTCCAATAGGAAGGAGGTCTCACCCGTGGTACATATGATAGTTTCCATATGATTAAGGTGAAAAGTATTAAAGATTTAACATAAATATATTCGTTACAATTTCATATAGTTCATAAAGATACAACATCGATACAAACACATAAGAAAAACTAGTCTCCATTATATTATCAAAATGATTAATACAACATAGTTCATGTGTATAATTCATGACATAGCATTTATCTCAGAACTCAACTCATGAAAACAACCAACTCACAACTAACACTAAGGACTAACTCTTATATCATTACAATCGTCATATATATATAGGTGAAGAGAGTAGTTATAGAAGATTTCAAAATATACTATGGAATCTACTAATTGTAACCACCAGATAAAAAAGAGTTTATGTCATTAGAGACATGTGAAAAATATTGGGGAAAATAGGCACAAAGGATGTGTAAAATGACTCCATAACCTCTATGTACTTAGACTTTTGTGATGCTTTGTATTCAAAATTTTGTTGTCTCCTAGCTCCTACCGATTCGTCTTCTATTGAACATTGTTGTGCATCAACACTTAGTAAAAAATGGGCCACAACAATTACCTAACCACACCTTCCAACTCATCCTCATGTTGGGTTCTACATCTCATTCCTAAAAATGGACTCTAAGTCTGGAAGTTATCTTATGGCTACATTTATGAGTTTATGGAACTCTTAAAAATCAGTTATCCAACTCTATATTTCTTCTTATATTTACTTAGCATACTTGGTTGTTGATGATTTTTCCATTTCTTCCACAATGGCTACTACCTGTATCAATATATCATGCTCGATATAATCTCTTTATTTCATCATTTTGGTTGCCATGAGTTGAGATTTCACTTTCCTTGCAAGTTCTCTTACAAGGTTTCTTAATTTTCTCTTCTTATCTTTATGAGCATCCTACCTTGGCGATATGCGTTGAGTTTATTCTTTCTTGTCATCCATAGTGTCCAACACAATGGCCTCAACTTACACTTTATCATACTAAACTTGTAGTTGTTTTATTTCCTACTGTATTTTATTCTTAGGAAATAATGACATAGCTCCATGATTTTAGAATTTTATCCATAAACTCTGACATTTAAGCTATAGCTACTCTAACTTCTCAATATTCTCTTAGGATTTAGTGATCACAGGTTCAATGATCAATGTTTTTATTTTCTTATGAGCCTCTTCTCTAGTGGCTTCTCTGGTGGCTTCCAGTCTTGCAATCTCTTCCTTCTCCTCCCATTCTTTCCTTTCCTTTTTATTTGTGATAGACTCCAATAACCCTTTCCTATTTTTTACATTCAACCACATGCTCATTGTCACCTTTGTTACTATGTATTTCTTATTGAGTGATCCCAAGATCCTTATGAAGGTGTCAGAGCACATCCTCAAAACATGTAGAGATCTATTCTCTTTCCTTTGACATTGTTTCATGTAGCTTCATGCTTCCTCACATCGGTAACTTACTTCTTCAATCTTTCAACTTTGACAACAATATCCTCCATTTTCTTAGCCAATTCTATGGTGGCCTCTTCTACTTATTTTTGACAATGATTCTCATTCTTTGTAGTTTTCTTAACTTTCTTGCATAGTGCATCCTTTTCCCATTCCCATAGCTCTGCTGATTCCTTGAACTATAGGTTTTGAACCTAAAATTCCCTCACATAGTCATATTTTTCCTTCACCCTACCCATCATCTCTATATCAGATTTGGAAATGATATTAGTGAGCGAGGATAAGTACATATTCCATAGATGAATGATATGTTGCATCCAAACCTCATCTCCTTCTCTGAATTTCTCCCTTACCTCCTTCTTTGAATTTATCCATAGTAAGGGTTACTTTTGGTATGTTGAATGGGTATTCTCTACCATTTCCTCTTCCTGAAGACTCTGCTATAGAATCATTTTTCCTAGTTTGGATCCTAAAATCAAACCAATAACTAGTTGTATGCATGGTGGCTAGTGGGATATGTATTACACTCAGTGGGGGAAATGATAGTGAATTGTTCATCAATGGAGGAGTGTTTTCTAATGGAGGGTAGTTCTTAATGTTAAATTCAAGGTGAAGTTTCAAAAACTCCTTTACCAATCCTAGTTCTGAATTAACCTCCATATATTCATCAATGATCTACTCATGATCTTTCTTTCCCAAGATGGTTTTCGATCTGAACAATTGACCTAAATATTTCACCATTTCTCTTGTTATCTCTATTGACATTCCTCCTTTACCAATGACCATCTATCCTACCAAGCATGGATTCATCTCTTTTCTCTTTGGCCATAGTGGTGGCATCATCTCAATAGGAAGCTCCTTTATTCTCACCTCGTAACTCGTGTCTAGATGGGATTCCTCCTGTGATAGGTTAATAAATCTTGTGTTTATCAAGAGTGACACTTCTTCCCTAATTTCCTATGTACCTATGAAAAACCTTTTTGAATTTGACCCCTCTAATGGCGTTGGAAATGGCACAAGCACTATGGTACCAAAAATAGGTTTAGGTAGTGTGATCAACATTCTTGGCTTCAAGACTAGCCTGGGGACAATCAATGTCCATGGAAAAGAGGGCATACCTTCTTCAACTATCTGATACTAGAGTGCTTAATGCAATTATATCATCGAGGACTTAAACAATACACTTTTCTATAACATTACTACCTACTCTTGAGTCGAAGTGTAGGTACCTCTCCCCTGTGGGGACACTAAAGGATACACACTAGTAAATTGTTGGATGCACCTAGTGTAAGTTTTAAACCTATGAAGTAAAGAAATGCATCCATATTCTTAATAAAACCATAAATTAATCAATGGATAATACACATAGTGCACATATATCTACACTGGAAACCCTTAACCGAGAGAAAACCATCCTTCCTTGGTGTCGCACCTCTCAACTCTACATTGAATTAATTTCACCATTCACAATACAATATATACACAATATTTTAGGTATTCCCCAGATACCAAAACCCTAATCACTTAATCTGAGATTAATTTAGAAAATTGCTAAAAATAGCAAAAAATGATAAAATGGCAAAAATCGCCCAAAAACAAAATTGCAGGGCGTTTCTCCAAACCCCGTCAACTCTGGGCTACCGCTCGAAGCTAAACACTCTGTGTAACCAGGGGAGGGGAAATATTGAGACCCCCCTAGGAAATCACCCGGTGTACACGACACAAAGAGCACTACTAGGTAGGGATTGTTAGACACAGTCATCAAATTTGATGCACCCCCCGACGCACATGCAAAGAATATAACACCTACCCAACACCTATAGCGGGAGGAGGGGGTGGTAGAGCCAACCCTATCACTAGGTCATAAACCTCTTCCATGTACAATAAATGGACCCCTCTTCCTCTACACCTCAAAGTCATTCAAATCAATGGAATTTGATGACACTACTATATATGGTGTTGAAGTCTGATGACGAGTTTCGATGGTACGGATAAAATCGACCATACCATTAGAAAAAACTAAGTAATTATCAAAATTTCGTTATTTTTTCTTGGTTCTCCTACATTCATCATCCTTTTGACAATTTACAATCATCGTCGAAATTTCAACTCCTATTCGATGGTTATCGCAAGGTCCACGTGGCGCCCCATCATCAAATGCACATTGCATAAGCATGTTTCTAAAACCATGAGCTATAACAACTCACTGGAGGACCTATAAATACATGTAAATTTATTTATGATCGACTTATATAACCCCCATATGGATCGAGGTTGTCCCCATGGGGATCATATAAATATATAGGCATTCTGAAAACTATCTAGGTTTTGGCATTTTTTGTTGGAATCCAGTGATAGGAAAGGAGAGGCTTGTCAGAGATACAGTAGGAGTAATCTTTAGACAGAACACAGGTGTGGGATTTGTATTTCACTTTTTAAGCCAATTTTGTAAGGGAGACTATAACTATGATGTATATCATGTAAATATCCTATTGTAATGATGATTTTACGGAATATCAGTACCGTTTGGACTCATACTTTTCTTATATGTGATGCTTGTTGTGATATTTAGTTTTTTTCTACAATATTTAAGAGATATTTAATGCATTTTTATAATCATGTTTGAATCTACCTACAATAAAATAAGAAGGTATGACTAAGAGGGGGAAATTGAAGGGGGGTTAGTTCTAAACATGGAAGGGGAACTAGGGTGCCAAGAAGAGGAAATACGTCCATTTATTTCTCTCAAAAAAATATCTATGAGTGAGATTATGTTTGGTAAATCGTTGACAATGAAAGGGTTTGTTAGAGTGGACAAGGCCCCTATTAAGGGTTATTTAGTATCTATCTAACCTTTAATTATCGGGGCTCAATCATCCCCTTCAAAAAGTGAGCCTTGAAAAGGGTTATTGATGTGAATAAACCTGACATCCTCCTCTTATAAGAGACAATGTCAAATGGGGATAAAATAGTTAACTATCTAAGTGGATTCCTTGAGGGTTGGAAGTTTAAATTCATTGATGCTAGAGGAAGGTATGTGGGGATGATTAGAAAATGT
Source organism: Picea sitchensis (assembly GCA_010110895.2). Classification (NCBI taxonomy): domain Eukaryota; kingdom Viridiplantae; phylum Streptophyta; class Pinopsida; order Pinales; family Pinaceae; genus Picea; species Picea sitchensis. Next base: position 30,838 of record SNQJ01S0008823.1, on the reverse strand, counting down.
GTACTTCTGTCTATACCTTTGTTAGTGCAATTGGAAACTTAAAACCCTTTGGTGTGGAAAAGTACCAAAAATTGTTCTGTAGGACAAAGAGGGAAAATGTTGTCTTGGTGTAAATTTTGCCTTGCTACAAATTGCATGCTAGGATACACTAAAATGCACCCCCCAGGTCTGAAAACTCATTCAATTTGAGTGGTTCAAACTGTAAATGAGTTTCTAAGTCATTTTACATAATTTTGTATACTTAGTTTTTCGTTTGCAGTCATAAAAGACTCTGTTGTGAAAACACATGCAAGAGATGCCTAGTAACACCCTAGAAATGCACAACTTGTTTGTAAAAAGTAAGTCAAGGTTTTATTATACCGTAGATTTGAGTTGTGCAAGTTGTTGGAGGTGTGGCTTATCATATTATAGATGATCATGTTGTTAATTTTGCAATTATAATTTTAAAAACGGTTGTTGTGCAAAAGAAACAAAGTTTTCCTTCTAAATTGGAAGGTAAAAGTTGTACTAAGTGATGAAATTAAAATGCATGCCCAAGCTTCTCTGTAGCACCTAAAATTGTTTTATAAGTTGTATGATGGATACATATATATCAATATTTACCTATGTCATTTAAAGCAAAAGTTTAGAACATAAGAGGTTGATTTCAAGCACCTAGATTTGGGATTTCATGTAAATTTGAAGTCAAAAATACCCTCGAGTAAAATGCATGCCCTGGTCTCAATTTTTACCCAAATTGAGTGGTTCAAATTTAAGAAGTTGTAATTTGTGAATTTACACCTTGGCATAGCCTTATATTGGTAGTTCTAGGCAAAAAATTGCTTGATGTGCATAAAGGCTAAAAATTCCCTTGTAAAACCGAAGGGCAAATTTGTTAAAGTTGTCTATAGAAAAGTGCATACACGGAGTTGGATAATCCTCCATAATTTAATATTTAGGTTGTAAATTGATTATTAAAATATTTTTAACATGTTTTTACAATTAGGAGTGCATTTTCACTCCAATAAGGATGATTTCTATTCACAAAGATTCATGACCTTTTGATGAATCGAAGGATGGTGGGTTATGAGAGAAATCAAGGTCAATGAATTCTAACCAACCAAACATACATACAAAATGGAATAAAACTTAACTCTAATTTTTGCAATAGAATGAAGAGGTCAACATTACAGGAAATATTACAAGTTACAGGGTTGTAGAAAAGTAGTACATCTTTCTATACCTTTGTTTGTGCAATTTGAAACTTAAAACACTTTGCCTTGCAAAAAGACCAAAAATTGTCTTCTAGGACAAGGAGGGAAAATTTTGCGTTGGTGTAAAATTTTCCTTGATGCAAAATGCATGCCAGGCTACACTAAAATTCACACCTATGTCTCAAAACTCATTCAATTTGAGTGGTTCAAATTGTAAATGAGTTGTTAAGTCATTTTGCATATGCATATATACTTAGTTTTTCATTTTTAGTCATAAAAGACCATGTTGTGCAAAAATAGACAAGAGATGCCTAGTAAAACCCTAGAAATGCCCAGCCTATTTGTAAAACATAACTGAAGGTTTTATTACACCTTATATTATATTTGTGAAAATTTTCAAGGGTGTGGTTTATCATATTAGACCTATTCATGTTGTTAAGTTTGCAATTGCAAGTTTAAAAAGGGTTTCTATGCAAAGTTTGCCTTGTAATTTGGAAGGTCGCAACCGTACTAAGTGAACAAATTAAAATGCATGCCCAAGATTCTCGGTAGCTCCAAAAATTGTTTTATAAGTTTTAATATGGAGTTTTATATATGGAAAATTTACCCATGTCATCTAAAGTGCAATTTAAGAACATGATAGGTTGCTTTCATGAACCTAGCTTTGGGATTACATGTAAATTTGAAGTCAAAACATCATTAGAGTAAAATGTAGACCCTAGTGTCAATGCTGACACAAATTGAGTGGTTCAACTTGAATAAGGAGTAATTTGTGATTATACATCTGCATATAGCCTTATATTGGAAGTTTCATACAAACACCTACTTGATGTGCATAAAGGCTAACAGTTTCCTTGTAAAAACCAAAGGGCCAATTTTTTAAAGTTGTCTATAGGAAGGTGCACGCCCAAAGTTGGATAATCCTCCATAATTTAAATTTTAAGTTGTAACTTGATGATTACAATAATTTTAACATGTTTGTACAATTATGAGTGCATTTACACTCCAAAAATGATGATTTCTATGCACAAAGATTCATGACCTTTTGATGAAATATAGAATGAATAGGTAAATATTATAGGAAATATTACAAGCTACAGGGTTGTAGAAAATTTATACATCTGTCTATACCAAAAATTGTCTTGTAGAATGAATAGGTCAATATTACAAGCTATAGGGTTGTAGAAAAGTTGTAGAAAAGATACAGTGGTGAATTTTGTATGATGAAATTATGTATATATAGTACAATGGGTAATTCATTACTTAATATGAGATATGTATTCCTTAAGCAGAAAATGCACGCTCAAAAATGAAAATTATGTGTTTTCTGCATGAAAACATAGCATATTGTAAAATGCACATTCTTGAGTGAAAAATGAAAGCCTTATGTTAGGATTTGCATGATAAATTCTTGAAAGCATAATATTAGGGGAAATTTATATCGTTAGATGAATTATGCACATTATGCACACCTTCCTTATGAAATTTCATGAAAACGGGGCATTGAGGAAAATGCACTCCCTACTAGGGAAAAATGCAGGCTGTACATATGTTGTTGTGTCCCGAGGATTTGGTGCAGGGTGAAATATATATTTTGGTATGGGTTTACATGCATGAACTAATATGTATTGTTACATATGCAAATCTTAAATGCTTTATCATGATAGATGATAGATTAATGATTACACAAGTGAAATATTGTGGTTGTGGACTATTGCTGTATATGAAGTTTGAACATACATTGGAGTAAAAAATGCAATCCTTGTGTTAGTATTTGCATTATATCATCCTTAAATCACAATGTTAGGGAAAATTCATATCTTTATATGAATTATGCACATTGTGCACATTGTCCTTATGAAATTTCATGAAAACAAGGCATTGAGGAAAATGCACGCCCTGTTATGGAAAAATGCAAGTTGTATATATGTTGTTGTGTCCCCATAATTTGGTGTAGGGTGAAATATACATTTTGGTTTGGGTTTACATACATGAAATAATATGTATTGTTACATATAAAACTTTGAAATTCATTATAGTGAGAGATGATAGATTAATGATTACGTACGTGAAATAATGTGGTTGTGGACTGTTGTTGTATATGAACATACCTAATAGGGTAATTGTTCAAGATGGATTGCATGTTAGGGTTTAAGACTATGTATGTATATAAATATGAAATCTTTGGAAGATATATATATATATATATATATATATATTGCATCTGCTAAGTGATAGTTATATATATTTGATCCATATATTGAATTATGAATGGTCATGGTATGAAAATTACCATTATGGAGGAAACTGGGCAAATGTTGTGTTTGTAGCTTGTGTATGTATTGTAATTTGCATTGAAAATTATTGTTTTACAAGCCATATTCATACTTGATACATCTTGTGGTGGTGTGTATGTCTATAACTCAATATCGAGTCACTTTTAAAGTATTACAAGCTTTGATATGTAACTATAGACACCCATACATGCCAATAAATATGCACACTCATACATGTCATTAACTGCATAGAATAAAATACATTGTTAAAAAAATTCCGAAATAATGGTATATATTACATCTTAAGTGTAATTACATGGAGTACATGGTATATAAATCAATGTTATTTTGTAACTACCCTAGGCTGCTTGGGAGGTTTCTGCAAGCCCTACTCTTGAGATGAAGAAAAAACTTCATAGCCTCTCTTTGTTCTTGTGGAGGCTTCTGATTGTTTTGTAGCTACAATAGGCACATGGTGTAATTGTTTCTCTAGATCTTTAATTTTCTTTGCACAATTTTGCAATTTCTCTTTTAATCTTGTTTTATATTTTGTTTTCTTTTTCAACATTTCTAAATTTTTATTATACCTTTCATCATTGTCCTTTTTATCCTTTTCAAGTTGTTTCTTTTCTATTTTCACTTGTGATAAAACTTCATCCAATTTACCCCTAAGTTTTTGTAATTCATTCTCAAGCTCTTGTTCCCTCAAATATTGTTTCTTCGATGCAAAATACAAAATCGTGACCACCTCAATTACTGTTGTACTCTATAATTTCTACTGTAAAACAAAAATTTGGGATTTCAACTTTTGTATCTCCCCGTCACATCCCAAATGTTGTGCCTTTCAATTCTACAAGAGTTCATTATTGATATCTTTAACCTTTTCATCTCTCTCAACTATCTTCATCTTCAATGATTCCACCATTGGTGATGGGGCACAAAGATCAACTAGAGCACTACTTAATGTGATTGCTTCCCGAGACATATTCTCTTTTCTTTCTGTGGATTTTTCCAAGTCATTTGAAGGAGTTTGTTTTTCTAGAATACCCTGACTTATATATTCACCCTTACCCATATTGTGAATTTTACCTCTATCCTGATCTTTGCCACCTTCTTTACTCGGACTTTCTATTTCCTTTTCAATTTCTATAATCTTGTATTTTGCTGCACTACCCTTAATTTTAGTAATAAATTTATTTCCTTTTAAAGTTCTCTAATCTTCCCATTTGGGATGATAACTGTCATCTGTCTCTGATTCAACTTATTACCTTGGTTTCTATTTTCTTTCTTCAAACTGGTCACCGTGTTCTTATATTCTTCAATCTCTAAATTATTTTTCTCACATAGCTCTATCTCTAAATGTTGCTCCCCCTATGTATGGAATTTTTGTTTCTCTTTCAAGAAAATCAACGTCCAGGTAAACGCTTTGGCTAAAATATTTAAGTTCCATAGCTATTTCATCATAGTTAGCTATGGCCATATTTATCTCATCATTTTCAAAATTGAAGGGTCCAAACATAAAGTCAAAAACCTCTGCTCTTCTAAGGATATTTAGCATACATGTTGGACAACTCATTGTGTATCTCCATGCATCAACACACTCGTGGAATTTGTTAACAACGAACTTTTCATCCTAGGAACTACTTGTTTCAACTGTTGCGTTCATGGTAGAGGATGCCCTTGTTTTAATTGTGACCATAGTTTTTTGAGGAATGCATGCTAACAAGAATGGATGATGAGGAATGGAAGTCGTGGAATGCACGTTCATGCTAAGGAAACCCTTGGTAGGAAATTGATCTTTTTTAAATGATTTAGGGTTATATTGGTATATTTTTCTGTAAACCACTTTTGTTAAGTAAAATAAATTAATATTTATAGACAAGATATAATTTATTAAAAATAACACTTTTACAAAACTTGATGTGCATTTTTATAAGCACACTCAAGTATATTTGTAGCATTATTAAACAATGCACTTGGGATTTTTGAGAATTAATGAAAACTTTCCATCCTATAAAAGAGGGGAAGTAATCTGGGGTTTTCCCCGTGTGTTGTAACTTGGAACATAAAAAAATTATTGCCAGAATGTGTCAAGGTAATTTTGAAAGAAAAATTACAAACGTTGTTGACTATAACACAAACACACACACTCAATCTCAAATTAATGGTAATCAAGATATATTGCATGCATTTATAATCAATCATAGGTGGGATACTTACAAGTACTTTGAGTTTCTAATATTATGGGACTCAGGAAACAACTCAACATGCAAGGCTAACTACATATGTGTGTTTCCAAACAACTTGTCAAACACGGGTTCAGGGTTGTTATAAGATATTCCATAGTATCATAAATCATACACAATGATTTATCATCCATTTTCATTCATTTTCCAATGAAAACCATTCATATGGGGTAAGGAAGAACCATTTAGTGTTTAGGCTAGCATAAGGATGCATAACATGTCAAGGGCGTGCATTTTTATAGTGCAGATGTGCATTTGTATTTAACAAGGTTTTCATATTCCTCTGTACTATGTAAAGATGAAATCCCATGCCACCAGCATGCAATTTCAACTTGAGACATGCATTTATCCCTTACGGGACATGCCTTTTCCTCAATACCTTGTTTTCATGGATTTTATGCATTTTTACTTTTTAGGGCGTGCATTTTTCACCATGGGGCATCCATAATTTATCTGAGGGAATGGATGTTTCATAAGACTATATATACCTGGTATAATCATACCAATTTCACCATTGGGCATGCATTTCCCTTGGTCTAGCATGCATTTCAACATGACCAGTTTCAAATTGAGATTTGCATTTTTTCCTTACAGGGCATGCATTTTCCTCAATACCTTGTTTTCATGTAATTTCATAAGGTCAACATACAATTACCAACATAAGGCATGCATTTTTATTCATAGGGCGTGCATTTGTCATCTACCCTGTTTTCATGCATTTTTCCTTTTTAGGGCATGCATTTTTCACCATTAGGAATGCATAATTTATGTGAAGGAATGGATGTTTCATAAGCCTATATGTTCCTGATATAATCATACAAATTTCACCATTGGGCATGCATTTCCCTCGGTCGGGTGTGCATTTCAATAAGGCTAGTTTTAACAATTTGACCTCTTTGTTTTACAAGGCAATTTTTACCCTTTATGCATAGTAGAAGGTTTTTTGTCTGAAAAATTCCCACTATGTCCTCTAAAATGCAAGTCTAAGGTAGAAAATATTTTATGCCTTATTGTAGGATGGGTATGTTACAATTTCCCACCCATCCAATACTCATTGTTTCCATTACTGATTTTTCATGCTAACCATTTGGAAAATAATGGAAGCATTAATTAGGTTTCAGTTGTTGCACAAAACCCTATTTCAATATTGTTATAGTCTCCACATCTAAAAATTCACACTCACACATAAGAAATACATATTTTTCTTTTAAACTCTAATTTCTTCCCTTGTGCAAAATGTTGGACAACTGAGGGGGG
>SNQJ01S0008822.1:74759-92728 GCA_010110895.2 Picea sitchensis | reverse complement strand
AGTCAAAGTGGATACAAAAGAAATTATTTAAATAATAAAGTTAATGGAGAAATTACTAAGTGGACAAGTGGTTAGAAGTGGGTTAGCCCTAAAATAAGGAAAGTGGTTTAAGAGATTTTAGAAGGTAAATAATAAAGTGAAGTTATGAGTGTACTATAAGTCAAAGTGGATATTGTTATCCCCTAGATTAGGGATAAATAAGGAGATTATGTCTCGAGGCACACAGATCCTAGACATGGAGTACCGAGAGCTAGATCGACTTGAGCATGGCCCTGGAGGGCCTATCATTTTCTTCTTCATTGCCTCCACTTTGTCAGCAACAACATCATCCATCACATCGGCCTGGTCCTGCAACAGAAATGGGTGTTTCTCCATGAGTTAATGATTTTGGTTATCATGGTATGTGTCACTCTGATTCTCAAAACATTTGAATATGTGCATTTAATGATTTTTGCTTCTAATGTGTTCTTGGACCTTATTCCTTTCCACTTGATCACACCTGCAGGGAATGACGGGTTGCCCTAGTAAGATGGTACCCATAGGGTTTGAGTTGCCATTGGGGGGATTCATGAAAGTTCATCGTCCGTTCCCACCACACTTACCACTTTCCATCTTTTTTCTCACTCATCCATCCCATACATTGGTCCGGGCATTTGGTTAGCCAAACTATCCAAGGGTTGTACCTTACCTTGTGGGAAGAAGGGGCTAAAGGCCCAGAGGGTAAAAGTAGATGGAAAAAGTTAAAATCCAAACCTTGAGATGATTCTCCCAGGGATCCCATAAAGCAGTAAAATGATTCTCAACAAGAAACAGAGGGACCCATAAAAAAATAATAAATCAAGGCCTAGTTGGAGGATAGGGGGTCTCATCACGAGCTAACCTATTAGGTCCATGGGCATGTAATGGTATGCCACTACCATTAAGCTGGTCACCATGTCGGGGTAGTGGCTCTTGGTGGCATAGCCAAGAGAAAGGGGGTCTCATCATGAACCAAACTTCTCATTTCCATGAAATGCTTGTGGGTAACATTGTCACCACTGGTCACCACGCTCGGGCAGTGTCCCCTAACTAGATTCTTGAAAGAAAAAAACAATAAGAATAAAATATAAAAGGCATGAATGGGCTTGGAAACATTTGCATCCATGACAAGGTTCAACTCACCCTCTTAAGAGGCACCCACAGGTAAGCCATACATTTCCCTATTATCACTGTACCCATTGCCTAGACATCCCCTACCACCTCATCCACTCACATGGCCTAGATTTGAATTCACCCAGGAACATCCCACATCTAATGAGAATTATCCCAATAGGACGTCCTAACATAATGTCTTTGAGAACTTGTCCGAGTAAAGGGGGTTTCATGCACATGTTTAAATAACTTGATGATTAGATGTGATTGACATTGCTATGATCCCTGTGACTTATGAGACCATGGAGGGTGTATTTGTTGATGTTGCAGGGCCACACCCGATGGACAGGTACACATGGGGAGATTATTAGTTCGGACCTCCGTGGGGCTAAAATCCCACCAGATGGATATTAAGACCCCAACGAGGGGTAGAGACAGATCATGGGTTTTCATTAGAGAGAAAGGAGGAATTTCCACCAGGGACAAGCTGGAAGGCCTGGACCTAGGTGGGTCTTGCCATTTTTACCTTGATGTAGGCCTTGGATGGTCCATAATGTCACCTAGGTCACCCATGACATCACCCAATGTTTTGGATACTTTGGAGGCAGTTGTGTGCCAAGTGGCACGTGTGGCAGGATCCTGAGGCCCAAGGAGGCATAACGTTTTTCTCCAGGAGGCCAACGTTTCCCTAAAAGGGATTAGCGTCACCCTAAAAGGGCATGACATCATATTTATAGCTTGATTTAGGCTTTTATTATGACATTTAATGTAAAAACTAGATATTATGTGTAACTGGCCATGTCGGCCTTTTTTGACCTAATTTTGGTCATCAGTATTGTATAAATAAGGGTTTAAACGCTTGTATTATTGATCATCTTTCACTCACACTTGTGAGGAATGAAATTTGCGCCCTATCTAGGGTTTCTTGGCTGAAATTTTAGGTGCACTTGTTGAGGAAGGCTAAATTTGGAGTATTTTGGCAAGTTTCTTGGTGGATGTGTTCAACTAGAGTATTTCTTGATGATTCTTGATGTATGTAAGCGATATTTATGCAATTCTTCTTAATTGAATGGTTATAGTGTTATTTATATTTCATTTACATTCAAGATTATTAAATTGCTTGATTAAACCCTAGGAAGAATAGCACATGTTATTGTCCTAGCTTTAAAAGATTTCACCTACTAGATCTTGTCAAAAGGACAATTTTCTTGAAGCATTTGGTAGGGCCTTTCCATTGCAACACCTTAGTATCCATTGATTAATCTTAGCCGATTTTTTCTTCATCATTGAGTTAAAGAGGGAGGAAATCTACTAAGGCCTAGGGTTACCTACACCTTAGCAAGTAGTTTCCCCTAGGGTTTGATAACTGGAGCCTTGGGTTACCAACACTCCAATAAATCAATCTCTCTTGTTTTTTACTCTCCTAATATCATTATTTCTCTTCAACATTTGTTGCCACATCATTGACTTTATTTTCTCTAAAGCACTAGTCTAAGTCCTCTTTGAGTGATTGATCAAAACAACCATCAAAACTTATTCCTTGAACTTCCTACTAAACATTTCTAACACTAGAATAGCCTAACCTACTAACACTATTGTCGTTGTTACTAAAGTAAGCTACAACCATTAATTGCAGCATTAAAATCTTATAAAAGCAATTAAAAAGGCTGATTAATACATTGTCTTGTTTGCTTCTAATAAATGCTAGTATTATGATTTCAATGGTTGATGATTCTTAGTCATTTTGAAGCCATTTCAAGGCATTTAATGTGAAGTATTGCATCATCAAATTTGTTGTTATAATTTTCTGTTTAATTCATCATTATCAACCAATTGCTTCATTTGAGAAAGTCTATGGTTTTATGAAGTGCTAACCAATAAGTGTACTTGCAAATATATATAGTTTCTTGTTTCTTTGTTCTAGGCAGGTACACTTTGATATATTATCATTTCATTGGTTATAAAGTCGAGACTTTCTGATCAGTAGTAACTTGTGAGAGGGGATATTTTATTAGCCATTTTGACCTTTCCTTCTCAAACCCCCAGGTCACCGGGGATGTCTCCCTTGGGCCTACCACCCTAAATAGAAAGAGGAATCCTATTGAGGTGACAGTGATAGGATACCCTCAAGTTACGCCAATTTGCTCTCCTTTTACCTTTCCTCTATCAAAGTACAAATTGCGCAATAACATATACAAAAGAAATTATTTAAATAATAAATTTAATGGAGAAATCACTAAGTGGACAAGTGGTTAGAAGTGGGTTAAGCCTAAACTAAGGAAAGTGGGTTAAGATGGTTAAAAGGTAACCCCTTGAGGAAGCTACATGAAAGTATAAATAAGAGGCAAGGCTCTCTCATTTTTATCACACTCGAGCATATTGAATATCTACAAGTGACTGAGGTAACCAAAGGATATCTAAGCCGAATTTAAGAGGGAAGGTGAAGTAAAGAAGGTCGAAATTCAAGGAAGGATAAATTACTTTTATGATGCTTTCTAAGGTATGTTATTTACAGGTCACTCACCATTTTCACAATAACGTTTTTTCTAGAATGATTCAGACCATGAAATTGGGAGGTCATTGAGGAAGCATATCCAAGTAGTTGTGATAACAATTTTAACTTGTGGGTCGTTGTATTTTTGGAGTTACACTCCGTGGAAAACATGGTTTGTGGCTAGTCCTGAAACTAGTCTAAAACATGTGTTTGGGGTAAAAAAGTCATAAATTATTCATAACAGATCCAAATTTAGTAAGACCAACTGTATTGGTTATAGTACAGTCTGTTGTATTCTATGTACCATTTTCAGATCCATACAACAAATATTCCGTGCAGGGCACGCTCTACAAGTTCTCTCTCTAGAATAAGACAAAATTCAACAAGGTATGCCATTTTTGCTATAACTCATTTTCTGAGAGGTTCCAAGTAGTGAAACCTGGAGGAATTGCATAAATACACTAAAGAACATTGTGTCCTATTTTAAGATCTTTATTCATTACAGGTACATAGTTATGCTTATTTCAAGTTAGGGTTGTTGACTAATCTAAAATTAGTCATGTGAGACTAAAGTAAAGTTTGATGAAAATGCTAGTCTCTTGTTGTTAAAATTAAGGAAGGTTTGCATGTATGTGATCATATACACCAGGTCTATTACAGATTTACAAATCAGATTTGGATGATGAAATTGATGAGGGATTTTGGTTGAGGTACATGTTGGATACATGGTTGAGACAAGTAGTTGATGAGTTGGAACATACATGAGGTGTATAGTTGATGATGTTGGTACATCTTGATGAGTCATAGTTTATGTTTATTTGATGCATGATTGGTACATATTTGATGCATGGTTGATGCACTTGTTGATGGTACAAGTTGAGGTACATGTTGGTGCATGCTTGATGCACTTGTTTACGGTACAGGTTGATTACAGGTTGTTTGGACAAGTTATTGTGATAGGTTATTTGTACAGGTTTGGTGCATGGTTGATGCATTTTTTTATGGTACAGGTTGAGGTACATGTTAATTTATGGTACATGTTGGCACAGGTTATTGGTACAGGTTGAGGTACAGGTTGATGTATGGTACATGTTGGCACAAGTTATTGGTATAGTTTGTTACAGGTTGATTACAGGTTGATTGGTACAGGTTTACAGTAGTATATCTCACAGTGATAGTGTGACATTGGTTCCATGATTCTACTTATACGTCAGGGCATTTGGATGGGGCAATGACATGTGGTTGTAGACGGAGAACATATGGGGTTGTAGCCTCCTTCTAGTTGTATCCAAAGAAGTGGCGAGTTGGAGCTTCCCTCAGGTTGTATCCTGAGAAACTAGGGCGTTGGAGCTTCCTTCCAGTTGCAGCTGGAAAAGAAAGGAAGTTGGTGCTTCCAATGAATTTAATTCTTAAAGACATATAATAAAAAACATTCCATGGTTTTCTCCCACTTTAGGTTTCCACGTAAAAACACTGGTGTACTGTGTATGTGTATGATTTCTTATTTGTTCATTGTTTATTTACTTTGCAACTATTGGATGATAATGCTAAATTGATATAACACTTTCTTTATATGGTTAAAAATGATTAAATTTCTCTATTACTGATTCACCCCCCCTCTCAATAATCCAACAACAACAAGCATAATTTCCATGAATTTTTTTTGTTTGAATATCTTGATATTATTCCATGAGAATTGATCTACACTTTGATCCAATCCTTTGATGTGCCTAGGTGGTAGTGAGGTTGCATCCTTCATGTTGCAGGGGTTGGAAATTATTGATGACACTTTGATTTGGAGGATAACACTTTGTTTGACGATTGGGTGCATGGAAAAGGATAACATGGAATGAAAAAGGGGTTGAGTATGCACTGGTAGGGGAAACATGTTACACAAACATTGCAAAAGTTCAATATTTATCTTTGATATCAAATATGGTATCTTGAACATTTTTGCAAGTGGGTTCGAATAAAATCTTATGCAAATAACAAGGTTGTGAGTTCTCATTTCCAATGGTGGAGTCCAATGTGCAATGTCTCGAGTGAAGGGTGCATATGCCATATGTATTCCTCTAATCTTGTATTAGTAGTAGAATACTAATTCATTTGTGCCATGGTGTTTCTCCATTCTACCCATCCATATGTGTTGTTTCTCCTTCATTTCCTTTCATATGGTTGATCATTATCTTCATTAGCATAAACTCATTGTCTTCATAGACCTTGGAGTTCTCTCTCACTTTGTGCCCTCTTTTACTTGTATTTCTTTGTCTTCTACATGAGTTATTTGTTGTCATATATCAAGGCATTAAGTGGTGTGTTGCAATGCTAAGACTTGATGGTTGTCTTCATGATTACAAAACCTCTATAGGGATGTTCATAAAATAAAATAAAATCAACCTACACATATCATATATATAATGCACTAGATAAAAGGGAACCAAGGAAGAATGGTAGAAAAAATATTATTCCACAACCATGTGCTAGAAGGGTTTTAATCTAAACAAATTCGTTTACAATGTGCTCATCTACACATATTCCAAATATCGTAGTTGGAGAAAAATTAACAAGTTTTTGACAAATGTTTGAATAAAGTGCATTGGCATTGTTTTTTACACTATAATAAAAACCAGGGTTTGTGGAGGTTTTAGTGGATATTTTTAATGTAAAGGTTTGGGAAAAATTGTCAAAAGAAACCCCCATTAAAAAAAGTGGATGTTTTTGTATAGGTTTTAGTGGATGTTTATTATAATTAAAAAATCTAGGCACCTGGAGGTTTTAGCAGAGGTTTTTTCTTTGGTGCTTCACCTACATAATGCAACATTAATGCTTCCATATTTAAGACACATTGGTGTGCCTTACATAATCTAGAACACTGGTGCACTGTCTATTTTAAAGCATCGATTTAGTATATATCATTTCTCACCATCAAATCCTGGTAATGGTAATAATAATGACAATGATAACCATATCATTGAAGGTAACAATGTTGATGTTGTAATAAGGAGCACCAATGTGCTTAGTATAGGTATGAGCACTATTTATTCATAATTAAACACATACTGTTACATGTTACAAGAATCTATGCTTGTACTTGGTAAATTACATTAGTGTTGTCATACAAGCAAAGGAGTACCAATGTGTAGATACATGTGGGTGTGGTGTACCTCAATATCTAAAAAATAAAACTTAGAGCAATATCGATAGAAATGTAATTATGGAAAGAAAATAAAACATAACCAACATATTGAACCTGTTGTCCCTCGCGATGTTCTAGGATATCAATGGAAGTATGCTGAGGCATCCCAGGGGCTAAGAATCAAAGCGAGCCTTAAAGGCATGCTGATAACAATAGAAATTATCCAAACTTGTGGGTAAGTTTTTCTCTCTCTTATAGAACTCTAGGCCCTCAAACAATACCAAAACCAATATCAAAATGCTCAATGTCAAGAGGCATGTGTCCATGAGCGCTTCAGACAATTTGAGTTTAAGTTGAGAAGGGATGGATTCAAAATAAATACAAAATAAACATGTGAGGTAGATTTAAGGTGAATCTCACAGTGTATGGGAAGAATAACATGCTGAGAAATTAAGAATTCAACAGTTCTAACAATTGTACCAGATCATTAAATCATGCATCAAAAAATGAAAATTTTCATATATTTAAATCCATGGAGGTACCCTATGCACATTATTAAATACAAGAAAAAATGACATGAAGTGGTCATACATTCAGAGGAAATCACTTCAATATCACAAGCTAAATAACATGCAGTAACATTGTACATTTCATGAAACTTGTTGCTTGAGATTTTATTAATGGGGATATGATAAAAGAATCCATGAGATAAGAGGGATGACTTTTACATGATCACATACATAGAAAAAGAAGCATAGACTAAAGCATAATGTAGGGGATGAATCTCTTAAAGCATGCAACATTGAAAATTGGTTTGTGTCTGAGGGGATCTTGATCAAACATCTTATGTATAAGATACTCTTAAATTCCCCAAAGTGTCAACCCTAAAAATGAGCTCCTTCCATTGGTTTATAGTTTCTTTTACTTGAGAGAAAATCGCTCGCTCAGACCAATACTTCTTTTTGAAAATGGTTTCTACTTGTCAGAATATTGATACTGCATTTGGTTTTCTAACCGTTCCCATCTTTCCAACTAATTTTACTTGATTTTACTGGGAAGAAACCAATTTCTACCACCAGAAAATCCTTGCTGATACCGATTTTAGGTGTGTTCTCCTTGTCCAATTGAGCTTTTATTTTAGTCTTTATGGGTGGCTCAATTGATTCCCATTATTTCATCATGAACCTCTTTTCTCAACTTCTGAGATAATAAGCTAAAAATTTCCTTCAAGCTGGAAACACCCAATAACATAGGGCACAATTTACTAGCCCCTTGAATCCATTTCTTTAATCTTCTCTAATGCACAGATTGGGCCCTTGCACTTTAGGGTAGATTCCTGAATTCCCTTTTGTCCTCAAGGTTAGCATAATATACCAAAGAAGGAGATTCATTTCTTAATGAAGTGTAGAACATAATTTCCCAACATATGCAGCTAATATGTTTCAGAATCCATTCTTGAACAGGGGGTCGACGTAGGTGGGTCTTCATCCGAAACACCTGAAATCTAAGTAACTCACCTTCAACAACCAAATTACTTGTAGATTGGTGGCTCAGGTTCTTTGTGGTTCTCCCTTATAAGAGTTTGACACGTGTTTGCGCAGATGGATGGCAAGAGATAATATTTTTCCACACTTGATCTGATTTATGAAGATCCCGGGTTAGCATGAATGCACCTGTTGAGGCGATGATTGATGGACTTTGTCAGGTACTGGAAACAAAATGATGACGAGTGAAAGGATGTGGACGTGAGGCTATACGTCTTGTTATGTGTCACATCTCTTCTAAATTATTTGTACGTATTCAATGAATCCTTCACTTGCCTGATATATTCTCCCTCATGCCCTTGTTTGAAACATGCATCCTTTTCCATATGGTTCARAGCCTTTTGAATATTGGAAAAACATGTGAAATTTGGATAACGACATGTTGACGTCATCATATATTGTGGACACATGGAAAATTCAAATTTTTTCATGTCAGTGCTGAAGTGTCCTCAGGAAATCGACATATGTGTGATTGGGATCAATATGGCAACCAAAATCATGCTAGGCCTTCTAATTATAGGTGGAGATCCTTGGCAGGCTCGACAATATGCGTCATTATTTCACAGGTCCTCATCAACTTCCTCAGTGTCCATGCATACTGATATGTTGGCTCTAGGTGGTGCTGAGAGAATGGACAGATATGTGATGATTTGGCAGATATGCAACTTGGCGAGACCATAATACCACTGTTGCAAACTTAGGGGAATAACTTAATTTTCCATATATTACCATGCGACACCATTCGATATTATCCACGTAGCTACTTAAAACCGTTGTCGCACCCTCATGCTACATTAAACTCCGAGCATATTTCTGATGCGACATGTGTCCCCCTCCATTGATCAAGCTTTCTTGCTGTCATTCGATGATTGACCCTGAAAATTTGTTGACACTTTCCCCTTAATCCTTAGCCTTATGATATGACTCTATTGGGCGGGGGATTAAGCCTATTTTGGATGGGATAAGATCCTTTCATTCTCCCAAGAAGTACCTGAGTATTTGAAACTCAACCTCAGGCCCTTAGGGATGGATTTTTCATCGTAAAATTTATGGGCTTGCGACCACGTTCTTTTCCTCTTTGACTCATGAGCTCTGTAAGCTCCTTTTCGACCTCTTGTTCTTGAATTTTATCCCCATAATCTCTATCAATGTGAACACAAATGATTGGATCAAATGTAGTACTAACATCAGACCCAACAAGGACAACATACCCCTGTGGTCTGGTGAGAACTATAGACTAAGTGACTTCTCATGTTGGTTTATGGAGTCTGCATTATGACAAACTATTCCTTGTGCACCTGAAAAACTAATCCAAGAGGTGAATTTTTTTTTCTCAACAACTTAAAGTCAAAACCCTAACTTCTTGCTTGCATAAAATATGGTTAATGAAGTAAAATTGAAAAAAATATATAACATGAATGAAAAAGTATTTATTTATGTACATGGTAGAAACTTTGCATCCCTCAGTACTGTGAGAAATGTTTGAGGAACTTCCCATTAATAGGGGCTCCAAACATCTCACCATCCAGTTGCACCAACTCATATGTGTTGTTGTCTTGAACTACAATGATCTAAAAAGGCCCTAGCCGAAGGTTGTCAAATTTTCCATGTTTTCCCTTTGCTTCTCTTATGGCATCCCACTTTAAGACTAGATATCTTGTCATAAAGATACCCTCCTTGGTCCTCTTATCAAATATTTCTTTCATTCTTTCATGGTGATCTTAATAATTCAGTTGTACCTAATCCCTTATGTACTGGACTTCAACCAGTTGGTTTATTCTTCTCTGCATGTCATCTGACTCTGCCTCTTCATCTTGTAGTAGTTTCATTACAGAAAGGTTGAGCTGGATGGGAAAAATAGATTCTAGTCCATATACCAGCTGAAATGGAGAAGTACCAAGGGAACTTTTGATACTCACTCTCTCTTCCTAGAATACATATTTTAGGTGGGAATCCCAAGATTTCTTGTTTTTGGAAAACATATTTTTATTGATATTAATGAGGTTCTTGTTGGATGACTCAACCAAACTATTTAATCATGGATAATATGTAGTGGCATGCCCCATCTCTATATTATAATTTTTATAGAATTGTATTATCTTGGCAGATTTAAAGGCTTGGGCATTTTTGGTTATGATCTTTCTAGGGAATCCATACCTTGCCAAAATGTTATCCTCAAGGAACTTGATGATGTCTGTATTAGTTGTTGCCCTGGTGGGGATTGCCTCCACCTACTTGGTGAAGTAGTTCGTGGTTGGTAGGATCCGTTTGTGTTTCCCATTTGAATTTGGGTTGATTTCACCAATGAAACCTAATCCCCATTGTCAGAATGGTGTTTATGCTTTGACAGGCCTAAGCGAAAGAGGATCCAATTTCTTCTTCCCTACAAACATTTGGCATTCTACACAAACCCTAACCATGTAGTTCACAACAAAAAATAATGAGGGCCAATAATAGTCATCTTTGATTATTTTATATGTAGTGGCTCTCCATGCATGATGACCTCTACATATCCCTTTATGAAATTCATTAATAATGTCCTCAGTTTCTTCTTCAATAAGACAATTCAACAATATTCCTATTGGATCTTTCCAGAACATTTTTTCTCCCAAAATGAAATATTTCATAGCTTTGAGCTTGATGTACCTAGCCTTAGCTTTGACCCATACTGGTGAGAAACTTAGATTCTAAAGATATAAAATCACATCTTTATACCAATCATATTCAACAAACTTAGGATTTATCCTGGAAGATGGTTCTTGTGTTTCATCTTCTTCTTTCTCTATTTCCATGATGTCTGTTGTTAGAGAGTTTAAATAAATGGATTGTAATTGTATTCATCCATGAGTTTTTCCAACCCTTGTACCTTTACCAACTTGGTGGGATTTATGTCCAAATCATACTTCTGCATCTTGGAAATCCATTTTCCTCTTCTGCCCTCACTATCATGATGTGTGAGAATATATTTAATAGAACTATTAGGTACATAAGAAAACATTTTGGAGTGTAATATATAATCTCTGAATGATTTTAATGACTTAACCAAGGCATATGCTTGTTTCTCCAAATCACTATATTCTAGATATGCATCCCTCAATTCTCTGTTGAAGAAGGCTATCGGTTGCTCCTTATTTTCATCATTTTTCTGCAACAAGACAACAACTATAGTATGTTCTATAGAAAAATAAAAAAAGAATAAGTACTTATCATAATTCAGGCTGACTAAAACTAGGGATTCTCCCAATGCCTATTTGATTACTTGAAAATATTCTCTAGCCTCAAGGGGAAAAATATTCTCAGGAAGTTGATCTTGCCTAGGACTATTTTTACTTCTTCTTTCGACACTATATGGCCTAAGAGTTTTCCCTTGGTCATAGAAAAATAATAATCTTTTGAATTCAAGGATAGGCAAAATTTCCTGCACTTCACAAAGGTCTGCCTTAAGTGCTTAATGTGATCTTCATCTGTCTTGGAGAAGACAGTCATATCATCAAGATATCCATATCTTGTTAGAAATTATCTCCTGTATTTATCAAACCAAAGGAAATTTTATCATACATGAAAGTTCCCCATGGGGTTGTTAAAGATGTGTTTTCCCTATCATCAGGATGCATTTCCACCTTATTATATCTTGAGAAACCATCCATCATGAAGATCCTATTTTCTCCCACAACTTTCTAAAGTATGTGATCCATGTTGGGCAGAGGGTAATTGTCCTTTAGTGAGCATTTATTTATATTTTTGAATTCCACACAAAACATTATCTCTCCACTCTTATTCCTAACTGGAACCAGATTTTCCACCCATTCATAATATTCGAGAGGAATAATTATTTGAGCATCAAGTAATTTCCTCACCGCCTTCTCAATTGTGAGTAGAAAAATGGGATTGACTTGCCTTAGCTTATGCATAAAAGGTTTAGTACCAAGATTGAGTGGTATCCTATGTTGTATTATGTTGGTATCATAGGTATTTAGGTCTTCATACTTCCAAGCGAAGACATCCATATATTCTTTGAACAATTGCAAGCATTCTGCCTTGTGCTTGGGGGAAATTTCTTTGGACAAGTTTATGTAGTTTGGTTCTTATTCTGTCCCAATGTTGCATTCTTCAGCATTGTCATCTTTGGGTAAAATTGTGGGCTTTATGGGAACATCATTCCTATCAAAAAGATGCTCCAGGGGCACCAATTCTTTAGGAATAAAGTTATGTTTTAGTTCAAGGAATTTATGCCCAACCATGTATTAACTAAAATCATAGGTCATTTACATTTCTATTCAGTCATGGGTTCCCTATTTTCTTCATCATCTGAATCTACATGGATGTTGGAAAATTCATCTATGACCTCCATGAATCTTTTGATCTATTTGTCATCTTTAAACACTTGCTAGTATTTTATATTATTAGGGCTAGAAGGCCTGCATCTCATCTCAATCTCATTTCTCATTTGGGAGACAACATGGATTTTAAAGGTGTTGGTTTCTATTGATAAGGAATCATCCTGTTGGTTAAATTCTCTTGAGACAACAATAATACTAAAATATTTGTAAAAAATATTAGTTAAACCCCATACCTGATTTCTGTATGCTCTCATCATAGGATGATTTTTTTTATAGCAATATTTGATTTGTTGCACCATAAGTTTCGAGTCTCCAAAGACCACCAACTCGGTGACCTACATATTCCTTGCTACCTCCAAACCAATAATTATGGCCTTTTACTTAGCTACGTTGTTAGTGGCCTCAAACTCCAATTTGTAGGACACACAAATTTCTTCCTTTTTAGGGGAAATGAGCACTACTCAAGATCCTACTCCCTCCTTTGAATATACTCCATCAAAATACATCTTCCATATACCATTTCTTTGTTGAGCAAGGTTTGTAATGGGGTTTGTTAGATTCAAGGTCTCTTTACATTTTTCATTTACTATGAGGATGCAACGTCATCCTGGGTCTTCATAAAAAACATACATGGGGTGATTTACATAATTGTTTTGATCATCGACCATATATGTAAACTTTGTTTCTCTGTATAATCACCTATTATCTACTCCAAAACCTGCTATAGTAGCATAAGTTATGTCCATCTACATTGTACCATTCAAATTTATTTCCCACTTTATGGATAGCGACATCCCATAGTTTGCAAGTACATCAATCACCACCACATCCATCATAATACTCTTGACAGGAATCTAAGCCAAAGTGACCACCATGTCTTTGATCAACCCATCACATTTAACCTTTATGGCATCAAAATAATAGAGGTTATGGTAGGGTCTAATTATTTCTAACCCTAAATTCTCCATTACTACCTTTGGCATGAGATTATGAGATTCCCTAGAATCAAGCATGCAATTATGCAACATATTGTCATGGATATTTAGGGTTACATAGAAAGGTGCAACATATTCCTCCTTATCATCTATGCGAGGACAAAAAACTATAATGGGAGATTCATCTTCCAATTTACAATGTCAGGAGGAATTACTGGGCTCTTCCCCTATATGACCTTTTCATTCTGCTTGTGGTATGATGGAGTTTTAGCCATCTTTTCTAGTGGGAGATGGATCTTGATTTTGGAAAGCTCTTTCTCAACATTGAAGGGAGGAACTCATTCTTCAAGTTCCTTTACCTCTTTTTCTTTTATCTTTGAAGATTCTCTAGCTTCTTTAGTCTTGATAGTATTTTTTAGTTCTTTGAATTTGTCCATAGAAAGACATGGGATATACTTCTTAAGCTAGGGCTGAATGTCTTGATTAATTTATTTTTGTCTAGGTCTGAGATCATATTTCTTGTGCATATCAACCTGCAATGCATCAAAAAATATCTTGTAGTGAGCATAGGAATATATTTCTTTGTTGGATCCATATTTAGGGTTCTACTTCCTGGTGTTGAGGGAATCTTATTAATCATATTGAGTTAGATTTATGGTATTATGTTCCCCTTGCAACAAGCACATTTCTTCTGGAGTTTCAACATATCCTTCATTTGTTTCTTCCTCAATCAGATTGTTTTCATTATTAACTCTCACAGGAGGTTGTATAGGTTGTTCATCATTTATTCTTTCTCTCCTCATGAGTTGGGGATTGGAATGCCTCCTGAGCTGGTTAGGGTTCCTCACCCCTCCTTCTTGAGGAACCTTGTTGGAATTACCATTCTCCATCTCAAATCTAGACATCTTAGTTTTCAAATTTCTGATTAGTCTAGACATCTCATCCATTCGGGCTTCATGGGAATCTTTGGTTGGTTCAGAAGGACCACAATCTTGTTTAATATTCTTCTTGTCTGCTTGATCAAACATTTTATTTATTTTTCCCAATGCAATCATATTTCCTTCAATATCTATTGCATAATATTACAATATCAATAGTCTGGGAGCTCTCCTTCCTCTTAAAATAATGGAAACGTATGCACCAAAACCCCAACATATGTGACCTTGGTTGCTTGCTGCAAAGGGTTTATGTCTCTAGGAATCCTGTTGTAAATCTTGTTAAACCTTCTGTTAAAATAAAAAGCAGACTCATTTTCTTTCTTATTGAGGGAGCCAAACTCGGTCAGGTAATATAGGTTGTCCCTCTCCCCCCCCCATTGCTTTATAAATGTTGACTCAAGAGCCTGCCAACTATCAATAGAGGTTGTAGGGAGTTCTATGAACCATTTACGAACATCTCCCTCTAGGGCTTGAAAAAAAAACCTCATGAAGACATCGTCATGCTCCACGAATAAGTTGTCAGTGAAATCCTAGAAGGTTGCTAGTTGTTATTCAATAGATAGGGATGGTTCACCATTGTACTTGGGTAACAACTTCACGTAGTTTTTAGGGAGGTCATGGACATGAGCAGGAAGATTCAAAGGGACAAATCTAGCCATGAACCAAGGTTTTAAAGATGGTGGGGGAGATTGATTTCCCCCAACTCTTCCTCCTCCCAAATTGGCCATAATATTTTGTAGGATACGATTATGGGCTTCAAAATATTGAGGGTTAATAGGGTTTTTTAGAAAAGGATTGAAGGAAGAGCTCGCTTCTTGAAAGAATCCCAGGGAAAATTTTTGTAGACCATTAAGGGTTCATGAGGTAGATTGGAAGCATAAGTAGAATCAACAGGTATATCAACTAGCTCAACTACAGATTCACTACCTACATGAACAACAGAAGGGGAATTTTCCAAATTAGGGTTACCTGAAGACGAAGATAATTGGCATTCTATGAGATTTATACAGGTCACAATCTTCTCAGGGTCTGAGTATACTGGAGTATGCTCAACATATGGGTTGCTTCTAGTGTATATTCTTTCAGATGCCATATCTTCTTTCAATGGGGTCGCGAGGTGAAATAATCAATAGATAGGTTCCTGAAACTTGTTCACCCTCGAGTATCAGATCTTGCAATGTCGTATCCCCATGGAAATATATCTTCAAATTATGTTCCTTGACAATGGCACCATTTTGGATGTTGTCCCTCGAGATGTTCCAGGCTATTAATGGAACTATGTTGAGGCATCCCAAGGGCTAAGAATTAGAGCGAGCATTAAAGCCACATTGATAACAACAAAAAATGTGCAAAATTGTGGGTAAGTTTTTCTCTCTCTTATAGAACTCTCAGCCCTCAAACAATATCAGAACCAATATCAAAATGTTCAACATCAAGAGGCATGTGTCCATGAGTGCTTCAAACAATTTGAGTTTAAGTTGAGAAGGGATGGATTCAAAATAAATACAAAATAAACATGTGAGGTAGCTTTAAGGTGAATCTCATGGTCCATCGAAGTAATAATGTGCTGAGCAATTAAGAATTCAACAATTCTAATAGTTGTACTAGATCATTAAATCATGCATCAAGCAATGGACATTTTCATATATTTAAATCCATGGAAATACCCTCTGCACATCATTAAATACATAAAAAATGACATGAAGTGGTCATACATTCAAAGTAAATCACTTTAGTGTCATAAGATAAATAACACGCAGTGACACTGTACATGCTATGAAACTTTTTGCTCAAGCTTTTATTAATGGGGATGTGATACAAGAAGCCATGAGATGAGAGGTATGGATTTTATAAGAGGCTCACATACACAGAAAAAGAAGCACAGACTAAAACATAACGTAGGGGATGAATCTCTTAAAGCCTACAACCTTAAAATTTGGTCTGTGTCTGAGGGTATCTTGATCAAACAACTTGGGTATAAGATACTCTTAAATTCCCCAAAGTGTCGACCCTAAAAATGACCTCCTTCCATTGAATTATAGTTTCTTCTTCTTGAGAGAAATATGCTTGCTCAGACCAATACTGCTTCTTGAAAATGTTTTCTTCTTGTCAGAATCTTGATAACGCGTTTGGTTTTCTAACCCTTCCCATCTTTCCAACTGATTTTAGTTGATTTTACTGGGAAGAAACCAATTTCTACCACCAGATGAGCCTTGTTAATACTGATGTTGGGTGTGTTCTCCTCGTCCAATCGAGCCTTTATTTGAGTCTTTCTGGGTGGCTCAATTGATTCCCATTATCACATCATGAACCTCTTTTCTCATCTTATGAGATAATAAGCTAAATGTTTCCTTCCGGTTGGAAACACCCAATAACATAGGGCACAATTTACGAATCCCTTGAATCCTCTGCTTCAATTTTCTCCAGTGCATAGTTTGGATTGGACATTGCACTTTAGGGTAGATTCCCGAATGTCGTTTTGTCCTCAATATCAAGCTAATGATGCCAGAGAAGGACATTCCTTTCTTAATGAAGAGTAGAACAAACTTTCCCAACATCTGCGACCAAGATGTTTCAAAATCCACTCCTGAACAAGGGGTTGACGTAGGCGGGTCATCATCTAAAACACCTGGCATTTGAGTAACTCACTGTCACATACCCTAAATATACATCAAAATTTACAGAAATTAAAAACTTTTTATCACACATATTTCTAATTTGAATGTGTATGATCAACCTTCCTTACTTTATGATTAAGATTTGGATTCATCTGGTCAATCACAGTTTTACATAACAAAACATGTTCATTGTGCTAACTATGCCCTTGAATGGCCTTATTGGTTTCTCGCTTGATTATTAGAACATAAAATTTATCTAAGGTCATAGTATTTTTTTGCTCAATATATGCAAGCTTGTTTTCTTATGATTCATATACAAGTTGAGATTCATTCTACTATAAGATAGTTTATTGTATAAACAAAGTTACTGAGTTAATGAGAACCGTGGCCTCAAAACAAGAACTCTGGCCCAAAAAACCCATATTTTTGCATAAAAAACATTAAAATCAACCCCCAAATCAAAAAGTGGTGCTACCGGTAGCACCATTATTTTTAAACGGGGTCAAAATTACAACATTTTTCAAACATTGCCTTCAAAACTCAAACAATAGCTAAGAAAAAACCATGGATTTTTTTATTTTTTTTTTTCAAAACATTAAAATTATAGCTATTTACAACTTAATTGAAATNTCTGGCCCAAAAAACCCATATTTTTGCATAAAAAACATTAAAATCAACCCCCAAATCAAAAAGTGGTGCTACCGGTAGCACCATTATTTTTAAACGGGGTCAAAATTACAACATTTTTCAAACATTGCCTTCAAAACTCAAACCATAGCTAAGAAAAAACCATGGATTTTTTTTTTTTTTTTTTTCAAAACATTAAAATTATA
>SNQJ01S0008822.1:33728-62429 GCA_010110895.2 Picea sitchensis | reverse complement strand
GGGTTGGAGCCTCCTTCCAGTTGTAGTTGGAAAACAAAGGAAGTTGGTGCTTCCAATGAATGTAATTCTTTAAGACATATAAGAAAAAACATTCTGTGGTTTTCTCCCGATTTGGGTTTCCACATAAAACACTGGTGTATTGTGTATGTGTATGTTTGTTCATTTGTTCATTTCTTATTTACTCTGTAGTTATTGGATGATAATGCTTCATTGATATAACACTTGGATTATATGGTTAAAAAAGATTAAATTTCTCTATTACTGATTCACCCCCCCTCTCAGTAATCCAACAAGTATAAGGTCCAAAATTTTGAGAGAAAACCATTAGTTTATTTTTTTCCTACCACTTTCCTCCTTTCCTCCTATCTGCTCTGTGGTTTTTAATAGAGGTTCTTGACATAAGATGATTTATTCTGCCATCATCGAAAATTTTTCTTGAAAATTCATTTTGGAGTTTTGAGTAAGAGGGACATCAGATGAAAGTGGGCAGAAATTTTTGAAATCAAAGTCGCAGGAATAATTTCCAAGAACGGGGAAATATGTCGAAGGTTCATGGAGAGATTCTAGGTCACTGACAGTATGTTTTATATATCTTTCCGTATCGATCCTAATCATATTCGTGTGTCCCTTTAATGGCATCCAAAGGTGAACCCATTCTGTAATAAAGTATCCATTTAACTTCTCAGACCAATCTCTACTAAATATCAATCCATGATCTTCTGGGAAATCTACTACAATGATGTCAATCACTTGTACAAATTTTGGGTGTGTCGCCATCCTGATCATGACATCCTTGAGTTCTCCCATAACTTTCACCTGGGTTTTGTCTAGTTGTATCACATGTTTATCACTTTTGAGAGGGACCACGTTTAGTTTCTTGCATATAGACAATGGAATAACATTAGAGGATGCCCCTGAGTCAACCAAACAATTGTGGAGGTTTCTGTTGAAGACTTCAAATGTCAAGAGGAACGATGGGACAAAATGCTTTCCCTTCTTATCTTCGGAGAAAGTGTTTATAGTTTCCTTATTTCTTAGATCTGAGAGGGTTGGATTTTCTCCTTGGTCAGTGGTTTTTATAGGATTTTCCACTAACTTCAAATTTTGTAACATAAAGTCCTTTTGTTGGGGTATTCTACACATGTCCATGACCGATATATTTTTCTTCAATTTTTTCAAATCTTCTACTATGTTGTAGTCTATCTTGGGCAATTCTTGGGTATGGATGTTTATAGGATTTCTTTGTGAGATAAACGATTCTTTCGGGTGATCGGATGTTTGTTGTCCTATTTAAGTGTGGGCCACGGTAAGGTCGTTTGAGACTGGGTGACCTCTACTTCGTGTTTGCACAACAAAGACCTCTGTGCGTGGTTCTTGAACCTCAAATAGATCATCGTAAGGCATTGGTAGGTCAAGGTCCCATATCAGCATGGTTGTTTCTTTTGGTGGATCAAATTCTTCCTGATCAACAATATTCATAGCCGATCCGCTTAATTGTTCGGTAAGGGAAACCTCGTCTAGAAATCGGTCGACCATCAAATTCATGGCATGCAGCCATTATGGGAAGTCTCTTTCAAAATGTTTCTCTTGGTGATAGGTAAAGAAAGAGTCGGATGCTACATTTCCCAGACCAATGTTTAGGTTGACCGGGGGAGGTTTAATTGCTTTGAACGATGGATTTCTTTTAGAAAAAGGTTTATAGGGCCTCTGGCCTTGGTTTCCTTCCCCTGCACTTCTTTTCATGTCTATGATTTCATTTGAAAACTTATTTACCATGCGTTGTAGGTCTTCTATGTGTCAACTTCCTTTTTCGGGACCTTGTTCTGTTTGTTTCTTTGGGGGTTTGGTCAACAAGAGTCATCTCCTGGGAGGAGGTTGAACTTCCTTCTTATCTAATGAGACCTAGCCTTCTTTACATCCCTTCATTTGGAATTCTATAGTTTTGGCTTCCTCAAAATTCTTGGCTAAGGTTGTTTTGGCAGCCCTCTTCACAAACATGGAAATGGAAGCAGGGAGAGCATTAGCGTATACTTCGATTTGCATCTCATGAGTGGGTTTAGCTTCAAGTTGAAATTTGTTTAGGATGGTGGTGAATCTTTGATTGAAGTCTTTAATCTTCTCCTTTGAACTCATGGTGGCGGCGAATAACTCAACCATCAAAGATCCTGTAGTGGTTTCTTCTGCAAATTTATTTAAAAAATCTTTTTGAAACTTCTTTCAACTAGTTATGGACCCCTCTGGTGGTTGAAATACCATGTGGAGGCCAATTCTAAAACGTGTAGGGGAAAAGCACGCATACTACGTCTTCATGTTTGGACATTCCTTCGAGTCCTATTAGTGAATTTTGTTGGTTGTGAACTGATTATCTTGGTCTTTTACTTTCAGTAGTGTTTATACCCCATGAAGTATTTACACTGAAGTATGTACACTCTTCCATGCAGTACCCCCTCTGCGAGATCTGAGGGCTATCCCCAAACGCAGAAGAGTGCAGGGGTAGAAATAGGCTAAGCGGAGAGTTGATGAGAAACCCGGAAGGAAAAATTACCTTATGCGTGCGCGTGTAATTTCATTGTAAATTGGACCGTTCATTATAAGGTCATGAGATCCTAACGGTAGAGAGATTATGTTAGGGTTTTACCCTATAAGGCAACCCACCTCTTTTATGGGGAAATGTATTCACGACTATGGTTGATTGTGAATATTGTATTTTGAGATATGAGACTATGAGAGAAAGAGGAGATTCTATTGGGTTTGTTGTAGAGTTGTATCCCTTCATTTTTTTGAATAATAATAAAGGAAGGACACATCGATTTCTACGGTGGGCCGTAGCCCTGCTGAGTGAACCACGTAAATTGTGTCTCTCTTGTATTGTGTATCTTCTGTGTTTTGTTTTCCGCATTAGTTTTATTTATTGCCAGCAGTCCATTTCCTTTAAGCTGGTGCTCGAGGCGAAAGGTGACTCATAGGAAAAGATGGTTCTTAGTTCAAGTGGGATTAATGGCAGAATATGGAAAGTTTAGATTCGAGAAATTTAACGACCAAAACTACTGATTATGGAAGATGCAGATGGAAGGTGTTATATCGATGAAGAAAGATCTATTCCTACCATTGGGTGGAGTAGCAAAGCTGACGCTGACCATGAAGGATGAAGAATGGGAGATTCTTGGCCGAAAGGCTCTAGGAGCGATCTGGTGAGCTGACGGTCCCGATGGCTTTCAATATTTCCAAAGAAAAGGCAATGAAGGGTTTGATGGATGCATTAGCCAAAATTGTATGAAAAACCCTCGGCGTCAATAAAAGGTATTTCTAATGAAGATATTATTTAATATGAAGATGTCGGAAGGTGGGTCTATTGTAGATCATTTAAATGAATTTATCTGATTTACTAATCAACTAAGTTCTATAAAGTGGACTTTGATGATGAGGTCGGGGAAGCTCTTCTAATCTTTTTTCTCATTGCCAAGATGGAGCAGCTTAGTCATGGATGTAAGTAACTCGTCTCACGGTTCAAATACTTTAAAAATTTGATGATGTTGTTAGTGTTATCCTTAGTAGTGAGAAATCTTGACGAAAAAGCACATGTGAGACATCGGGTAATGCATTGAACATGGAGAGCAGGGAAGACAAAAGGATAGAGAAGGGCTCATGGAACCACAAAATTCTAGGCAGGGCGGATCCAAATCAGGACTTGGAAAGATAGAGTGCTAAATTGTGGGAAGAAAGGACTTATCTGAAGAAAGATTGTAGAGCTCCAAAGAAACAAAGAGATGGACAACATGAGAGAGAAATCCCGGGGAAACAAATGTAGCAGGTGATGTGTGTTACAAGATGATTTGATTCTTTCTATAGATAATATTCGAGTCTTGGAGTAGTAGATTCCGGGGTTTCATTTCATGCCACAACCCATAGGTGACCCTGGAATTATGTTCAAGGTGATTTTTGGACAAGTTCATTTGGGTGATGATGCACCATGCAAAATTGTTGGAATGGGAAGGTAAAATAAAACAATGCAATGGAAACCAATGGTTGTTGAAAGAGGTAAGACATGTTCGATATATAAGGAAAAATTTAATTTCAACAGGGGAGTTAGCAAGTGAAGGTTGTATATCCATATTTATAGGCAAGGCGTGAAGGTCATCAAAGGATCATTGAGTGATAGAAAAAGGAGAAGGTTGGTACATTGTATTTATGTCTTGGTATCTTCGAATCTTCTATCTCTTTAGCTTCTACAAGTGGATACAACACTATGGCATCATAGGCTTGGACACATGAGTGAGAAGGGTATGTAGATGCTTCACAAAAAGAAATTTGTTTCGGATCTTAAAACAAATTGATTTGGACTCACAATGAGCATTGTGTTTATGGAAAACAAAGAAATTAAATTTCGAGTCGGAAAATAAAGAAGAATGAAAGGTTAGAGCTTGTGCATATACATGTATGGGTACCAAATCATGTGTCATCTCTTGGTGGCTCTAATTATTATGTTACTTTCATTGATGATGCAATTAGAAAAACTTGGGTTTATTGCATTACATTAAAAATCTGATGTTTTTTGATAGCACAAGAAATGGAAACTTTGGTTGAGATTGGGGAGCCAGGAAAAAAAGTTGAAGTGTCACCGGATCGGATAATGGAGGTGAATATTGCAGCAAGAGTTTGATGATTACTATTCATACCATGGGATTAAGTAGAGAAGACATTTCCAAGAACACCATAAGAAAATGGTGTGTCGGGGAAAGGATGAGCAGAACAATCATGGAGCGTGCAATGAGGTATGAAGGATTGCATCTTAGGTTTTCCCTGCGATTAAGGATGTTTTAGATATTATTGTTTACTTAATAAGCGAGAGGACCTTCAAGCTCTTTGAATGGTAGAATTCGGAGGAGGAATGGGCCAGGAAAAAGAGTAAACTATTCTTTTTTGAAAACTACATTTGTGAAGCATTTGTCCATATTGATAAAGAAAATAGAACAAATCTTGAGGCAAAATCCAAGAAATTGTACCTTTATTGGATATGGTGTTAATGATTTTTAGTTATCATATGGGATTATGAAAATAACAAAATAATTAGAATTAGAGATGTCATATTCAATGAGAGAAGATCATGTACAAAGATGGGTTCTGAGGGGAAAGAAATAGGAAAAAGAAAACAAGAATACCGATTAGCAGTGAGATTACTAAAAAAATTCCAAAGGAACGAGGAAAATCAAAATGTACAACAACGAGGCGGCGAATTTACCTCGAACACACATTGTTGTTCTAGAAGATCTACAAGTTAAGTATACCCCCGAGCGATACTCTCCTTCATTGTATTATTTATTGTTGGTGATTAAATTGAACTGAGATGTTATGAAGAATTGATGTAGGTAAACACCAAAGAAGTGGGAAGCGAGGAATGAAGAGGAAATGGATTCCTTGGAAAATAGCTTGAGACTTGGGACTTGATTTAGGTTACTGTGCAAGGAAAAGAGCATTGTAGAATAAATGGGTTTACAAGTTGAAGGAAGAAGATGGAGGAGGAGAAAAGTACAAAGGCTAGACTTGTTGCCAAGGAGTTTGCACAAAAGAAAGGTATAGATTTTAGTGAAATATTTTCTATCTGTTGTTAAAATGACTTCAATTAGGACTATTACAAGTCTTGTGTGATGAAGATTTACATCTTGAGCAGTTAGATGTAAAAACAACTTTTCTCCATGGGGATTTGGAGGAAGAGATTTATATCTGGCAATGACCACAAAGAATTGCTTGAGTCAAAGGAAGAAAATTTGGTATCACCGAGGTTGAAAAGAAAGAGCTTGTATGGCCTAAAGCTCCAAGGAAATGGTATTTGAAGTTTGATAGGTTTATGTGAGAACATGGTTATAGTAGATGTCATTGATCCATACGTGTTTATTTTTAAAAAGCTAGAAAATGGAAGCTTTATTATCTTGCTATTGTATGTAGATGAAATGCTTGTTGGGTCTAATATACGGGATATAAATGTGCTCAAGAATAAGTTATCCAATTCATTTGCGATGAAGGATTTGGAGTCTTACTTGAAAATCCTTGGCATGAGAATAACAAGAGCGAGAAAAATGTAAATTGACATTGTCTCAGAGGGAGTACACAAAGAAGGTGTTGGAGAGGTTTAGAATGCAGAATGAAAACAGGTTAATTACACTGTAGCCAACTCAAATTAACTAAGGAAATGTGTCCCAAGACATAGGAGGAGATGAAATACATCGGGGTCCTTATTCATCGGTAGTTGGTAGCTTGATGTATCTGATGGTTTGCACAAGGCGGATATTACTGTCACGATTAGGAGTTGTGAGAAGGTATATGAACAATCTAGGTAAAAAGAACATTGGGAGACATTAAAGTGGATTCACCGGTATTTGAGAGGTACTACTACTCATACATTATGTTTTGGAGGTTCATACACTTTTCTGAGGGATATGTTGATTCGGATATGGCGGGTGATAAAGACAATAGGAGAACACCGGGGGTATGTTTTTACTATAGGTGGAACAACGGTAGTTAGTTCAAAATTGCAAAAGGTTGTTTCACTCTCAACAACAAAGGCAGAGTATGAAATTAGCTCTGAGAGGCTAGTAAAGAGATGATTTAGTTCTGAGAGAGGAGTTTATGGAGGAATTGGGAAAGAAGCGAGGGAACAACGGTTTGTCTTGTGGCTTGATCCCAGTGCCATTCACCTTGCAAAGAAATCAGCCTTCCATTAGAATAATAAGCATATCGGTTGAGGTACCATTTCATATGATCGCCTTGGAAGATGGACATTTGAAGTTGGAAAAAGATACACACTAGCAAAATCCTACGAGACATGTTAACAAAGGGAAGTAACCAAAGAAGCGAGTTCACATAGAGTTCCGGTTAGTCTCAAGAATGAATATGAAGATGAGAAATTTCGGGTACAAGAAGGTTTAGAGTCCAGCATATACAACAACGATTGAGTTGTTGAGAGGTCAGTCTCAAGTGGGAGATTGTTGGTTGTGGAACATAATTATCTTCTTGATTCAAAGGTCTTTTACTTTCGGCCATGTTTATACCCATGAAGTATTTACACCCAGTATGTACACTCTTCCATGGGAGCTGAGAGGGTACCCCTCTCTTGAGGAGTGCAGGGGCCCTATCCTCTGTTGGGGGTCTAGGGGCAAAGCGGGCCCCAGGGATGAGAGGAGAAAGCCCCGAAGGAAAAGTACCTTAAATTTTTATTGTAATTTCATTGTAAATTGGACCGTTCATTATAAAGGTGTGAGATATAGCAGTAGAATTATGTTAGGGTTTTTCCTAGAAGGGAACCCTCTTTATGAGAAATGTATTGCGGCTATGGTTGATTGTGAATATTAGAATAGAAATTTGTGAGATAAAGAAAGAGGGGGAAGTTACAACGGGTTTGTTGTAGGTTGTATCCCCTCATATGATGGATAATAATAAAGGAAAAACATGGCAATTTCTCGATGGATGTAGCCCACCTTGGGTGAACCATTAAATGTGTCTCTTGTATTGTGTATCTTTTTGTTTTTTTCTCATTTGTTTTATTTTATTGCTCCAGTCATTTTTCTAACAAATTTTTGATATAGTCTTTTAGGTAAACCTGAGGTTTCGGGGTCATATTTAGGGAGTAACTTTTCTGGGTTTTGGGGAAGGTTATGTACTCATCGAGGGATTGCCAAAGCATCTCTGGAAAACCACGGTTGATTATTATGAGTGGAACTTTCCCCTTTCATCATTATGATCATTGTTATCTTCCATTTTGTCTGACTCCGATGCTGACCATTCCGAGTTAAACCCTTCCTCAAAAAATCATCCGGGCTTTCGGAAGCGATTCTTGTGGTTAGTGTTTGAGGGATTAGATTAAGGGATGTTGGATTCCGGTGAGGATAAATCTATCAAATCTTCTCTTGTGTGAACAAAACACGTTGAGGTGTCAACCTTTGATGCCTTACTCTTTTATGAAAGTAACATAGCTGATGCTCTCAATTTGAGTGTAAGCTCTTGTGATTATTTTGAGCTGGTTCAACTCCTCATGAGGAAGAGTGTAAAGTTAATTTAAGGAATAAATGTTCTTCCTCTTGTTGGGGTGAGTTACTCATTCCAGAAGTACTCATTAGTAGTAATGGGCTATCTTGAGAATGACTAGCCATGCATGTGGGTTGTTTGAATCTACAAGTCGAGTGAAATATTATATCAAAAGTATTGTCAACCATTCATTCATCATCCCTCCTACTAGCACCAATTTTGTTGATGGTTCCTAAATCATTTAACTCAACAACGGGGAACCAAACCTGCTACTGAGTCCCAATTAGACTCTGAAGCGTTTGATAGTGGAATGGTTCTCGGATCTTGTGATCCAACCAATTAATCGATGCAAGTTTACGTAATGATTTATAGGATATCTTCACCGTGAAAAATCCTCCTTCGGTTTGAGCGTTCTCTTTTTGTATTTTTCTCTTATAGGTGGGTCTGATAAAAGATAGGTGTTGGTATAAACCAACTAGGTAAAAAAGAAAAAAGGGGGAAAACTTAACTCTTGAGGAAGGGCGATCTTGGGATAACCCTCGTGCTCAAGCATGCGAGACAAATATTTTCACACCTATGGCAAGCCTAGTACCAATACGTAACTGTTTGATTATTGTTGAGATACAATTATGAAATAAAACATACATGCAATGAAGCAGTGGCAATAAAATTAGTTTCCTCAACTCTAATCACTAATCACATAGTAACGATTTACTTTCATCATTAGAGATAAGAACTATAAAAGTATTGAATCAACTAACTTATCAATAGATTCAAAAACTCTTACTCATTACAACATCCATTCATGAGATAAAGAGTTAGAAGTAATTCCTCCTTGTAGTCAATCACACACTTCTTTGATGAAAAACAAAACTTGTCTCGGTCCTAAGCATGACTTCTCAATTAAGGTAGTTCCAAAATAGTTCTTCTGATTCAAAAATGAGGGTCTTTGCAAAACCATCGACCCTTTCTGCCAGGTCAATCCTCTTATTTATAACAAAATTGCTTAAAAATAAATTATCCAAAGAGGAGGTAATCCTAGAGTAAAACAAAACATTTGCCACATGAAGTGTTTATCTTAGTATTCTAGAGTCATCCAGATGGTTCTACTATAGTGGATGAATCTTCTCATATTTTGACCATTTGACAAAGAGATCCCTGCATGTGTTGGCATCACGAGAATCTGTTTTGTTCCATTGGGGTAGAAAGGATCTCCTTTATCTCCATTGCCCATGCCCGATGCTTGACTACTTTAACACTTAACTGTTGTAACATTGTTTGAGCCTTGATCGAGTGTTCCATGAACTTTTGTACTTGACCTGGAGCCATGTTTGCCACATTTTCTATCTCTATAGTCCACAATGAGTCTTTCTCTGCATGTAGTTTGACTATGTAATGCAAGTCAACAAAATCCTCGGGTGAGCCGAATTCTAGGAGACCGATGTCTCTCATCACCCAATTGACCTTGGTCGGCTCTTTTCGCAATTGGCCCATTTCTCTTGGATATCTCGGCGGGGTTCTTTGGCCATCTTCACCCAATATTCGAAGGTGGCGAATTCCTTATCGGTCAATGTTGATGTGTCCTTAGCATGAATGTCGTGCTCGCCGGTGTCTGGTCCTTTTGAACCACCTTGATGTAATCAATTCTCTCAAGCGGTGGGCCTTCTCATACCATATTTCCATGCCTTTGCACATTGCTAGCCTCATAAGAGTGTCTTCACGGAAGTCGTCTATCCACTGCCGGTGAAAAGGTGTAGCTCTTTCGATGATTTTTTGTAGGCATCTTGGAACTCACTTCTCAAAAACAACGTGGCTTGTGTGGAGTCCTGACAGTATTTCTCCAAATGGCGGATGTTCCAACTCCTTTAGTGCAACGACCAAATCCTCTTCATATTTCCTTGATCTATATAGGGTGGTATCTGTGATTTCCATCCGTATTATCCCGATAATCTCAGGATGTCTTGCATTCTCGGTGTTGATCAACTTCTCCTGCGGTGATGAGGATGGGCTGTTAGAGTAAGCCTCTTTTCTTTTGTAATCTTTTTAAAGTCACTAGAAACCCACGAACTCTCCTCATCATCATATATAGTTATTAAGTGATGAAAGGGGTTTGGTGTACTAGTTCTACCTGGTGTCCTTGATATCTCAAACTAGGTTGAAATGCCCCCTGGTGATCAAATCTATGGTGGTAGAACTTCAGGGTTTTCTGGCCCAGTGATTCCTTCAAGTTGTATCATCTCTGAGCCACTTAGATCTCCTCTTCTTGGGATTGGGTTGTCAGTGAGAACCCTCATCATCTCTACAAGATCCAAGTCATTCTACAACTTATCAATGACTCTTTGTGCCTCTACCATCAAGAGAAATCCTTGTCTGTGCCACCGGTGTCAAGAACAATCCCCTTCTCTGCACCTTTATTGTACATCTACCACTCTGATTTCTTCCACGGCTCGGGGCCTCTTGAGCCAAGCTGCTCTATTTTTCACTGTTCATCCATGCTCATGGCCTTGAACTTGGTAATGTTTGGGTTGGCCATCCTATGCACCACCTCATCCCAGTCATGGGAATTCTCTATGAATACTTCTTCCTCAAAATTATGGTGAGAATACGACCAACAAGATGATACTTGCGACACATGTTGGAGGACCGAGACTTTAGGATCATGCTTGTGGAATCTTTTAGCACAATGTTTTGATAAAATTGTGTTTTCCCTTAGAGGTAACCCCTTGGTAAACAATGCAAGAAAGGGGTCCTAATGCGACCCATATTATTCTTGTATCCTAAGTATTTTTGGTGATTTGATGGCCTTGGATTGTTATGCTAAGGAGTGCGCAGATCTCAGCGGCTAAGCATAGCTCAAATCTATGGTCATCTAATGTCGGACCCCCTGATCTTTCTTCCTTTAGCGGAATTCGGGAGTTAATTGTTTTTGGCGTGCCCCCCACTATTATTAATGCCTTTGCACATCAGCAGACCCCAGGTGCTTTACCTCTTGCTTCCTACCCCTCACGAGTAAGCAGCTAGGCCAGCCTCCCATACCTCCCACAGTGCTCCTGCTTGACTTTTGTCCTCCACTCACACTACCACACGCCTGTCCCTTCCCCACTATCTTGTATCCACCCTCTCACCTCTGGGCATCTGTCTTCCATTCACAATCCATGTCACCTCCACTGTTACTTTCATTTACTCCCCAACCTATCGTACCCCTCTACCTCCACATCCTTTTCCCTTGCCATATCACCTTCACACCTTTACACCTCATCTCCCTCGAGTGCCTGCGCTGATGCAGTCCCGGTCACCGTTGTCCAACTGCATCACTCCACATGGCCATTGTTCACTTGTTGTAGCCTGTGAGTTTTCACCAAGCACCTCACCCACTCACCACCGTCATCCTCCACATCCGCCTACCAGTTCTCTCTACAAATTTCCAACAAAAATGGTGGAAAAGATGGGGGAGTGGCCGCCATGTGTTTTTCTAGGTCTTGGGGTTATTTCGGGCAGATCCTAATCGATAAAGGGATTAATGGCGGGGTGAGTGGATTTGAGCATCGATCTCCCCCATAAATGGAAGAGCGAAGGACTAGTGGAAGTAGACTATTAAACCAGGACTTCTCACGGTTCGGGTCCAGAGCGGATGAGCTGCATGGGCGGTTTGTGAGGAAGAAAATGCATGTCTGCATGCCGCGTTCAACACAATTATAAGAACTTCGTCGATGCAAAGATTTGATTCTAGTGATCAGATCACACTCTTGGGGTGGGAAATATTCGATTTCTATAGTTAGTTTTGTTGACTTTGTTAAGCTAGGTCAAGCTGGTTGAGCACTTAGCTCCTATTTTGTAATGCCTTGGTACGGTTGTTCTATGGTTATGTATCAAGTTTGAGACTTTCATATGAATAGAAGTAAGCTTATTTTGATCTCTCCTTAAAATTTGTGCTAAGACACTCGGGTATGGAGGATCCAACAGAGGATTGTTATGTTGTTATGTGTAAGTTGATTGCAGTAGTATCATGACCAGTTTTAGTTAGCTCCTTGTTATCTTTTCCCTCTTACCTTGGATGGCTCGGGCATGGAGGAGGATTCAATCGAGTTGTTGTAGTTGCATTTTGATGTAGGTTTGATCATTGTTCTATTGTGACTATGTTTTTTGGACATATTTTAGTGTTTGAAACCTGGGCTCAAAAGCATAATCATGCCTAAGTTTATCTTCTTCAAGGTTGTAAAGGTTGGGTGCCCATAGAAGTCTTGTTTACCTTTCTCACTAAGTCTTCCCTCTGCTCTCACTTAAACTCAATTCCTTGTTGAATTTAATGTGGCCCACCACTTCCCTATGCATTTCTTATCAGGTTCTATGTTGAACATCATTCATATATTGAGTTTTGTCCATTGACCTCCACTCCTATAAAACCAACATCCACCAAAACTTCTGATGGGTGTGACATCATCACACTTGTCGAGGGTGACTTCTAGTGCTAGCATTCTTGGCATTGTTTTCGGGGAACGAATTGAAGACATTTACACAGGATAGAACAAAAATAACTTCTTATTAAAGGTGCATCATATATAAGAACCATTGAAGATTGCGGCTTGCACCATTCCGACTCAGTGTTTCAACTCTATTGTTTTAGGTTGTGGCTCCTGAAGGCAAACACATGAGGTCTACTCCACAAATTCCTCGGCTACATCTAAAGCTGACCCAGAGAGGATCATGAAGAAAGGAAAATGTTTTTCATGAAGGATTTAGCTGCTGTCCCAGATTGAAAATCTTACCGGGAGAACAATAATGACAAGAAATGACCTTTGATGGTGAACAAAGGCCAGCCACATTTGGACTACACATCATTCGCGGAGACTCCATGATTAAAGGATCGATTAACGTTACGTTGTTTAAGAAGTCATATTTTTAGGATGGAAGCCATTTTGGCTCGGAGGTTTCTCCTTTTAATTTCTCTGTTGTTCCTATTTTTCCCAATGTTGTTCCCTCACATGTAGGCCAGGTGGAGTGGTTTTGCCATATTTAGAGAATAAAGATGGCGGCCACTGTCGAGCATCTCGTGAGTTTCATGAACTCATGCATGTTAAATGGATGTATTATTGAATATGTTCATGTTCTCATTAGCGAGGGAGATGTTTGTGAGTGAAGTATCCTCCTTTCCCCCATGCTAACATCTCTCCACAGGCAGGTTTCATGGCTCTTTAGGCATTGTCAAGGTATTATCCTCTGGATTAATCGTCATAAGCTGTTGTGAGGGAATATAGAAATTTGTGTTCATGGATATTGATGTTTCTAATGGAAGGATGTGTGAGAATGAAGAATGCCTTGGGTGAGTTTGTGAGAGGCTGGCGAGCACTTTTCTGTAGAAATAGAAAAAATGGGGGTAGATCGTGTTTGCTTCTCTTTTGAAGGAGATGTAGAGGATATTCGTGTCTTTGAAACAGATGATTTTGGTAGCCCTGCTCATGATGAAGTAGTGATGTCAGGTACCTACCCAGAGAAACCAACTTTTAATGAATATCCCAATGAATATGACAAAGAGCGAGATTTTCTATGATTAAGTGTTTGTTATGATTATGAGTCGATCTTGGGAGAGTCATGAAGGAGAAAGGGAGGAGCTAAATGTGTATTTTATCTCCTATTCAGAACCTATAAACAAGCATATATCACCTGGTATTAGCCATCTTTCATTAGTTCTTTACCCACTTGTACACTCTGAGAACATCCCAGGATGGGTGAGCCACAATAAAGGACATGAGGTAATTTCTTACTAGTTGAGATTTCTTGATTATAAATTTTGTGACCTTGTGGGGTCATATATGGAGCTACACTTTCCAAAAGCATTTAGACTGTAGAGTTATTCACCTTATCATCATTTGGGGATACTGTCAGTGTTCCAAAACATGTTCTTGTTCCTCGTCATACTTTCCTAGTCTTTTGTGGATCATCTGCGGTAAAAGAGAAAAATTATATTACTAGACAGTCGCGGGTGGCTATGGTGTAAGTTTTCTTTCACCTAGTACTTTGTAAATATCGGTTAGCTTAGGTGTTGTACATAAATAAGCTTCATCAAGAGAAGGTGTGTTTTCTTTCCTTTCGAGTAGATAGTGTACATGTCAACCCGTGTTCCTCAACAAGATGTTTGTGAGAGCTTGAATCATAGCCCAATGCATAAGGCAATTGGAACTACTTGAATTTCTTAGAGCCTCACGGGGAGGTCTCTATCCCCATGGAGCCTATGTTAGCACAAGTTTTTGATAAAATGGTGTTTTCCCCTTAGTAAATAACCCCTTGGTAAAAACATGCAGGAAAGGGGTCTAGGCATTGACCAATATTCTTTTATCCTATTTTTTGGTGATTTGATGGCCTTGGTGTGTTATTCTAAGGAGTGCACAGACCTCAATTGTTGAGCATGGCGCGCTCAGATCTACGGTCCACATCCATGTGGACCCAAACCTTTCTTCCTTTAACATGGGGGGGTCCGAGTTCAGTGGTTTTCTGGAACGACCCCCCCATTATCATGTCATCTCCACAACAACTCGGACGCCCCCCCCTGTGCTTTACCGCTTATCGCCTACCCCCCCCCCCCTTCGAGTAAACTTCCATACTGCCTCACATACCATCCGCGCTCCCGCTTGTACCTGTCCTCCACTCACATTACCACATGCCTGTCCCTTCCCCGCTATCTTTTCTCCCCCTCTCACCTCCCAACATCTGTCTTCCACTCACACTCCATGCTCACCTCCCAACATCTGTCTTCCACTCACACTCCATGTCACCTCCACTGTTACTGTCGTTTACCCCCCCAACCTATCAAACCCCTCTGCCTCCACATCCTTTCCCCTTGCCACATCACCTTCACGCATTTACACCTCAACTCCCCCGAGTGTCCGCGCAGACACAGTCTCGATCACCGCTCTCCAACTGCATCACTCCACATGGCCATCGTTCACTCGTTGCAGTCTGCGAGTTTGTGCCAAGAACCTCGCCCACTCACCATCATCTTCCTCCACGCTCACCTGCCAGTTCGCTCTGCAAAGGTCCAACAAAAATACAATGGAAAAGATCAGGGTGTGGCCGCCACGTTTTCCAGGTGTCGAGTTGACTCAAGCCTGGTCCTGATCCCGATGAAGCAGTTAATGAAAGCGGGGGTGGTGGTTGAAACATCATCTCCCCCCATAAATGGAAATCCAGAAAGGAATAGCCATAGAAGTAGACTGTCAGCCAAGACTTATCTGATCTCGCGTCTGATAGATGAACTACATGGGAATTCTGACAGAAGAACTGCATGAGTAGTCTGCATGCACGTTCATCCCGACAGAAGAACTTTCCTACGCAAATCTTTTATTGCAGTGGCCAGGTCGCACTCTTGGGAGTGGCGAATTGTTCTGAGTTATATAGTTAGTTTTTCTATTTTGTTAAATGGGTCAATTGGTTGAGCATAGCTCCCTATTTTGTAATGTATTGATGCCAGAGTTGTTCTCTAGTTATGTATCAAATTTGAAACTTTCAGATTAATAGAAGTCATCTTCTTTTTATCTCTCTGTAAAAACTGTGCTAAGACACTCGGGTATGGAGGATCCAGTCGAGGGTTGTTATGCTGTTGTAATGTAGGATTGATTACAGTGGTATCATGACCAATTTTAGTCATCTCCCTTGTTATCTTTTTCCCTCTTACACTGAATGGCTCGGGCATGGACGATCTAGTCAAGTTGTTGTAGCTGCATTGTGATGTAGGTTTGATCATTGTGTTGTTGTGACTATATTGTTTGGACATATTTTAATGTATGAAGTGTGAGCTTAAGAGTAATCTTGAGTCTGAGTTTTTCTTCTCTAAGCTGCTTGAAAGCCTAATGCCCATAATAGTCTTATTCACCTTTCTCACTAAGTCTTCCCTCTACTCACACTTAAACTCAATTCACTGACTAAAGTTAATGTGGCCCTCACTTCCCTGTGCATTTCTTGTCCAGTTCTGTGTTGAACATCATTCATATATTGAGTTTTGTCCATTGAGATCCACTCATATAAAACCAACATCCACAAAAAACTTTGATGGGTACTGGGCTTATCCTCCTACAATCTGAGGGTGAATTCTAGTGCTAACAGAATCGGCCTATATGGAACTTAAATTCAAGTTGTCTCAACCCTTCTTATTTGGCTTGAGTTGTATCCTTTACTAGATAGAACCCCACATGGAAACTGTAGGGTATGAAAGTATGTTTCTTGTCTTTGACCAATGTGGCATTATAGCCTTGCAGGATGGTTTGATAACAAATATATCCCACGACGAGTCCGTCTGGGACATGAGCTAGTAGGAGATGTGGTGCTCTTGTGGCCCTGAACACCCTGATGTAGGTTGAGCGCTCGTCCAAGTACCAATGGCCTACCTTGGATATCATTTTATTGGTTGTTGCTGATAGCCTTGGGAATTCCTTATTAATAATAATAAAATAAATATAGGCAATGAATTCATCGCAGATGAGGGCGTAAGATTCTTGTACCTGTTTTCCCATAGCACGTTGTAGTAGACGTGGACCGGGAGTTCTGCAACATGCCAGCTTAGATTCATGCCGGTGAATACATTCCTCGTGCATGTGACATCGATCAGGTACGAGGCCATGTAGAAAGTTGGTGCCTCTCCTTCCTTGGGTGATTGAGCCTATTGTGTACAGGTGCTCAATTGTTTTGAAATTGTCTCTCCCTAGTTGAATTTGCTTTCAACGATCACCACTGTGTATGCCAAAGGCATCCATTCTTCTGAAAACTTGGAGCAATCCTTTTCTCCATATAGCCAGCAGATGAGAGCCATCAAATAGATGTATGGATCCCTCAGGTTGATTGTTCCATACCATCCATTTCTATGATTAGTGAACTTCTTATCTTCCCTCCACCATAAATCCATTATTCAGCTAGTGTCATGGAATTCATAGAACTTCACCATGAAGTCTGTGTTGAGATGCTCCTCTAGGTCCATGATATTGTAGTATTTCTGGACCTCTATCGGGAGGAAAAATCCAACGCATCCACCATTCTCATCGTTGATAAAGAATTTTGGCCCATCCATGTGGTCGATGAGCCACTTTAGGACCTCTATGTAGGGGAAAAATGGGGTTCTATGCGCCACCATGTGTAAATACGACTGTCGAATGTTGAGAAACACCTGGTCATTGAGCACCCTTACGTCTGGGTTGCTGTGAGGGATATACTCTAGGTATTATTCTCGGCTAATTATATTGAAGAGATACCCCCATTGTGGGAGCGCTACCTTGGATGCATTTCTTGCCTCTGTATCACCAAAGGCTGAAGGCTTGAAAAAATATTTCTTCATTGTTGTTTTGATGACAGGCTCTGCCCTAGGATCGTACTCTAATTGCTTCGCAATCCCTGGAGAAGAACCTTTGCCTCTCTTAGATTCCTTCAGCTTTGGTGCTCTCGGTGAGCGTTTGGTGGTTGGATTTCTCGGTGACATTCTTCCTGCAACTAGAGAAAATTTTAGAGACTGTGTAAGAAACCAGATGATCATATATAAATTATAACCAACGAATTGACAATATTGGATACATACCTCTGAATCTTGTTAAACCTGATTTTGATAATAAAAGAGTTAGTTCAGTCTCGAGTTGCTCACTGTGCTCCTTCAGATGCTCTGGAATTTACTTACGCGCAAAATGAATTTGTTCAAAACGGTTCTAGAGATTTAAACAGGGATGATCTTACCATGTCACATCAGCCGTTCAATTCGGGTTATGCATGAGATTTTAACAAATCTACCGTCGGATCTTCATAGGTGTTTAAACTTGAATTCATCATGCGTTGATGGTGGAAGCGCGGGTGGTGATGTGGTCTATCGGCGGTTTCAAAATGTTGTTTTAATTGGTGCATGAGGTAGCAACTAATGAGGGATCGAGCATTAATTAGTTCCTTAAATGTCAAAAATTGGATCATATCTAACACTGCAAGCGCCTCGTCCTGACGCTCTTTTTGTTGGTGGATTGAGGTTTGGGATTTTTCTATGAACATTTTCATTGATTTCTCCTGCAAAAGCTCCGACGCCGATCGATATTGTCATTTAGAGCTGACGTGGCAAAGATGACTAGGAGGCATGACCAGGACCTAGGGGACTAAAAATGACATGGGATAAAACTAGACCGTATGATCCTCTTATGTGGTAAAGAGGCATGGAATTTGAGACTAGTGGCTTCATTCGCTCATTTCAGTCAGAGTCAGGACTTTATTTAAGCCATACGTTTCTAAAAGCCAAACCTAACTTTCCGACGCCCGAAAGTGTCAAGGATTGGCGATCGGTGATAAAACTAACCAAGTGTTCTCGGGTTGGCTCCCTTAAAAAAGTCCTGATGCTGAAAACGTATCGGGGATCGACGATCGGAGATAACTCTATCACGGTCGAGATGATTGTTGTGATCTTTCTGGATTTTCCCCGATCCCAATAATGCGCAATGGGTATCAGCTATCAGTGATTTCTTTATATCTTTTGTTAACATCTGTCTTTCTCATATTTCGTTGATGTCAAAGGGGATCGGCTATGTCTCTAACCTTTATGTGAACAACTTACATAAACCAAAACCTCCTTTTGCCGACGCCGATGAGGATCGGTGCTTGGCGACTATTGTTTTTGTGTGGTTCCTTTACTCACTTGAGTTCTTCCTGACGTCGAATCTTAGCGCGTTAGGGGTAGTGTTTAGCTGTCGATTCTTAATTCAGATGTTAAGGTCCTTTAGAAATGAGGTTTCACAAGTTCAATCAAACTAGACTAGGTGGTAAGGGACATGAAAACAAGCAACTTTAAAATATTTCCCAAAATGAAATCGATTCAGATAAATGAAGAAAATAAGTGGTACCTAAAAAGTGACAAAACATTTGATAAAGATTTTAGGGTATGTTGAGTGCTCAACACAAC
Organism: Picea sitchensis; assembly: GCA_010110895.2. Classification (NCBI taxonomy): domain Eukaryota; kingdom Viridiplantae; phylum Streptophyta; class Pinopsida; order Pinales; family Pinaceae; genus Picea; species Picea sitchensis. Next base: position 43,501 of record SNQJ01S0008822.1, on the reverse strand, counting down.
CCTAAGGATGAAACTTGGGAGCATGAGGATGATATGTGGGCAGAGTACCCTCATCTTTTTTACAACTTTTGAATTCTTTTTTGTACATGCGTATAGACTGCACTAAGGACATTGCATAAATAAGGGGGAGGGGATGGTAATACCCCTAGGATGATGCCCAAGTGTAAATATCAATGTAGTTGTACTTTACTTATAAGCTGGTGAGATGAAGTAACAATTTTGTTGGTTTGATTCTGTGTGCATTAATTTAGTGAACGAGGATCTCACATCAAAGGAATGTGCATAGTTATAAAATGATACAGTGCACAGTTTAACATTTGGCGCACACCTATGTAAGTGAAAAAGAATATCCCACTGAAAGTGAAACAAGTTAATGAATGCAACGCGGGAAAGTGTTAGTGCGAAAGGATGGCACACTAAAGGAATAGGTGTGCAACCTTGGATTCAGTGCACACTGGTTTAGTGTGCAAGTTTTGACAGACATATAATCCTTTTTGTATATAAATCATGATGTAACGCGCACCTGTGTAAGGGAACGAGGGTGACACACTGAGAAAAGAGTGAAAACAACCCAGAAGTTTATTTTAGTGTGCGAGTTTTATGTTTTAAGGATGGTGATCCTGGATGCAACAGATCAATATTGTGGTACTGATAATGTAGATGTAATTATAATAAAATTTAATGAAAATACATCCCTGCAGTAGATCGATCACGTAAAATATTTCAAGGGGATTAAAATCCACTAGCTAAGGTTAAGGGGGCTGGGTTAAAGTGGCTTAAAGACAAAAATTAATATTATATTAATATTTCTTAAAAAGTGTAAAGTTAGGATATATATATTATTTTATCCTAAGTCTTAAGGAGCGGACAAGTGGTTGAAGTCAATTTCAATGACAAGTGCCAAGTTAGGAACATGTTGTGGATTGAAGGTGGTTCTCAACCTAATAGGTGTCAAGTTGGGAACATGCAGTCAAACAGTTTGGAATTAGTCCATTCTAGTATCTATCATCTTTCATCATTCAACGATGAGGGTAAAAATCAGGACCAATTGTTTTGTAATAGAATGGAACTGTGAGTTGAACCTGGTTGTTGTTGTCATGAACCCGACTATTATTAAGACAATTAATTCTATTGATTATTGTTGCAGATAATTGTACATGGATTATCTTGGAGAGCTAGACTGAAGAGGAGGGTTTTCGGGCTCATGGGAATTTTCATTCTCTCCCAGTGAGAGAATTGTTGAGAATTATTTCTTGAGGTGCCAAACTACAACGATAGGGCTCTGAGACTTCCTGTCTGGCATGTTGTTGAAGTATTGTAATCGAAGTGGGGAAGCCGAAGGAATATGGAGCAGAGAAGGGGCACATTTCTTGGGGTGGGATAGGCATGTGGGGAATGAGAGATTGTAGGCTGTCAGTGTGAATTAGCATCTTTGACATACTTTCCTGCAAATTGAGTCACATGTGAGTGAGCTCCTATTGAGTGAGATAATTTAGCTTGGTTGGGAACCCTTTCCCAAGTGTAGTTTATCCCCATCTCGGGGGTGACCCACTATTGAGATTTATGAAAACTGCGGTCTAAGGTTGGGAGGAACGTGTAAGGTATTCCTACAGTTGGTGTTTGTTATTCAGAAGATAAGTGCCAATTATGTGATGATTTATGTTTGTAGTTATGTTTATGCAATTGTTGTTATGGGTTTATGCTATTTATGTTGCATGCATAATTATATTATTATGAATGTGTGTGTGTGTGTGTGTGTGTGTGTGTGTGTGTGTGTATATATATATATATATATAATTATATATAATTACGCATTGCATAATGCATGTTTATGTTTTAATTAGTGACAAAGTTGTGTCGGAGCAATTTGGGTGGAACCACTGGTAATTTGGTATCATAGCTGATGAAAAGATAAGTTTGAGGAAATGTACCCAACGTATGTTAACGATATACAACATTGAATGGTAATCAAATGGTTTCTACCATGATCAACATCAATTCATATATTCACATGTTGTATATTCATACCATTTAGGTTTGGGACAAAGACATTCGGTGGGGCCACATCCTTCTTTTGCAGCACCCCCTCCCAAGTTGCGATGGAGTATATCACTTATATATGAGTATTTTTAAGACTTCAAGGGAACTTCCCTTAGTGCTCGTTTTCTTCTTGATGTTTATATGTTGTGTCATAGATGCACATTTTATTTTTTGGTGGCTATGATTATATTCACGAAATGGATCCACATTGTATTATCTCATGTCTATGATCTTATTGATGACATGGATAATTTGTGTATTCTTTCAGGGCCATGGTATTGCATTTCATTTCATGGATTTGTAGTGCATTTTTTCGTGGCCATGCTTTGATACTCTTTAGAGTCTGAGTATGTCTACCTAGGGGATGGTCTAGATATGCATTTATAGTTAGTGTTTGAATGTAGATACTCTTTATCCTCTAGACCTCCTTTTCTCTCTCCTCATACTGCCTCACATAGTCACTATTTTATTGTAATGTGTTCCAGCCTTCCATTCCTTTCCCGAACTCACACATCAGGGCACATCTGTTGTATCCTTAATTTCCACTATACAGGGCAAGAATCCAAGACACATCTCTATCTCAGGACTTTTGACATTTTTTAGGGTCATTGTAGGACATACAAGAGACAACACGTGACGATCGTCTTTGGTCATCTATAGTGAAATAAGAAACAACCCTTGCAACCTTCTAGATTCAATGAGTTACAAAGAGGTAAGCAAGGGATGAGTTGTATCTATAAAATGTGGTGAGTACTTGCACAAGAGATCTAGCTAGTAGAAGAACAAACACAACTTGCAAAGGTAAGAAGACGAGAGAAAAATTGGAGAGAAAAGAATGATAATTGTATTAACCGAATTTCACACTCAAAGAGTGAATAATTTACAATAGATATAGGCTACGTGAGTAACTAATTCACCATAGTAGTGATCTAGAGAGATCTAGACACTCACTAACAGAAACTGGAATGAACTGCCACCTAGTCCTAGTTAGTTGATCCATGAAATAATCAGTTAAATGATTCATATGTGTGAAAGTGAGAGAAACACATGCAACTGTTGGTGATAAAACTTAGGTTTCCATGCATGAATGACTTCCATTAGTCTAATTGAGTGTAAATGACTCTGAACTCAAGAGGAACATCCTATTTTGTAGGGGAATATTTTCTAGAGAGAATATTCTCATCTAAGGAGGTGTTCTCAACATTGGACTATCAAACTTAGGAAAATAATTCTAGGTGAGTGTGTAATATCTCCAACCCCCCCCTGAACACTACTAGGGTGTACATGATGAATGGGTCCCCACAACATAGACTTTGTCAGGTACCCATTGTACAATGCATATAAGAATAAAACACTGAAAAAGAGAGGAAAGAGGGAAAGCCTCATGGGAAAGCCCCCCCTCAAAGTACAATGCATAAGAGAAAAAAAAAGGGAACAAAAAACAATTGCTAAGCAATTGTGTCCTTCACTCGACGAATACCTCGCAACTGTGCAACCTTGTGCTCATTGAAGATTTTGTTGAAGATGTAGATGTATTCACAGAACTAATGAAGTAGATGCACCAGTTAGATGTCCACACATATCCACTTTCTCTTTTTGTAATGAAGAAGATACAAATGAAGTTTGGATGAAACTTTAAAAACTATGCAGCTATTTCTGGAAAAAACATTGAAATTTTGTTGATTTTAAAATGATCATAACTTCACTTCTCATACTCCATTTTGGACGATGTTTTTTTTTTTAATTTGGATATTTTTTCGAGAAAAATTTAAATATCTAATTTTGTTTCTAAAAATTATTCTTATAAAATGTCATAATTGAATCTGATGCACAAGACCCCCTTTTTGTCTCTTGAGATGCATGCATGGGAGTCTCTGCATGTGGCTCCTGGGATGCATGAATAGTGAATAAAAAAGTGTTTGCATGCGGATCCTGATATGCATAGATGATATATTCCATATGCCATTTTGAAAACATATATGAAATGGAGCAGACATCATCTTCAATGAATGGAACAAAAAGTTGTGTAGATACCTGTGTAGAAGGCTCTTCAAACCGAGAGGATTGATGTTCCAGTGGATTTTCTACTGGCTCTATCTTTTCAAACTTTTGCATACAATCTTCCTTATTCCCAAATAGAACCTCCAATATAGTCCATAATTTTCTTGGAGTTGAGTCTTTTGATTCATCATATACTTGATGGAAAATTTCAAGAGAAATAGATATACAAATACATCATATGGTTATATCTTGTCTATTGAGAAAGTCATTTTTCTCATCGACATAATACGACTCTACTTTAATTTCCATAGTTATTTGGTATAAGCCTCTACTTCTGGGAAGAAGTAGAATATTTGGATTCCACTCCAAATAGTTATGAGGTGTGAGAAGTATTGCCAGTGAGTAAAACATAGATTCCATCTTTCCTGCTTCTTTGTTCCGTCTTCAGTACCTACAAAAGAGTGTCGGTGAAGATCCTTGCTAGTGTCCTGTGGGCTCTGATACCATGTAGAATGTGGTGAGTACCTGCAGAAGAGATCTAGTTAACTGAATAACAAACACAAATTGAAAAGGTAAGAAGATGAGAGACAAATTGGAGAGAAAAGAATGACTATTGTATTAACCGAAGTCCACACTCAAAGAGTGAATAATTTACAATATATATAGGCTACATGAGTAAATAATGCACCATAGTAGTGATATAGAGAGATATAGACCCTCATTGATAGACAATGGAGTGAAATTCCACCTAGTCCTAGTTAACTAATCCATGCAATCATTAGTTAACTGAGTCACACGTGTGAAAGTGAGAGAAACACATGCAACTACTGGTAATAAAACCGCAGTTTCCATGCATGAGTGACTTCCAATAGTATAAATGAGAATAAATGACTCTGAACTGAAGAGGAATGTCCTATTTTGTAGGGGAACATTCTCTATACATAATATTTTCATCTAAGGAAGCGTTCTCAACATTGGACTATCAAACTTAGGAAAATAATTCTAGGTGATTGTGTAATATCTTCAACAGTATCTTCATGGAATGAGCCTAGGAGCTCACATCATTCGAGTATTCATTGGTCTCTAGAATATGTAGAATCTCTCCCAAGACTCATCCAAGTATCTATATAAAGAAGGCGATTATTGAGCATATGGAGGAAGAATCATTTGCAGAGTTATGTTGTCCAATTACAAAGGTGCTTCTCCATCTACAACAACCACAATCAGATTTCCAAGTTTGGTTAAGAAGTTGAGGAGGACGAGCAAGGAGCAAGGGGCCAAGAGGAATTCATCTACACTAAAGGTATGATGGTATTAATGTATTTCTTTCATTTCCATTAATAGATCATTGGTTTCCCTCGTATCTACATTATTCAATTAAATTATATAAGATAGATTTGTTCTTTTGTTAAATAGATCAGGACAAATCTAGTGGATTTGATTTTCCTAACACTAGAAGAACAATAGATCGATATTTCTTTGTCTCCTTGTGTGTAGGAAGGAGATAGAAGGTGATAGATCTATATCTTAAGAGATTCATCAACCAGAAATGCGAGGAAAACCATCGGTTGAAAGGTATGTTCACTTCCCTTCTTGATTAAAAGGAAGAGAATTTTCTTGCCTCTAGGGAAAGATATTAGAATTCTATCCCCACTATTTGTCTAGGATCAATACCTATATCTTCAGGAGATCTAACTTACCATACTGGTGATATTTTTTCATAACAAAACTGGAAACTCCACTGAGGAAGAGTATTTGATTCTTCTCCAATTTAGAATTCCTTGCCAATTAGGCTCCTTTTTTTTTCTGATTTAGTTTTTGTCTTTCCTATTTATCTGCCAGAGTCTATATCTCTCAGCTCTAATACATATGAGACATATCTTTATTTTCAAAATAAAAAAAATTCTGCAGTGATCACTTGTTGAACTATTTTTATCATGTGACTCGTTGCATGTTGCAGTGCCTATGACCCACAACGATCCCTGTAAATAGGGAAAATTGTAGAGTTGTCAGTATTTTGAGATTATATCTACCTTTTCTAATCCCATAGGTCTCTAATTGATATGCATTGTTAAGATCGTTCCTCTGATTGATTCTTGTTGTCACCCAATTTTCCTTCAATTTATGTTTGGAGTGTTTTTGTGTGGCTTGTTTGGATTGTTTGACTACGTTTTTTTTACCATTTAGTGATCCATTGGAGTTGGGAAGTGAAGCCAACATATATGAACAGATCTATTAGTTTTTTATATTAATTTTATTTTTTTGGCACCATCGCGATCGAAGAACCGCAAGGAGATGAGTTGGGACTGATGACCCCTTGATCCAATAATCCTTGTACCTGCTTCTTGATCTCTGTCATCTTTACAACTGACATCCTATACATGCCCACATTAGGAAGAGGACAATCCCATTGAAGATGTATTTCATGTTGGATTTCCCTTTTAGGAGGTAATCCATCTGGTTCCTGGAAAATATCATCATACCTATAAACAATATCAATTAATTATTTCTTATGAGAAGGATCAAATCCTTGGAAACCATCAAATGTTCCGACATCTTTCTCCCTTGTGACCATGAGTACATATCTCTTATTATTTTTTATGAGTCTCTTCATTTTCCCTGCACTAACAAGTGTTGCGTTTAACCTCATGTTGTGTTCTCTAACAATATATTCCACTCCCCCCTTAGTAAGGTGATATTTTTTCTCATGACGAAATAAGACTTCTTTTCTATCATAAAGATAAGGAGTCTCCAACACTATGCCACATATATCAAGTGATACAACATCCAAATCCACTTCATCAATCAACTTTGAAGCAATAGCAAAACTGACCCTACATTGCTTGGTGACATTAAGTTCTTCTTTATCACATACCCAACATAGAGGATAAGGCTTTGGATGTTGTTTAGTTTCAAGACCCATCTTTTTTACAAGTGCTTCAGATATCAAGTTTACTTGGGAACCTGGATCAAATAATGTATCTATCTTAGTTTGTTTAGATACAACTCTTATATGAAATAATTCATTCCTATTTCTTTCATCATCATGAGATTCATTATTGGAATTTGAACTAGCATGAAGGGAATCTTTACCTTGTACTCCAATCATTGTGGTATTTCCTTCATCTCCTAAATTAGAACCAAGATCTTGATGCACTGTAGCAACGGTCTTTGTCTTCCTCTTTCCACCGAATTATTTTGGTCTCTTCTGTGGATGTAGTTTCCAACAGTATTCATCATCATGACCACTTTTCTTGCAATGAGTGCAAGTTGGTTTTCCTTCTTCTCTCTTTACAGTGGCAGTCTTTTTATCCTTCCTTTTAAACTTCTTAAACTACTTATGAGGGAGATTGGAAGGTTTATTTGTGGGATCTTCTTAAACATGCTTTCCCCTGTTCTCAAGGTGAGTGGCTTGCATACAGACTTTGTCAAGACTAGTGGGGTTAAACAATATCAAAGTATGGCAAATATAACTATGAAATGTGCCAATATACTTCATTAAAGTTTCATAAAAATACAAAGGAATGTTTAATGCAAGATATTTCTTCCTAAATTATTTTGTGAAACTTAGTGCAGTTGAACTTTACTTTGTCTTAAAGTTTTCCATTCCATCATTGCTTTATTTAAATAACCCAATGGATAAAATTGCTTCCTTATCGCTGATTTAAATTCCGTCCATGAGGAAATAAGATTACCACACTTACTTCTGTCATGAAGTTTGTTCTCCCACCATACGAGAGCGGTGCCTTCCAACCAAAGAGAATCCAATTGCATTTTAACTTCCTCTTCATCAATTTGTTGAACACGACAATATAATTCAACCTGCCGTATCCAATTATCTAGATTTTTAGGATTAGCATCTCCATTAAACATAGGTAAATAAAATTTTACATCAAGCTTTACTAGTGGTTTCTTAGAAGAATCTTTATGTCTAGAATGATGAGAATGCTCAGAGAAAGAAGAGCTAGAACTTGATGGTGAAGATGGAGGCTCATGAGGGTATCCTCCAACCCCTTGATTTACTGAATCATTATCATCAGCTTGTGCTTCCTTTTTCTTCCCTTTATTCTTCATCCTCTTCTCATAGTCTCCATACATTCACTCAACCATTTCTGACATGCGATAAAATACCATGTGGTAGTTTTTCTCATGTTCATCACGCTTGTCCTCTTCTTCCATTTTCTTCGTTCAGGATGCACAACCAACTTTGGGATTGAAAGTTTTAAGAGTTCCTTCACCCTGCTTATGCTTGGCCTTAGTAAGCATTCACACTCAACAATTCAAGTCAAAGATGACTAATCTGATACCAACATGATCCAGATCTTTTCATCGAAGTGGCTTATAAAGAATTGTATTAAATGAGCATAAATTAAAATGCACCATAAAGAAGGAAAAGCTCAATAATGAAGAGACATAAGCATCAAATCTGAACACAAACTTGATAACGGAGTTTGTCCCTGGCGGACTATGTCTCTGGGTCCTGCTCTCAAATGTGTAGGCCTCTTTATTAACTCAACAAAAGAATTTGGCAAAATATATAAGTATACCTCATTCTGGAATTAAGCTATAAAATCTTTTCTCAGATCAAAAAACAGACAACACCATTGAATTTTTGGCATCGAATTACCCAAAAATGACTATCTCCATGCCTTAATCCGACTCTGGCACTCCCAGGCCCATGAGAAATCTCGTCTCGGTTTCTGTGTCTACAACCTGCAATTAACTCACTGTACTTTGTCTTGAAAATCGTTCCTAGTCATATCATCGAGCATGCCCCTTTCCATCTGTGGGCAGACTCATCATTTAAATTAAATGTTGGGTGGATTGGCCCAACGGTTGGTGGATGCTATTGTAAGGCGTTTGGATAGAGGGATGTCCCGGGGTCAAGCCCGTGGGCCTCCCCTTTGGGGCTTATAGTTATAAAAATATATATGTGGTTTGGAACCACCGTAAAATTTAATTTTTTATTTATATTTGTCGGATTTGTATTTTTGCCACCATATTTGGCGGGCCTCTGCCATATTCGGTGGGCCTTTTTTTATTTTTGAAAATTCAGTTTCGAGCCCTCATTGGGAATTTTCCCACTGCCACGTGGAAGCCAACCATTGGCCCACACCATCCACTTTCACAGTCACCCTTCCATGTCACCTACCATGTCATCCTGCCATGTCACATGCCACGTCTTGTATGGTCTACCACATGGTTGTACGGATTGTCATGTGGGACTTCCTCATTAGTCCACATGTTGAACTGAAAATGACAAAAACGAGTGAACATGGCAACCTCTGGTGCTGCCACATCACCATGTTGATGTCATGTCGATGTCATCATAACACGTGTCACACTCTGCGTGTGCCATGTATAATGTACGGATGCTGATGTCATTCATACTGATGATGACGTCAGCAGTACGGATGTTGACGTCATTCATACTGATGATGACATCAGCAGTAAGGATGCTGACTCATCCCTGCTGACTGGGCTAGGTTGACCAAAACTTTGATCATGAATATCTTTTGATCTGTAACTCTGTTTGATGAGTCATTTATGTTGTTGGAAATATTACGACGCACTCTTCACGATGATTCTAATTTCACTAAGTTTTGAGAACTTTGAATTTTTTCCCTTTCTCTGTCTGTTGAGGCCATTCTGAGCTTCCTGAGTTGCTTCTGTGAATTCTGAGTTATCCTTAGTCTTCTCTGGATCCTTTTTGGATCAGAGAGGAAGGGGGG
>SNQJ01S0008822.1:8239-20165 GCA_010110895.2 Picea sitchensis | reverse complement strand
GAGTGGGTGTGAGAGTGAAAGGCATGACAAGGAAAGGTCTAGGTCTAGGTATTTCCATGCCTTGCGATGTCTAGGTATTTCCATGTCTAGGTATTACCATCTATAGGAGTGTGATAGGGAGGGAGAGGGAGACAGAGATGGGGGGTAGCGAGAGAGAGGGAGTGTGTGAGAGGAAGGGGGGATAACGAGGGAAGGGAGGTAGAGAGAGGTAAAGAGAGAAAGGGGGGAGATAAATGGGGGAAGAGAGGGAGGGTGATTCAAAGTGTGGGTGATAGAGGAGTAGATGTAGGAGAGAGAAAGAGAGAGGGAGGGAGGGGGAATGGAAAATAAGATATAGGATATAGGAGAACATGCGTGTTACTAGAGCGCTTGCACATTCCTAGAGCATGTGCACGTTCCTTTGAATTGAATTTTTTTTGGGCGGGATTGAAAACTTTAGCATACATGGACGCTGACTTGATTTCCTCGTATTTAGGTTCAGGATGACAAACCTACTAGTTTAGTCTACAAATAGATGAAAATCTCCATTTTTTTGAATACCTCACTATATCTTTGTTTTTGACATTATTTTTCTATAGGCTATAGAAGTTAGTGGTTGACAAAACTACAAACATAGATAGAGTCGGCTATGAAAATTTCAAATACATGTTTTTTTTTTTTTTTAATTAATATTGTTTACTATTTTTAATTTATTTTTGTCTTCACATATATCAAAATCCTAGAATACATACCTTTTTTATTTATGCTATAAATTTGTGTCATCTTAACCATTTCTAAAATGAGTTATATGTCACAATACTAGAGACCGATACCTATGATCTGGGGAAAAAAAAAACTCATTTGGTCATGTTAAGGCCCTCTTAGCCTACATGAATAAAAGACATTGTAATTTCAAGGATATATTGATTTTCATAATTTAAAAAAAATATAAAATTAATATTATAAATTGCCAAAAAATACACCGCACTAGAAAAATGGGTCCTCTACAATCATACAAGTTTTTGGAATGAAATTCCATCGTTAAGGTACTCAACACCTGCATGAACATAAACATATACCTTATATTTTACTACAAAAAAATAGCATATCATTGTTAGAAAAAATCAAATTTCACATTAGTTTTTCACAATATCTATAAATAAAAGTTGTATATTCAGAAAGCTAATTAAATTTCTTATGTTTCATCTTTTTACACCATATTCAAATTCATTGTAAAAGTACCCTGAATAATCCCTCTAAGTTAACATATTGTTGTTTTTCCATGTTTTCATTGCCACTAACGTGTCATGAGAGGCCATAATTAGCTTGCAGTCACCCAATGTTATGAATCTTCCCATTTCTTTGACTAGTATGCTTACACATAGACACAAGACTGAGTGATTTGGCCATTTTAGTATTTCCTTTTTGGAGATGGGTTAAAATTTCACTATGACTTCATTGGCTAAATGTCTAAAGGATTTTGAGGAACCAATGGTGGATCAAATTTGGGGATTTTCTTTACAAAAGGGAAACATCAAAGAATCCATTGCATGAAGCTATATTACAATCTAAGTCTTATGAAAAATGTTTGATATACGTGCAAGATGATATGAAAACACATGTAACAAGCCAATTTGATTTTATCGTTCTTAGTTCGTTAAATTAAATTAAATTAATTATTAAAATAAATACATTTAGATCTTTTACTATTTTATTATTTAATGGTAGGTGAGGGAATTAATGAGGGGATAAGGAAGTTGGGAAATTAATGAGGGGATAATGTAGTTGGGAATTGAATGAGGGGGAGGGATTCGAGAGAGGAGGATAAGGAAGAAGGGAGAGGACTTGGAGAGGTGTCTTTGGGGTTTTGGGGAAAATTGGGGGGAAGAACAAGGAAGAAAGAAATTATGGAAGAGGGGGAAGAGGAGGAGGAAATTGGAAGAACAGATTGTTTTGGGGAACTCTTACACGGGCACTATTGTTGCTGGTAAATTTGGGCTCGGGGGCTAAGAATCCTCAAGGATTCCTAGAGCTAGGGAGTCAGAGAGGTTGTTCCTAGTTGGTTGGGAGGTAAATACTCAGTTTGGGTAGAACATGAACAAACAAAAAATGGACTAAATCAACCAACCTGTAGGTCGAGGTATGTATTTTACTAAGTTGATATGTTTTTATTATGTTGTTGTTATTATGATGTTGTCTATTTACCAGTTTATTCCTTTCATAAAGAAAAATTCTAAACTAAATTGCAGGCATTTCAGTAGGAGATTAGGAGATTTTTTTTTTGAGGCCCTAAAATAGGAAGGTCTTACAACACATTAAATAAGTGTTGATAATACAAACTTTTTCAGAGAAAATAGAAAATTGGCACCAATATTATTGGTGTGAATAGATTATTGTGCAGGTGGTAACAAAAATTTCTCTATGTTTGGATTTTTATCCCTTTTGACATCAAGGAGGGTGTTTGACATTGTTGAAGTTGTATTCCTCCCTGTGGGACACATATATGAAGACATAAATGGAACTTATGGCACCTTATTAGCTAAATTAATGTGAAAACACATATTTCCCTGCTAGATATGGTGGACACTTATAGGACATGTGAGAATCACAATTCCTATGTCCCATATTTAATTGATGAATTTTTTTGACTTCAAGATCTTGATGGAATCACATCTTTTGGATGGTAACTCCAAGATCATTGGTATCAAAGGATGCCAGTGCTTCAAATTCCAACTCATTGATGACAAGCCAATTATGCAATATAAAGGCTCACTTTGGGACAAAAAGTGACCACCTCCTATTAATATGTGACATTCTTTTCCCGATAGTGGATTAGAAACATATGTTTCATTCTAGAAGAAATGCATTGATAAGGGAAGGGAACAATATTGGCATCCCAAGATAATTTATTGGGAGACTATATATTAATTTTTGAATGCTCCCTTTTAGAGCATTGAGCACTCAACAACTATTTTTTGGCCATCCACAATGCAGAAAATAAGAAATAATGTTCTTGTAAAGTCCTCACATGAATTTATGGAAGTGTACTTGATGGAAAATGTCCCCAACATTTGAGGATTACTACATTGGACCTCCATGTAACAAGACTAGAGATCCATTCTCTCCAAAATTCAATGTTGTAGAGGGAGAAATGTCGATAGTATGATCACCAGATCAAGATTGTGCGATATGTTTGGGTAGGGAAAAGGGAAGTGTTTACGAAGATATAGATTCTACTATTGAGTCTTACAAAGTGGAGGTTCAATGGTGAAAGACAAATAGAACATCAAAGGTTAACAAAGAATTGTATAAAAATGGTTTAAATAAAAAACAACAATGGATTGTTGGTTTGTAAGAAAATATGTTCATTTATGTTAATAACATCATATGGGAATGGTCTCCAAGGGAAGGATGGACGAGAGAGAAAACAAAATTAAGTGAGAAGGACCTTGCAACACTTAAGGCACAACAAGAACAAATGGAATATAATGTTGAGAGTGAGAGTGATGTTAATGAATGAGTCTTTATTTGAGTGATGTTGCCCTGAATATTTATTAAAAAGTACAAATCTAGAATAATGATCTAGATTTAGGAGAGGAACGAACTGATTAACAGACTGAATACAATAAACATAGAGATATGAAGAACAAAATAGATATCCAATGAAAAATATCTTCTATTGAATAAATGAATAGGTTGAAACTATAAAACTGCAGAACTGAAACACCTACTCGAATGGTGGTAGTTATCTCTGAGAAGAGATGTGGCTACTACATGCATCCATCTGAGCATAATGATTACAATGAGGTTCCAGAGGCCCTTTTAATATTACTCATGAATGCCAAAACCCTAGATATCCAAAACCCTAAACCTAGGAGGTGAAACACCAAAATTCATGTGGGCCCCTATGGGTAAGTTGGTACCTCAACTTCTCGAGGTCGTAAATTTTGCATAGGACCTCCATTTTAGGTGCGTGATATCCCATTGGAAAGGTCTTTTAGAGAAATACACATTACGTCATCAAACTCTGACTCTATCTACAACTTGACTCTGGCGAGCCAAAAAATCACTATTTAGGGCTCCAAAACAACCCTGGAAGTACAGCAAGATGTGCTGACATGAAAACATACAAAATAAGACAGTTAGATTAGGTGAGAGGCCACCAATATCCACCTAGAAGATGCATAGGGTATCAGATAGCCCCAGAAGTGTAGAACCCACAATTACAAATAAGTACAAAAGAACGTGCTAAACTAAAACTGACCAAAGGAACCGACTGGAATAGGTGGGAGGCCACCAATATCCACCTGGATCAATCCTCCCCCCCTTAGGAAGAAATGGTATCCATTGCGTTGAGTTCCCCCAACATGTGAGGTAACTTCTACTGGATTTGGCCCCAGGTGAGCCACTTGCCTTGGTGTAGGAGCTACCCTATCTTGACAACCCGATAAAGTTGGATCCTCTGTTGGCGAGTGCCCTTGAATTGTGTGTCCACTATTTGATCAATGGATTCTTGTTCCATGTAGTCAGGGTTGAGCTCTGTTGGTTTCAACTATTCTGCGATCTCTAAGGTGTCCAATAATGGTGGAAAATATGGCCTAAGGAGGTCCACATTGAACAATGGGTGCAAGCCAAGGAATGGTCGAGTGTTGAGCTCAAAAGACTTGTTACCCACAACCTTGGTGATGGTGTAAGGCCCATAGCGAAGTGGGAGAAGCTTCTGATGGGGCCCTGTAAGACGCTCCTTCTGCAAGTGTAACCGGACCTTGTCTCCAACCTGAAACTGGTGCAGAACCCTATGTTGATCATGGAATTTCTTGTACTTAGCATTGGATTTCTACAAAATATCATGGACCTATTGGCGGATGTGATGAATCCGCTCAATGATTCTTGTGGCATTGTCGGTCTCAGACTGAACATGGGAAGAGTATGTCTGTGTGGTTTCCATATGTAGTGCAACATCAATGGGACCCAAGGGTTGGAATCCCAGTCCCACCTGAAATGGGATATGGTCGGTGGAGCTATGGAGAGCCCTGTTGTAACTATGTTGAACATAGGGAATACTCTCATCCTATGTATGCAAATGCTTAGATTTGTACATGCACAAGATGTGCACAATCATCTAATTAAAGACCTCTATTTGGTCGTCTGTTTGGGGGTGGAAAGCAGTGGATTTAGTGAGCTTGGTGTCCAACAATGACTAGAGACTCGACCAAAATGTGTTGAGGAACTTGATGTCCCAGATGAAGATGATGGTCTGTGGTATCCCAAAATGGACCTAGACTCGTTCGAAGAAGATCTTGGTAGTATATGTCGCTGTGATGTTCTTCTTGCAGGCTGTGAGGATGGCCATCTTCAAAAACTGATCAACAACCACAAATACACAATCATTGCTTTGCTTGGTGGACGGAAGGCCGAACATGTAATCCATTGAGATGGATTCCCAAGGCTTATTGGTAGTAGGAAGAGGGGTGTATAAGCCTTTCTTATTGATGTTTGGCTTGACAATGGAACAAGCATTGCAAGATATGATATACTTGCTGACATCATGTCGAAGTTTTGGCTAATAAAAATGTTTCTGGAGAATGATCACAGTTTTCGTCATGCCAAAATGTCCTGCCATCCGACTGTAGTGGGCTTCCCAAGTCATTTTTGCATGCTCGCTTGCAGAAACAAAAAGATGGCCTAGATGGCATAACAATTTGTCCTGAAGGTGAAAATCGGTGACAATCACGCATGTACCCAAGAGTTGATAGGTGGTGGCGAAGTCCAGATATTGTTGATAAAGTTGAGGCCACTCAGATGCCTCATGTCCACAGGGATGGAGCACAGTGGTGAGTGAAACCACATGAGGTAGAATGAGGTAGTCAACAACACAATTTGAACTCCCTGTCTTATACTTGATGTTGATATGGAACTGATGTAGGTAGGTGGAGGACTTTTGATGGTGGTCGTTCTACAATTTCCCCTGTATCTGTATGAAATGCAGGGGATTGTGATCGGTGTGGATGATTGTCTCATTTTCCATAATGTAATGTTTCCATTTCCGACAGGCTTGTACAATGGAATACATTTCCTTGTCACAAGTTGGGTATTTCCGAACAGTATCTGAGAGTGTCTCAATATGGTATGCCACCGGATGACCGTTTCGAGTGAGAACTACGCCTACAACATAGTCAGATGCATCAGTCTCAATCTCAAACGATTGTTGCAGATCAGGAAAGGAGAGTACTAGAGATGAGCACAAGCGATGCTTCAGATCATCGAATTCTTTTTGTTGTTCCTTCTCCCACACAAACTTTTCCTTGCCACCTCCCTTGGTCACTTGGATGAGGGCCCATGCAATATGGGAGAATCCCAACACAAACCATTGGTAGAAGTTGGTCAGTCCCAACAAGCTCCGAGGCTTGGTTAGTGTGGTCGGGGCTAGCTAGTCATGGATGACTTGGATCTTAGTTGGATCAACATGTACCCCATGCTCATCAACAATGTAGCCCAAGTATTGGACCCTATTCATGCCAAAGGATCATTTTTCCAAGTTGGCATATAGCTTGTGTTGTCACAGGGTGCTCAAAACCTGTTGAATATGTTGCATCTACTCATCCCAAGTTCTATTGAAGATGAGGATGTCATCCAAATATACCACCACAAAATACTTGGTGAGGGGTCTCCATACATCATCCGTCAACCTCATGAAAGTGGTTGGTGCATTTATTAAGCCAAAGGGCATAACCAACCATTCAAATAGAACTTCTTTAGATTTGAAGGTTGTCTTCTATACATTAGTTGGTTTGATGGGAACCTGGTGGTAGCAAGACTTTAGATCAATCTTGCTGAAGAAATTTTCCCCCTTGAGTTGGTCAAGAAGGTCATCAATCCTAGGAATTGGGTACCGGTTCCTGACTGTGATTTTGTGTAATGCTCTATAATAAATGCAGAGTCGCCAGGTCCCGTCCTTCTTTTGCACTAGTACAATCATGCTTCCACAAGGGGAGGAGTTGGGTATGATGTTCCCCTTTTGAAGAATCTCTTGGATATGACGCTTGATTTCATCATTTTCCATCAACGACCTATGATATACTAGTCGATTAAGCAAAGGTGCACTTGGGGTTAGATCGATTGGATGCTTGACTTGGCAGTGCGTTGGTACCCCGATGGATGAAGAGAAGATGTCTTTGTAATCTTCCATGATCTCGTCCACTTGTTTCTACTGCAAGGAGAGGCTCTATGTAGAGGCCACAGATGTGGCGAAAACCTTCTGCTTACTATGAGCATGGATCACAAAGAAGACGAACTTCTCAATCTATGAAATGACCTTACTGCATTTCTTAGTAGAGATTAAATAAATAGCAGTAGGCGATGCTACCTCTGGTATCATGTACAATTGTCTACCCAAAGTAATAATAACATTGTGGGTTCTAGACTCATACACATCATGACGCTTCCACAAATATGGTTGTCCTAAAAGATCACAAAATTCAAGGGGAGAAATATCACACAATACATCATCTTTGAAAGGCTTGATGCTGTAGGGAAGACCACACAGTTGGCTGACATGGAGACGTCTTCCTTGGCGAAGCCATCCGATGGTGTAGGGTTGTGGGTGCGGTGTCATCGACAGGTCCAACCACTTGATGACCTCTACTAAAACCAGGTTCTTCTGACTGCTGCTATCAACAATGAAATGAATCAGAGCCCCCTTTACCCACATCTGCAAGTGAAAGAGACGTTACCCTTCCTCTGGTTCTTCTGGTTCACTTAGTTGTACTTTGGTGGTAGAGATAGTGGCATTGGTTTCAACATCGATGATTCACTTCCCTCCTTCTGGATTTGATTCAGAATCATAATCGGCCTCTGACTCGGAAGCCTTCAACTCGGCCATGAGTGATTTCTTGGAGCGACATTCTTCGGTGTTGTGCCAATGGATTTTATGCTACTCACACCATTTTTCTGTGTCCTTCTTCATATTCTAATTTCCCTTCTTGTGTTGCGTCTTGGACTGGTTGTCCTGAGAGTGGCCATCTCGGCTCAGTCCCTTCCTGTGTGGGTTGGGGATTCCTTTTCCCTGCTTCGACTGTGAGGAGTTTGCAGATCTAAACTCTCACCTCTTCTGCTTAAATTTTTGCTCGATCTTGACAATGTATCTATAATCCGTGCCCAATGAGGCAATGTCCAAAAACTCCATTTTTGTTTGAATGTATCTATGCAAACAATCGCGGTATTTGAGCACCAGATGTCTCTCAAAGTCTTTGATATCCAATTTGGTGTGTAGGGTATGGAAAATATTGGTGAAATCTGGTACAGTCTGGTCCCTTTCTTGATGCAAGGTGGTCCATCTCGTGTATTGGTCATCGTAGCTTCCAACATGGTAGTATTGTTCTTTAATGGCATCCCGAAAGGAATCCCATGTAGGGGCAACCATAAATATTGTAGATTCCTCTACGCCCCTTTCCTCAGAGTAAGTATCCCACCGGTCCTTAACATGGGGAACGACCTTGAGGAGTGCAAAAGTAATCTTTTCCCTATTGAAAAAATTGTGGACCGAAAAATACCCTTCGAGCAGATTCAACCATTTATCTATATTATCCACATCTATCAGTCCTTCAAATAATGGAATATCAAAATTTACATGTACCTTGAATGGGGTTTCATGGTCGCTTGATGAAGATGCTTTTCCTGTGGGAAGTCGTCGAAGGATATGCGCAAATTTGTCCATCATTTCGTTCCTTTGTCATGCAAGGGATTCCTCAAGCAACATTTTAATAGGATCTCCTGATGTATCATCTTTATTTTCATCCCNTTATCTATATTATCCACATCTATCAGTCCTTCAAATAATGGAATATCAAAATTTACATGTACCTTGAATGGGGTTTCATGGTCGCTTGATGAAGATGCGTTTCCTGTGGGAAGTCGTCGAAGGATATGCGCAAATTTGTCCATCATTTCGTTCCTTTGTCATGCAAGGGATTCCTCAAGCAACATTTTAATAGGATCTCCTGATGTATCATCTTTATTTTCATCCCCCATGGGCTTTTGTCGGGCTCGGCGCGACCGATATTGCAACGAATCGATTGGTTCGAGTCCCAACTTCTTGTACCCAGGTCTTGTTGGGGATATGGACGAAGAAAAATAAATGAAGAGCAGGCCGCCCTGATAACACTGATCTGGATTTAGGAGTGGAACGAACTAATTAACAGACTAAATATAATAAACACAGAGATATGAATAACAACACAGATATCCGGTGAACAATATATTCTATTGAATAAATGAAATAGGTTGAAATTGTAAAATTGCATAACTAAAACACTTGCTCGAATGGTGGTAGCTATCTCTGAGAAGAGATGTGGTTGCTACGCGCATTTGTCTGAGAAGAATGATTACAATGAGGCTCTAGAGGCCTTGTTAATATTACTCATGAATGTGAAAACCCTAGACATCCAAAAACCTAACCCTAAGAGGTGAAACGCCAAAAGTCATGTGGACCCCTATGGGTAAGTTGGTACCTCAACATCCTAGGGTCGTAACTTTTGCATACGACCTTCATTTTATGTGTGTGATAGCTCGTTGGAAAGGTCGTTTAGAGAACTACTCATTACACTATCAAACTTTGACTTTGCCTACATTTTGACTGTTGCAAGAAAAAAAAAAACACTGTTTAGGGCTCCAAAACGACCCTGGAAGTACAACAAGATGTGATGACATGAAAACATACAAAATAAGCTAGTTGGATTAGGTGAGAGGCCACCAGTATCCACCTGGAAGATGTGTAGGGATTCAGATAGCCCCAGAAGTGTAGAACCCACAATTACAAAGAAGTAAAGAAGAACGGGTTGAACTAAAAATGACAAGAGGTGCTAGTTGGAATAGGTGGGAGGTCATCAATATCCACCTGGATCAAATACAATAATAGTTGTCTTACTTATTTTTATTTTATTTCATCTCTTCAATCTTGATATATTTATCAATGGGTGTCATAGTAATATTATGCATGCATATACAAAAATAATATGTTGACAATTGTACATTAATCTTGGATTTAGATATTGTATACACATTGAGAAAAAAATTCAGAATATTGAAAACTAAATACGTATTGTAGCAATTATATATTGACTATTTTAGAATCGAAATTGACACTTTTGTATTTCAAAACTCACATTTTTATAATCGAAAAACATACTTTTGGAATTGAAAATCCCACTTTTGGGTTTGAAATTATTTGAAATTCGCATTTTTGCAATCTAATATTGTCATTTTTAAAACACAATTTTGCAATTTATAAATGCTAATATTAACACATTTAGAATCGAAATTCATAGTTTTGTAGTCTACATTTTTCGTAATTAATCCAAATTTAATGAAATAGGGGTTGATCATCAAGGACCATGTACCATTGATTCATCTAGTTATCCATAACATGGTGTGTGTATCACTCAATGAAAATACATGGTCTATTAATGGTAGGATGAAACTTGATGTTAGTGGTTTATAAACAACTAAAACATATATTTTGTGATGTTAGCTTATGGACCTTTCAATATATCAGACCATGAGTATAACGTTGTTGAATCTTCTCCATGTAGGAACTAATGCTATATAGTTAAATTGGTGCCATGGAAATAATAGATCAATAATGGAATCAATGGTTTGTGTGAGTAAGTGATAAAGTGGATCTCTAGCTTTGAACACGACACTTAGTGACCTCCAATTCCCAATGCCCATAAGGATTCAACATTTTGATCATGAGGTGGTTGTGAGTTTGCTTGCATGTTTGGGTTTGGGTTTTGGGGTTCAATGTTCTAAGTGTTTCAAGAATTTGGGCTTTGGTCATGGGGCTCATTACTCTTAGGGATATAGTTTAGGACATTCTCGATTTCTAATTAGAAATTTAAATTCATTGCAAAGACAAATTTTATATAAAATAGTTCATTTGTAAACAAAAAATGATTAATTAATGAAAATATTAACCAAATAAAAAAATCCCTACTTTTATGGACCATAGCATGCCGAATCTTGCCATGTTACCCACTAAATGTCAAATGACATTGTCATAGGGTCACTCAATAAACTTGTGGAATATAACACTTCTACAATTTTCGTATTTTTTTTAATCTATACCTCTTGCATGTTGGTCTTAAAATATTTTCCACTTTTCACTTATTAATCTTCATCATACTTTTTTCTTCCTTTAGTTTCTAAAACCATTGTATTTTTTCTTAGAGAAGACATGTTTAGGCTGACTTAGGCTTTATCCTCCATCTATGTTCTAGAATCCATTCTCATGTTAATATTTGATACTTACAATTCAATCAATCCAACAACACTTTTAAACCCTAGACATAAAACACAACTTGCTTTGTCCTTGGTATCCACACATACACATTGTCCATGCTTCATCCTTGGTATCCAAGGATACACACTGTCAAATGCAATGATGTTGTTTATGTGATCCAAAACTACACTAGAATAAAAACAAAGGCCATTAAGCTTTATCCTACACATTACCCATGCTTCGTCCTTGGTATCCAAGAATACACATTGTCAAATACAATGATGTTGTTTATGTGATCCAAAACTACGCTAGAATAAAAACAAAAGCCATTAAGCTTTATGTGATCCAAAATTACGCTAGAATTAAAACAAAGACCATTAAACTGTATCCCCCTCTATGTTAATATTTGATACTTACAATTCAATCAATCCAACAACACTTTTAAACCCTAAACATAAAACACACCATGCTTTGTCCTTGGTATCCACATATACACACTACACTGTTGTGCTTCATCCTTGGTATCCAAGGATACACACTCTCAAATGTGATGATGTTGTTTATGTGATCCAAAACTACCTTGAATAAAAACAAAGACCATTGATTTCTAAGATACCCAAAGTGAATTATTATTATTATAAAGTATACGTTTCAATCAAATTAGGTTTT
>SNQJ01S0008821.1:95056-106860 GCA_010110895.2 Picea sitchensis | reverse complement strand
TTCCTTTCAACAATTATGCAAAAGAGTGATAAAACTCATACCTGCATGACTGCCATTAAAATTATACTACCTGAATATCTGATAGCAGTAGAAGCTTTCATGCTTCTTTTATCAGACTTATAACCATCTCTTCAGCTCTCTATTGCTTCCTTCATGAGGTAGCAAAATTACCAACAACACCTGTGACATGCAAGCATTCTTTCCTTGGGCTGGCCAAACAGGCCATAACATACTTGCTACCACAAATTGCAACAACTTCTTTCTCCCTATAACCCTTTTTCTTGCGAATCCCAGAAGCATTCAATTCTTCCAGGATTTCTACTAGTTTCTCCTACATGGCCACTGTCTATGACCGTGCGCCTATCCAAAAAGGCGTTTTAGGATTTCGCGTATCGGGTGTTTCGATATGAGTCACCCTCGACTCTCTCTATCCTTGAAATTTGAAACAAGAGTCTACCGCATCCTAGCTCTTCCTTTAACTTCCACTGGTGTGACCTTTAGTGAAATTCGAGGATTAGCTCTCCTCCTTTCTCCCGAGGTCTGAACTCCCGAACCCATGTTGCCTTAGATCAAAGGTCCACAGCTTTCTGGGTTCGACGGTCCCGGTCAATTCCTCGCGAATCGACAATTCGCGTTTCAGGGTTTCGAAAAACAGTTTCCCCTACTTTTCTTTCGATCTCTAGTTTTCCAAAATCTACATGAGTCAGATCCAACAACTCAAAGCTCCTTGTAATCCAACGGTCTGGATCCTTTTTCTCATGAATCGGGACTTCACGGTTCACGAAATTAGAAAGCAGTTCTCTTCCCTCTTTCAATTTTCGTCTTCATGAAATTCAAGTGTGTCAGATCAACGACTGACACTCACTGTGATTCAATGGTCTAGATCTTTCCTCGTGAATTGTAAGTTTGCGTTTCAGGATTTTTGAGAACAACTTCCTCTGTTCTCCCAACTTTCAATTCTCTAAATTCTCGATGAAAGGAATCAATGGTTCGATCTTCCCTAAGATCGACGGTTCAATACCTCCCGTGAGACTTCGAGTACTGAATAACTCTTAGCGTTATCTTCCTCGCATTTGGCTGGATCTGACGGCTCACGGGTTTTTGGCACTTCTTCCTGGAAGCACTCCATCGTCCAATTCTATCCTCGTTAATCTCTTTTCGTGATTCGGGACTTGGAGTGACCAAGAATTTGGCCTGTGCTCCAAGTTCACGATCACTGAATTTACGAAATGATCCAACGGTTCAAACCAGCCACGATCAACGACCCACTTTATTCTGGATCCTAGAGTGGCGAGTTTCTCCATCCACTAACCACCTTCCAACTTCTGGCTATCTTACAATCCCCCGCGATTTCGCGAGTTCTCCACGAAGAATTCTGACCGTTCGTTCAAATTCTAAATGACTTCTTTCCAAATATCTTGGCATCAATTCTTCTAGAATCGACTTCCTCCCTAACTTGAAGGATTTCGAATAATTCGAAGGCTTTGATGGTGTTTTCCCTTCCAAGCTTCAGTTAGTGAAATTTTAACTTCACCTTGCCGCGCACTTGCGCTCGGCATGTGAACTTGCTCTGTTTCTCTCAGAGCTTTTAACTTAATCAGTCTCAAAGGGAATAGACCCTTCAGTGTTTTCCAAAGACTTTCTGGTGTCCTCCTGGCACCCTCTACACTCGTCTCCTTGAGTCTTTCGAAGTTAAAACAAGTTCCCTCTATAAGCACTCCTTGCGCTGGATATGTGCACTTTTCATACCAAAAGTTCCACGCTATCTCTTCTGAGCTTCATTTTCTAAACTAGAAGAATTATGTGTCTCTTTCATTTCTTTGCACTTTGTGGCAATTCAAATCAGTTCTGGCACTCGTCAACCTTCTGCAATACAAATGCGCAGACGATTAGAGTTTGTCAGGCCTTTGTTTCTTGACAATTCCTCATCTTTCATAACAATCGATGTTAAGAAAATGTTTCAATTTCATGACTTTTCCGAGCTCTGCTTGGTTCGACAATTTTCGGGTTTCGAAACTTTCATTTTCAGCACTTCGGGATTTCGATACCTGGGACTTCGAGTTTTTGGCACCAGGGAGTTCATTTTGCATTGACTCCCAACCTTTTATCATTTCAATTCCCGAATTCCAAAAATTCGGTTTCCTTATTCTCCGGGCCCACAACATAGTTGTCGTCCTTAAAATCCACTACGATTCTTCTGTCTTCGAAGATTTCGGGACTTCGGGTTTTGGGGTTTCAGTCCATGAGGCTTTTAGACTTTCTTTCCTTCCCAACCCTCGACTTCCGAAATTCCGATTTACTTTACCCTCTGGACCCACATAGAACAATGGTCACCCACAACCACGGTGGCACGTGGCATGTTCATGAGGGTCCACGTCGCCTTTAACGACGTCATCGGGTCCCACCACTCTCACTTTTCTTCTCAACCCACTGGCACGTGGTACACCTCCATGTGTCCACGTCCATTCCTAGTAAAATCCAATGGTCAGATCTTTCTCATATCTACGGTGCAAATCCTTTCGGCGTTTCAGGGTTTCGGGCCTCGGAAGTTCATGCATCCACACATCTTGAACTTCCATTTGGCGAATTCATAAAATCACTGTCTACTA
Organism: Picea sitchensis; assembly: GCA_010110895.2. NCBI lineage: Eukaryota > Viridiplantae > Streptophyta > Pinopsida > Pinales > Pinaceae > Picea > Picea sitchensis. The sequence goes on along the minus strand of SNQJ01S0008821.1, from coordinate 104,251 downwards.
ACTTACTTGATCCAACGGTCAAGTTCTTCTCCCCACGATCTACGGTGTAGATTGTTTCGGGATTTCGAGTTTTGAAGGTGTTCGCCTCTTCTCACCTCCCATCTCCCACAATGTCGATATCTTCCTCACATCGGACAGTCGTTACAGACCTGGAGATTCCTCGAAGGAATCGCGTCCATTCATCGGGACTTAGCCACATGCTAACGTCTCAATATTACGGGTCGGGACTTATCAAGGCGAGAGTCCGAGTTCTTGTCAACGGAACTTCCAAATCCCTGATCCCCGATTTCCTGAAACGAGTAATCTCTCGACACATGGCCTTCTTAAATCAGACGATCCACAACTACTCCGGGGTTTCCACCATGGAAATTCCTGATCCCTTGTTACATGGACTCCCGATATCGCGATTCCCGATTTCCCGAAATGGGAAATCTCACGACACATGGCCTCTGCCATTTGGACGGTCTAGATCTATTTCGGGCTTTTGCCCCTTATTTACTGGGGTTTTAACCCTCAGATATCTTTTGACAGATCCAACGACTGTCGGGTTTTCCAGCCGAAATCTGACGGCTTAGACGGTTCCTAACTAATTCGGGATTTCGTGTATCGCGATTTCCACACTCTTGTGCAATTCCAAAGAGCTTTAAACCCCATGCACACTTTCCAGATCTAATGGTCACGAGGGTTCACCTTCCCTCTCGAACAGATCCTAAAGCTCCTACACTTCTGGTGTGGAGTCATCTCTCCCTGTGGACTTATACCACCCTGGCTGCGGTTTCATAACGTCGCCATACCTCCTGAGCTTAAAAACTCATCAAGTAACTCCTTGACACTTTGGAGCAAACCAGGGTCCAAAATTGGCCTTCCATACCCAATTGCTCCTCACATTCTTGGTCCAAAGACCGCTCCACTGGCCCATCTAGGCTTAGTGTCGAAACCTTAGCTCTGATACCAAACTGTAGCGCCCCTTTTCTGGCTACCAAGGTTTAAACGCTATTAAAAGAAGACTATAACACCACTTTGCACATAACTCATACAGGTATTATAAATCCCATGCACTTAAAAAAATAAACACATTCTACACAGAGTATTCATATGAGTTACTGACATAATTAACAATCAATCGCATTTCATACTAATTCATATACACAACAGAAATCATGATAACATAAGCAATAGAGTCATGCAAAACGTGATTAAAACATAATCAGATACTTATCTTTTAACACTGGTAGAATCCACCAACCAAGTGCAGGCCTTCCACGAACCTCCCAACCTTAGACCACACTTCTCATCAACTCAGCAATGGGTCACCCCTGAGCTGGGACTAAGCTCCACCCCAAGGCAAGGAAATCTAGGTTAGGCTGAGGTTATAGGGAAAACAACACACAACCACAAGGAAGCGATTCTCTCCAAGGAACCTCCCACGCTCACTGCCCACAGACCCTCATTCCCCACATGCCTGCTCCACCCCATGAGTATACACCTTCTCTGTCACCTGGACAGTCCTTCGGCTACTAATCTCCCTTACCTTGGGTTACAAGAACAGGTCGAACCGGAAGTCTCCGGGCTCTATGGCATCTACAGGGTTCCTTCCAGGAGTTCTCTCCTTCCTCTGCGCACTCTCTCACTTGGAGGGAGTCGCTCACCAGTCCAACAACCTATTCTTCCAATCTTCAACCACCTCTCTCACTTGGAGAGAGTGTTGTACAAACTAGCCAACAAGCCACATGGGATCAAACAATACACGTCCACCACAATCCATAGGATCTAGACAGGAACACCCAAGGTAGCTCCAGACAGGTGCAACAGTATAACCAAGATTAGCAGGGACGCGACACTTTTGTTTTCTCAATTTGGCAACATGGAATAGACTCACATTCTGGATTCTCAAGTATGTGTGATGAGTCATCCATGTAGGGGTCAATTCAGACTCCCTAGTTTAGAACAGAGAAGGGGTGTACCAACTTTCCGGAACAAACATAGACTCTTTCCCCAAATCCACACAGGCTTCTCGTTGAGGGAATATACACACCAATTTTCTTAGAGCCAGACACAAGATTTCGAATCACAGGGACACATCAAGGTTCTCTACAGGAGTCAGGTTGGTAGTACTATTCTCCGGGCTCCATACTGTTCAGAAAATCGGGTAGAATGGGGAAGAAACCTTCTCACGACTCATCCTGGTCGTTTTATTCGCATGTGTTAGGGTTTACACTTGTCACCCATGAAACTGCATGCATTCCACCAGCACGCATCTCCCTTTCATGTTCTCTCCTTGCCAGAAACTTAGGATAAACATAAAATGCACATGTCTTTTGGGGATAATAATAAAATATTATTCCTAGGCTTAAACCCCTAGGCTCAACACTTAGCCCCTTTGCCCACCTTCAGCCCCTAATTCCTTGCCCACCTTATGGATTCTTAGTCCCCCTTCACTTATTCATCGTGGTCGGTCTGCACATGGCAGTGTTTATGTTTTATTAATTGTTCTGCATGATTACATATACAACAGCAGGCTCCTGGCCTTCAACACTCAGGCTCCCTAGCCTAACAACACAGAAGCCTCCAGCTTATACAAACTTGGCTCACTAGCCTGTAAATCATAATTACAATTCCTTTCAAAACATGGTTTATAATGAGGCTTGGCCTTGGGGACACTAAAACAACAGTAGCATTGGGTTCTGCGTCTATGATCCATATCCCCCTTTATGTTTCTGACTCAGATTCAGAACCCAAATCTAATTCAGATTCTTTCACCTCAGCCACCAACGACTGCTTCAAGCGACAATCAACATTGTTATGCTAGGGTCTCTTATGGAAGTTGCACCACTTCCCAATATCTTTCTTTTTCTTTCTGGTGTCCTTCTTTTCCTATGGCCTAGACTAGTTGTCTTGCGTTTGCCTGTCTTTTCTCTGTACTTTGTTCTGCGGGTTGGGGTTGATTTTGATGTGAGGGGTTCCTAGGCCCAAATTTTCGCGTCCTTTGTTTGATCTTCTGCTCGATTTTGATGGCATATTGATAGGCCGCGCCCAAGGATGAGATGTATAGAAACTCAATTTCGTTCTGGATGTATCTATGCAGACCACCCCGATACTTGAGCACCAGATGTCGCTCAAAATATTTGATACCCAACTTGGTGTGCAAGGTATGGAACATATTTGTGAACTCAAACACCGCTTGGCCTCTTTCCTGCCACAACGTGGTCTAGTTTGTGTATAGGTCGTCATAACTTCCAACAGGGTAGTATTGTTCCTTAATAACATCCTTGAAGGACTCTTAGGTGACTAGGGCTATAAATAATGAGGGATTCTCTGTTTCCTTTTTCTCACATAAAGTTTCCCACCATTATTTGACATGGGGGACGACTTTGAGGAGTGCAAAAGTAATATTTTCTCTATTTGAGAAGTTATGGACAGAGAAATACCATTCTAGTAGATTTAACCATTTGTCTACCACATCTGTGTCTACCTGATCTTAAAATATAGGAATATCGAAGTTGATTTGTACCGTGAAGGGGGCAGTGCCTCCGTTTGAGGAAGATTTGTTGCTTGTTGGTAGCCGCCGAAGGATTTGTGCAAAATTATCCATCATCTCGTTCCTATGTTGGGTGAGGGATTCTTCGAGAAACTTTTTGAAGGGATCTCCTGTCCCATCGTATTTCTATACTTCTTCCATGAGAGGTCATTTGGGCATGCGAGAGATTTTGTCCTTAAGAGAAACAAGCTCAAGACCCAATTCTTTGTACCCTGACCTCATTGGGGACATGCATTAAAAACGACAAGGAGTAGACCGATCTGATACCACTGATCCGGAAAATATATTTGCAGAATGAAATGAATCCATATTATTATCAAAATATGCTTAACACAAAATAACATATATACAAGAAAATTGGTTTCTATTCAATAAGGATATACGCTGAAACTATAAAATGTAGTGGAAACAAGCTTGCTAGAATGGTGGTGGCTTATCTCTAGGAAGAGATGTGACGGATGTGCTCATTCACAAGAAGATGATTACAATGATCCTCTGAAGGCCTTTTTACCATAAAAAGGAATGTCAAAAACACTAGACATCCAAAAAACATAATCCTAGGAGATGAAGTGTCAAATTCATGTGGGCTCCTTTTGGGTAAGTTAGTACATCAACTTCTTGGGGTCGTAACATTTGCAAACGATCTTCGTTTTAGGAAAACAATAGACCGTTGGAAAGGTATATATGAGGAATACACATTATGACTAAGGCGAGCCCTAAAAAACGTTATTTATGGCCTCAAAACGACCTTGCAATTCAAGGACCGAAAAACTAGGAAAAAAACTACCAAACTAGAAAACTGCGAAAATGAACGAGTTGGAATAGGTGGGAGGCCACTGACATCCATATGGATCAATTAGTTACTACAATATACTCAGTCTCTATGGTAGAAATAGAAAACACCTTTTTCAATCTAGATACCCATGAGATTGCAACTCCTCCAATGGTATATATGCAACCTATTGTAGATTTTCTAGAATCCACAACACCTACCATATTAATATTCGAAAATCATTCCAACAATGTATTGATACCTAGAAATCACAAAAAATAATCAATTGAGCCATTAATATATCTTAAAATCCATTCAAATACATTCCAATATTCCTTCCTCGAGTTTGCAAGAAACCTACTTACTACCCCCATTTAATGTGCCATGTTAGAGCGACTGCATACAATTGCATACATTAGGCTTCCTACTGTTGAAGCATATGGAATCTTGGACATTTATTCTTTTGCTTCAATACTAGTGGGGCATTGTTTAGTTGTTAAGTTAAGATGTGAGGCAAGTGGTGTATGTTGAATAAGTTATTGTCATTGATATCAAAGGTAAGTAAGTATTCAAATATAAATGTGACTTTAATAAATACAAAAGTAGAAAAGTTAAGTGGAAGTGGAGTTTATGTAAAAGTGGAGTAAACATGAAAGTGGATTAAAAAGAAAAAGGTAAAAGTGAAAGTGGAGTTTACGTAAGAGTGTAGTAAACATGAAAATAGATTAAAAAATGTAAAAATGAAAGTGCACATGGTATTTGCAAATGGATTTAAATCCATGGTATGTTAAAAGTGAATTAAAAATTAAAAAGGGGGAAAGTTAATTATAATTCAATATAAGTTGTGTCTTTCAAATGAACATGAATTTTCACATAATGTTGATGGAAAAGTATAAATGGAGAAGAGGCTTATGAGGAAACAAGGCTTTGTTGTTTGATATGAAAAACTATGCCTTCTGGAGTATAAGGATGTGAACATACATAATGGCCCTTGGTTTTGATATTTGGAAACTGATTGTGACTGGTTATACAACCCCCAAAACTCTACCAACAGATACAGTCAGGAAAAAAACTAGTGAAAATGATGCAAAAGCCATGAACTCCATCTTGTGCAAATTGTGAGAATCAAAGTTTTTCAAAGTAATGCATTGCAAATTAGTGAGTTAAATTTGGTACAAACTTCAAAACATCCATGAAGGAGATGAAAAGTTCAAGAAGGTTAAGCTCCAAACTCATAGAAGACAATGTGAGAGTCTGAAGATGAAAGATGGAGAAAATTGTTAAGCCCTAAATAGTGGCCCATTACCCCTTAATTATGGAATATTAAATTAGTAATGTTATTTTATTTATGTTGGATTGGTTCCATTAGTTGTAATTGTACCTCCTAGTCTCCTATATATACCAAGGAGACCTTTTCATTTGGAATCATCTGGTATTTGGAAATTTATGTGGTGTACAAGGAGGTGGCCCCCTCGAAGATGCTTATTATTTGAAATTCTCTCTTTTTCAAGGCGTTGAGTACTTATTCTGAGGTTTGTATATGCTATATTGATATTTGATTCCTAACATTTGGTATAAGAGCTCAAGGTCTCGGGGTTTCACAGCTACACATGGGACACCTTGGAATTTTCAATATAACTGTTTTTCTATGGAATTTTAGAAGGAACCCCTTGGAGGATAATTAGTATACAGATCAATGTACGTGGGGTAAAATTTTTAGCTCCTGAGGTATTATAATTTTGGATATATATCCTATGTAAGATAGAGTTATGAAATCATCATGAATTTGGTCATCTCATAATTTTCACTATAAAATGTTTTCTATAACATTTCAGACCCTTAAATCAAGAGGATATTCACAAAAATTATCAGGGTATCTATGATAAAAATTTCAGCATCTACGTCATCCTATGTTTGTAGATACACTTTGTGCAAGATAGGGTATATGACTAGTCATATTAACTAGTCTCAAACAGGTCTTCCGGGTAAAAAAATGATATCGTCTTCAGTGAGTATCCAAATTAAGTGAGACCAGTGGCAATGGATAATGGATAGTCTGTAGTAACTTTGGTACAATTTTTCAGAATCAAATATCAGATATTGTGATCTTGGCATGCTTTACAAGTGCACTCTCCTGGAAGGGAAAAAAATCATCAAGGTGTAGAGAAGTTACCATAACTTCCACTTGGAACATCTTATTTTGATCAGGATTGTGGAATTGCAAAGAAGACATATCACGGAACTACAAAAAACAAATTCAACCCTAGAAGGGCCGAAATTTTGGAGATACATCAGAAGAAATATCATCTAGGAGAACCACCATGAAATCAAGGTTTAAAACTGATGCTTGGTCAACATACCACCACAAAAGGGAACTTCTACACCAATTAATCCTCCAAACAGTCCTACTTGGACTCTTGATGAAGGTGAAGAAATGCGCAGAGACATAAATGATTTACAAAAGAAGACAATAAAAAAATATGAACTACAAGGGATGATGGATTCAACTGAAGCTAAGCTGGAGGAAATAATGGATACTAATATGGAGGATTTAAAAAGGGAGATCATGGAAGGATTGAAAACATTTCTGATAGAGAGGACACCTAAAAGTGAAAATGTATCCCATGAAATTCATGATGACGACACAAGGAAGATGAATCAAGAATTCAGAAACTCTAACTTTGGGTTGAAGACCAAACACTTTCCTATGATCTATATGAGGAAGTTTGATGTAAAGGATCCAATCACATGGATACTTCAGATGGAGCAATTCTTTGATCTACATGATGTGCCACATACACAAAAGGTACAAATTGCTTCTTTATATTTAGAACCCAATCAATTTTTGTGGTATCGATGGCTTTGTTCTCTCAAATCACTCGTCACTTGGACAATTTTCACGGAAGAAATGATAGCACACTATGAGGATAAAAGGAGTAATACCTTCTTTAGCCCATTGATAAATCTCAAACAAAAGGGTTCAATTGCATATCACATTGAGAACTTCCAAAGATCGAATACAAAGGTAATGGATATTCCAGATGAGCACTTGATTGATGTATTCATAGGAACTTTAAAGGATAACATTCAACACGAGGTTCTCCTTTGGGAACCAAAATCATTGGAGAATGCATTAAGGGTGGAAAGAAATGTTGAAAGTAAAAATGTGGCTATGGCTACTAGAAGGACCACTCCTAACATCTATCGAGAGAATATTGTTCCTTCTTCTAAAACACCTTAACCTACAAGGTTGACACTGTTAGAATATAGAAGATGTTGTGCTCATTTTACCATTGATGATACCCTCGTCACCCAACCATAGGCTGAAGCCTCCCTCCGAGCACCTTAACCTTGACTGAGAATTCCTCTGGAAGCAAACCCTAGGCTAGATAACCAAACAAAGAGTAGTGCACCTTTCCCCAAGAATGGCGCATCACAAAAACGATGATCAGATAGTCCAAACCCTAGCCAAGAGATATTCAACCCAATACTGAAACTAGTTGTTGTTGGAGCTGCATCCGCAACCCTCCTCCAAACCTACACACAAGATTGCAACTGCAGTGTGCACCAACTGGGAAAACTGCAATTCTGAGATGATACAAATGAGAACTGGCGCCTTGTATTTATAGTAGTCCTGCCAGTTTTGCTGGGGCTGACTTCTCCTTCTGGATATGTGTTTGTTCAGTATATTATTATTATTTATGGCCGACTTCTTCTCTTGGAGGCTAATAGCCTAATATAAATTATCTTCTTGAGCCGACAAGGCTTCTAGGGTTATTATCCAACTCATTAGGGTTTCTCTTGCTTCCCGAAGTATTTTATTCTCGTCAGGCTCACACTTGGAGGTAAATACCTCCCGCAGCTACCATAATATTAACACTCCCTCCTAGCTAGAGAAGTATTTACAGGTAATGGACTTGAGCACAAAACATACCATTTACCCGGTAGCATCAATATAGTCATCTAAACTATTTCATGACTAGATCATGAGCATCACCATCACCATCAACTGCATCATCTCTCGAAACCATACTTCATCTGAGTAATTAGATATGATGCTGGATAAGTCATTCTCACCATAGAGTGATACAAGAGGAGTAAAGATTTGAACTATTTTTCGTCTAGAAAATCTCTATTCATCATTCATCTGAATGATCATTATCTCCAATAAACTGTTGATAATCTTCAAGGCAATAAGGATAGAACACAACTGTGTCTATTTATAGTAGTACATAACTACAATCTAGTGGTTCACTAACAAATCAAGTAACACACAAGTACTTGATCAACAACGTATGGTTGTGAACAATAAAATATATTCACCACAATAGTCCTCATCTACTGTCATACAGTATTCATAACAAACATTTGATAGCAACCTGCATAGAAACAATGTTATGATAAGAATTGAATCATCTGGGCCAATCTTTCACTCACGTCTGTGAGATCTGAAAGAATGTCTGCCTCACAAACAGTGGAACATATCCACTATAGTAGTATATCTCTATTGTCTGGAGACAAGTAGTCTCCATAACAATCATCTGATGCCATCCTGCATAGAAAACACTGTTAAATATAAACTGGATTCTCTGGGAAGATCTTTCACTCACGTTTGTGAGATTTGAAAGAATATATGCCCTCATCAACAATGGGCTATCTTCCCTATTCTTCACAAACAAGGAAGAAGGATTATTCTTTATTTATGATCCTGAACCATTTCTCACCCTGGGCCATTCTTCCTACACTAATTAATGTGCACCCTGGACATAATGTATAAACCCTAAGAAATGTTTGGACCATTCCTTACCCTGGGCCATTCCTTTGACACTAAACAAAGTGTAACCTGGAGAGAATGAGTCTACCCTAAGGAATGACTATCCCTGAT
>SNQJ01S0008821.1:76291-92261 GCA_010110895.2 Picea sitchensis | reverse complement strand
AAGTATCCCACTTATGACAAAGAAATGTATTCCATTGTGTAGGCTTGTCGGCAATGGAAGCATTACATTTTGGGAAAGGAAACAGTCATCGACACAGACCACCAACCCCTGCAGTTCATACAGACACAAGGGAAGTTGCAGAACAATCGCCATCCGAAGTGGTCCACATACCTGCAACAGTTTCATTTGAACATTAACTACAAAAAAGGAAGCACCAATAATGTTGCAAACTGCCTCAGTCGACCACCCATCGTGGCGCTAACCACTGTGCTCAACTCTTGTGGGCATGAGACTTCCAATTGGCCACTTCTCTACACAAGTGATCCAGAATTCGACCACACATACAATACACTCTTGGAGGGTAAGCAAGTTCCCAATTTTCACCTCCAAGATGCCCTGCTTTGTCACTTGGGACACCTTTGTGTTCCTTCAAGTGAGCGTGCCAAGATGATTTGGGAGGCGCACTACAGTTGATTCGCTGGGCATTTCGGGGTCGAGAAAACCGTGCCAGTACTGCAAAAGTATTTCTATTGGCTGAACCTTCAACAAGATGTCGAGAAGTACATCAAGTCCTGCACATTGTTTTGTCATGTCTAAATTCTCATTGGATTGTGTAATCCATACCTTTCATTTTTCCATTGAGATTAGTGTTGAGTTTATACCATTGGAATTGTCCTTTGTTGTCAAGTGTCACCGAGATATTATCTGACACCGAAGACATTCACATAACCACCAACATTATATTTGATTGCTTCATAGATTAAAGATAGTTTCTTGCTTTTGTAGATTAGAAGAGATAGTTTCTTGCTTTCATAGTTTTAAAAGGTAGTTTTGTTATTTTTGTAGTCTTTAGATAGTAGTTTGCTTGTCATAGATTAAGAATTAGTGGTAGCCTTTCTTTCTTTCAATAAAATAGATTTCCTTTCATGCATTAGAAATAGTTTTGCATTGAGCATTTAGTCCAGTTGCCTCTTAGATTTCCTTTCATGAAATAGTTTGCATTGAGCATTTAGTCCACTTGCCTCTTAGGCTAGATAGTTGTTCAATGAGAATTTTTACTTTGATTACTTGCAGTAGTTAGTTTCCTTTTCTTACTTGTCTACTTTTCTTTAGTAGGTTAGATAGGTGTTTTTGCTTGCTTGTCTATTCTTCTTTAATAGGTTAGATAGGTGTTTTTGCTTGCTTGTCTATTTGTTTTAATAGGTTAGATCAGTGTCTTTGTTTGTTTTATTTAATTGCTTTCATAGGGTAGTTTCTCATTGAATATAGGTTGGAAAGTTAAAATAACTTGCTTGTTATGCTTAAAGTAGTTTGCTTATTGCTTATTGTTGAACCAGTTTGCTTTATATAGGATTTTACTTGCTTTCTTAGGAACTATCCATCGACCCTTGGCCCAAAAGTACTTAGGTTACCGACTTTCAATTTTCTTAGTATGGTTTTCTCATTAGATAGGTTTGCTTGAGTAGATTAGCCTTAGATAGCTACCTTCCTTAGTTAGGCTATACTCCTACCAACCCTTCTACCTTTGGCATATATTTTACTACAACTCTAAGTTCACTTACCTCGGGTTGAAAATTTAATTAAGGGTTTTTACTGTGTTTTAGTGCATATAAAACACGCATCAATGATCCTAGCAGAGGCACATGATGGAATTGAAATAGTTCATTATGAAGGAAAGGAAACAACACAAAATATCTTGCATGAAGGGATATGATGACCGACTCTCCATAAGGACATGAAGGAATAGGTTAGATTTGTGATGTTTTCTAGAGAGTAGGAAGGTCGTAATGAAGGGATGATATGCCTTTGAATCCAAAAGTCACTTTGTAGGCGTTTGAAAAATGGGTATTATATTTTTTGGACCAATTAATCCACTAGCGAGGATAACAAGAGCCAGGTACATAATTACCGCAATAGACTACTTGAAAAGATGAGCAGAGGTGGAACTAGTTACATATTGTAGCGTAGAGATAGATGTGTGATTCTTATTCAAGAGTAAAGTTACAAGTTAAAGGTGTCCTACAGTACTTATGAGTGATCATGGAACTCACTTTTTGAATAATACAATTGCAACATTGATAGAAGAGTTCCATATTCAACATCGAAAGAGCACTTTGTATTACCCACAAGCAAATGAAATTGTGGAGGCCTTCAATAAGATACTGGAGAAGGAATTGACAAAGTTTTGTAATGTTGTATGGGATGACTGGGACTTAAGGATTCATGTAGTACTATGGGCTTATAGAACTACATACAACAAGTTGACAGGTCATACGCCTTTTAGATTAGCATATGGTCAGGAAGCAGTCATGCCCATGGAATTTCTTTTACTGAGTCTGCACATTGTTGCGATGACAGACCTTATGGATTCTGATGCAACAAATGAAAGACTATCACAGTTATTGATATTAAAGGAAGACCGATTTTTTGTAGGGTTCCATTAGCAAGTACAAAAGGCACATAAAAAATAATGGCATGATAGATGACATCAAGCAAAAGAAGTTCCAGGAAATAGATTTAGTACTCCTCTTTGACAGTAAGTTCATACAACACCTAGGGAATTTCAGGTTTCCATGTCTAGGGCCATTCATGATGATATATTTGATTGAAGCAGGTGTTACGTAGCTAGAACAATTGGATGGACAAGTCATGGAAGGACTAGTGAATGGGAGTTGATTGAAACTGTACAGGAACATTTGTCCGTCTGCACACTAGGAGAAATGCACAGGATAACTTGTATAATGGTGTATTATAGAAAGAAAAGGCAGAAAAAGAAAGAAAACAGGGAAAAACAAAAAAATATGGTTTAGGGAAGAAGTAGAAAGTTGCAGAGTTCAAGAAGTTAATAAAATCAAGTAAATGTCACCAAAGAGAAAGAAGATGTCATAAGAGCACATATACGAAGGAAGAAAGTCTGTGTAGAGAGAAGATATTGTGTAGAGAGAAACGATCGTGTAGGGAGACGAGATCAGACATATGATAGTTAAGAGAATTTAAGACAATCACCGATGAGACATGCCATAAGGAGCTACCATGATGGAGAAGTAGCGGTGCCATGTAATAATAAATGGAGATTTCCAAGAAGATTTTTGATAGGTTGGAGACTCTAATGGAAAATTCATCGAAGATATGGAGTTAATGGAGCATTAAAGCAGGTTATGAATGTAAAGAACTAGTGGATTAGACAGAAGGTTTAGCAGCGAAGGGGAGTTCACCACTAGAGATGAAGTATAAAAGTAAGAAAAGGGTCAATGAAGGAAGGTTATTGTTAGTTAGAATTATCATAGAGAGTCGAGTTGCGGAGAAGAGTTGCAGAGACAAAGTTAGAGTCGAGTTACAAAACCCAGTTGCACATAGATATTAGTCACATAGGAAGATGGAACCCCCTAAGGAAGCAATAGATTCAATGTAAATACCCAAGAAACAACACATTCAACCCACAACACCACCGATAATAGAAGAGACACATGAGGCATCGTCCTCAGCAACAAGATCCCCTAGGGATTATATCCTGCCAAGAACTCCATTCACCAAACAGGTCAACTTACAAAAGGATGGAAAATACCCGCTCATGGAGCCACTGATTCCATAATGAGTGATCATGGAAGGGGACATGTTAGGTCTTATACCCACATTAAAGTATGTCAACCACGACATTACATATGAGAATAATTTTCCTGAGTTGGTACCCAAAAAGTTCCTGAAGAAGTACATTAGCTTTGAGACTCATATGATAGTCATATAATCATAGGTGTGGGTTGCGAGGTTGCAAAAGGAAGGAATTATGAACCTCTTTGATATACCACACTTTGGACAGAGCCACAAGATTAATGTGTGTGTCAAAATAATACGGAGTTGTGTGCATGGGGGCTACTTGTGGCTTCAAAGGGTAGTTTCCATCGATACAGATCTGATAGTGGGAATTACTAGTATTCTTTCACAAGGGGAGGACCCATCCTTGTTTTTTTTTGATAAAAATAATGAAAATGATCTCATCGAGAGCATGAAGGAGAAATTCTATACATTTCATGGACAACGCAGATTGGATGTCGCAAGCATATGCGACCCGACAATACATTTTGTGACGCAAGAATTTGTGTGTAAGTTGTTAAGAAAGTATAGAAAAGATCAAGTACCATCAACAATGATAGAGAAAACATAAATATGCATCAAAGGAGTCCAAATGAACTAGGCAACATTCTTATTAAACCAATTTTTGATTGATTGTGAGGAAGCGCGGGATAAGGGGACCGAGTAGCATTAGTCTCGATTTGGATTCCTAACATGGCATTGGTGTGCCCTTTAGTAATGGTAAATTTTGGTAAATTTTAGCCAAAACTACAAAAGTTGGTGACTTGGTAGAATTCAATATGGATAAATGAAGGTGATTTTTGAAATTGTGTTATATGGGTTTTATTGGCAACGTGAAAATATATGACCAAAAAGATTCACTTTCTCAAAAGGAAACTTGTATGAATTTATAGTTGATGATAGGGAAGACAACATCAAGAAGAATGAAGATGTGTAATGAGAAGAGGGATTGATTGGCATTGGTGCACAGTGGGAAGACTTGAGGTTAGTTATGAATATACCAAAAAAATACTTAGACACTGACCCTTTTGGCATCACCTACAAGCAAGAGAAGTCTCACCCAAGGCATATAGAGGGGATATAGGAACCAAGGTTCTGCAGTGATTAGGGGAAGTGAGGAATTCAACATGTTCTTACTAACCATCTACTCATGTGTGCAGTTTCAATTACTCAATAGTTACTTATCACTCAATATATTCTATGTGTGACATTCTTCCACTTAACATTCATTCAATTTCTTGTTACTTCAACACGTGACATCATAACATCATATATGAACAAAAAATTTAGCATACTTAAGCATATATCATCATTACACCATAACATTAACATCATAACATGAAAATACAACACATCACTACGCACAGGTTTAACGTGGTTCACGCAACTTGGGCTACATCCACAATGAATGGATTCTTATATTAGTCATTGATAATCTTCTTACAGTTCTTCACTGTGCTACAAAATGTGCAACAATAACACTACCCAAACCTACCTAGCCATTATGTTCTAGTGTGAGCTTCACTTATCCATCATACCTCAAAAATTATTCCAACGCTTGACTCAACTTAACCCAAAACACTAAGAAATTATCATTTGTCGAACCCCTTCTACCCAAAACCTATTACATATTTATACATCAAAATAGGGCTAAGCCCATTACAATGTGGACAAAATGTCCCAAAATCCTAACTAGTTTTTTCCTTTTGCACACCGCTCCATCGTGCTTCCTCATCTCGTGTGCTTTGACTCCTTAAAGTCTGCTCCCATCACATGCTCTAGTCCATCTTCTAACTGCCTTTTATTCTTTGACTTATTCTAGCGTAGATACCAAAAATTAACAAAAATGCCTATCCAACAGGCCCCCAACACTCACATGTGGCTCGTCCTGAGCCACTCAATCCTTCTTCCAGTGCACCATGAATTTTTCGAAGGTCTCCTTCATTGTCGCGACCTTCTCCTTTACCTCTATTTCCTTTTGCAAAATTTGGTCAACTATTTCAGTAGTGATCCTAGCCTGTATCTTCTCAACACTTCCATTAGTTTCCTATTTGATTATACCTTGAGTTGTTTCTAATGCTTTTGTCATTCTATATGATTCATACTATAGTATTTCTATCTATTGTGCGTGAGCCTGCTGCTCCACCCTTAGCTGATTCATTTCTGAATAAAACTTTTTGTTCTCATTCATTGTTGTTACCACCTCTACTAGCAGTAATGTTCCCATCACTTCTTTGACCTTTTGCACCTTTTCCTGTGTAGCTTGTCTCTTTTGGCTAATCTCTTATTGTTCCTTATCTTAACTGAGTTGTGTCTAGACCCCCATGGTTTCTATATAAAGTTGAGCACATTTTACTTCTAGAGACTTTATGTTGTCCATCGCTATTGTCATTGTCTACTCCCTTTTCTCCCTTTCTTCAAGTGGAGTGCTAGGTGTCATACATGCTTCTAGGTCAACTATTCATGTGCAAAATCCCTGAATGGATTCATTTATCTTCATTACTTTGTCTTCGACCAGGGTCTCCTTCTCTGCCTGAGCCTGTGGGAGTTCTTGGTATACCTTCTCGAATACCTATTGCATTCTCATTCAATAATGAAAATGATCTCATCGAGAGCATGAAGGAGAAATTCTATACATTTCATGGACAACGCAGATTGGATGTCGCAAGCATATGCGACCCGACAATACATTTTGTGACGCAAGAATTTGTGTGTAAGTTGTTAAGAAAGTATAGAAAAGATCAAGTACCATCAACAATGATAGAGAAAACATAAATATGCATCAAAGGAGTCCAAATGAACTAGGCAACATTCTTATTAAACCAATTTTTGATTGATTGTGAGGAAGCGCGGGATAAGGGGACCGAGTTCCATTATGAGACTAATGCTACTCGGTCCCCTTATGCACGCATCCATCACTAAAGGGCACACCAATGCCATGTTAGGAATCCAAATCGAGTTCTCAAAGATKATATGTGTTATACATTCAATTTTCCACAAATTGTAAGCCATGATTCCTTTTTAAAACAAAATTTCCCTTATTTCAACAATTCTAGATATGCATGCCTAAGCATTAAAATGTGCACCTAGGGAAAAATAGATCACATTCTCATGCCTTGAAATTTTAAAAAGAATTTATTTTAATTCTTCCACATCTACATATGAATTCAAAATTCTCGCAATATAACTTACTTGGTTGAGGATGCTCCTGCATCAGACGAGAAATTTGTTGTTTTCTTGACATCTTATTTTTTTCCCTTCAAGGTTATATAGCATGTTTAATTTCCTCTATGGAAAAAATAATTCTCACCATGATGAGTTCATCTTGAATATCATATCTAATAGTGTTAATATATCTAGAAATGGTCTCTACACCTTCATCATTTTTGTAGACCCAATGGATAATATGTACAAGTCTTTGGTGTATTCCTTTACCGTATCTCCTTTTTACGTGGGTTGTGCAGCTTCCTAAATAAATTTAAGGAATAAAAAAAAGTAAAAGTTTCCATTTCATCTTGGAAACCATCTTGTCCCAAGCTCTAATATTCTCTTTGTCCTTATTATTCTACTTTAATTTTAAATTATCCACCACAAGTATTTGTAATCTTTCATCATGGTGCATGCAAGATTCATTCTCTTGAAGTCTTCAATTTTCTATAATTTGAAAAAGTTTTCCCTTTCCCTGATTCAACCTATGATTTCTTCTTCATCGATGCTTGGTATTCTTCAACTTGTTCCCTCGACTTGTTCTTTCCATTCATCATCACTCACATCATAGATATCTGTTTCATCTCCTGTTATTTTGATTGCCTCCATAACACCTATTCTAGAAAACATAGCTCTCTGTAGCTCTATGATTTCATTATAACCTCCTCTTCATTGTCCTCAACACTATATAGTTGATTTTTCTCCTCCTCTTGTGTGTGCCGCATTTTTGTTTATACAAATTTTCCTTTCCCTTATAGTTCTATCTAGTTACCTTATTTTCCACTTGAACTTCCTGCTTCCCTTAATGGTTCAACCCAATAAAATCTCTTTACTAAATAATTCTCACAAATATAGGTATGCAACATGCTTTGGAACCAAGCTAGTGTAGACATATAGGAGATACAATTATCTTAGAGCACACAACAATATAATTGGAAGAAACACACAAACAACAAATAGAAGGAAAACACAAGCAACGAGTATATCAAATGAAATTCATGGACAAAATCTTGCATGCATGCCTTAATGGGAAAACTGAATTTTCATCACCATGTGTGCATCGCAATCCTTCCATGAAATATTTTATATTCTTTACTCTCTCATTCTTTATTGGGATTACAAAGGTATCATGAGATTTACTTCTCTGTCTTTTTCTCCCTTCTTTGTCTTTGTTACATGATATTTTCTCTATCTCTCCTCTATCTTTTCATGAATGAATAATGATCTTCCTACACCCCTCATGCCTTCTCCTTCCTCTTCTTAATTCTCAAAAACCATCATACCAACATTTTAACCATCAAACATCGATGGAATCCCCTCCTTCATGGCCATGCATGACATGCTCAAACACTATTTTGATCCTTCTTCACCCAAATCCCCTTTATCAATATCTCATGAGATAATTATTCTTTTGGGCCCATGTGGCCCTCTCTACATGCCATCATTTGTTGGATTATGGGACCTTTGGGTCCCATTTTTCTCTACCCTCTCTAAATACCCCGTGGGACTCTTCCTCGCCTGATTGTTTCAATGATAAAATGGAACAAAGGCAATCATGTGTTCCTTTATTATTACCTATTCCAACAACCACAAGGAATTATGAGACTAATGCTACTTCCACTTCCCCCCTACACATCCTCCCTAAAAATTTAACAACAAAAAAATAATCCTCATAATGTGATGGATCATGTAGACTCCAAATATTCTCGTCCATCACTTACATATTAACTCATGATCACTCCTCTCATCCAATACAGCCTCCAAGATCCATGAGGTGCTCCACTCTCTCCAATAACTATTTGGACCAAATCCTCCTCTGCAATAGGTTTATAATTCAAGCATGCCCAATAGAAGTTCTCATAGTGGTTACCATTCAAGCATGCCTAGTAGCAATTTATGACTCATCCATAGAATCCACATCCATTTCAGTTCCACCATTGGCAGTGGTGTCGACCATAGAAATAAAGGGAACATACACAAAGGTATATGAAATAGATAAAGCAACAAATCCAGTTGATGTCATCCAGGGGGAGAGGAAACTCATAACCACTAGATCGATATAAAGAGTGAAACCTTGAACCAATAAATGATCAAACAATTCCATATCCAGTCAAAAATTGAGATTAGGGTACATCTGATCGAATACAATTAGCAGTAAAAGAGGAAGAAGATGTGCTCACTACAAAAGAAACAAATGGTATGGAAGAGCCAAAGCTAGTTAATGCCTATGTGCCTAGTAGCCTAAGGGAGTTACTCAATATATGATTAGAGAGTTACATGAAATTTAAATGGAACTACTCCTCATTCTTAAATCTTTGTTGTCGATTTTTTAAATAACTTGTTATTGGGATCTCTCTTATGTTTGTGACCTCACCACATGAGTTATTCATTGGAGTCTTTCTCTTATTTAATAAAGTCTAAATTTTGAAAAATAACACATTTTGGTTCACAGTATTAATCACTTATTATATATCAACTAAATTTATTATTATTAACTAGGTGAAATTTGGCCTTTTCTATTTTTTTATTTTATTTTTAAGATTTAATCTTTTTTAAAATACATTAAAATTTATGGGTGGTAAATTTCAAAATTAAAGTTTTCATTCATTAATTTAGTGAAACTAATAATTTCTCACTCAAACTTTTATTTCTTTCTTGGTACAAAGTGTTCCATATAGAATATGTTAAATTTATTGTATTTTAACACATAGTAAGACCTAAAAAAAAATTAAGCATTATAACCCTTATCCCCTATCAACCTGTTGGCAGCCCCACAATATTTTCACCTCTTAAAGCAACGAATAATAAATTATGTAGTTGCCTCCACTTCATCACATGAACATTGCTACTTGAAAGTTCGGTTTTGGGCTATAAAAGGTTTTTATTTTTCCTAGTTCTTGTTTTCATGCTTTGTTCATGATTGAAAGAATGAACGAAGCATTGAAACTTATGAATGTATTGCAGTTGAAATTAAGGCTTATTTCCCTAGGAGAATAAATGTTCATACAAACCTTTTTAAGAGTGATATTTTTCTTTAAGGCCTATCTCATGTCAATAAAATAGTTGTTTTAAAATTGCTCATTGTTATAAGGTATACTCTTGACCTTTAAATGATACACCAAGAATCGATTGATGTTAGGCTATGAGTTTGTTTCATGTATGATTCTTGGTAAATCATTTCTATGGTTGCTATGCTTTGATTTGTCAAGCACCTCTTTTGCTAACCTTAAAATGAGTAACTCCACTCTTTACACAATGATGATACTCAAACGCATCTGGTTGTATTCTATACTCTGTTGATAGTGGAAGTTTCAAAATGACATGTACATCATTTCAAGTTAAGTCTCGGGCTTTGTTTTGTACTCTCGGTGATTCATTGCACAAAACGTCTGATTTTCATGGCTTGGAATCCCTTATGCTCACATTCTGGATGCACTAGGGTGACTGCTAGCTTACTCCTTTGTTTTAGGCTGGGGTTTTTCTCTGTTACTGATCCCCCTTATACTCACAACGAGTTTTGGTCGCCATTGTGACTGTCTGTCCAATCCCATTTTGCATACCAGAGACACGTTTTTGTGGGAGTATTTCTGAGAAAACCATGACGAATTAGATCAAAACCTTGAAAACCCATAACCGAAATGAGCCCTTTTACCTTCATCATGGGAAGTTTCTTCAGAAACTATATCATTGCAGAGATATGTCTTGATTTTTGGAGGTAATTTTCTCAGTTTTTTCATTTCGATTGAGGAAAACGTTTTTTTAATTTATTTTTATTTTGCTACAACAGTTCCTGTAGCAACCCCTGTGGTGTAAAAACCCTTGATAGAGAAGCCTCTCAGGCTCTCAAATTTCAAGCCTGATCTTTTGTATGAAAACCCTCACGCAAGGGCATTGCTCGAAAAGCCTTTATCTGAGGAACAAGATGCTAGTCCTGGGGTTTTTAAAGATCACGAGTATGAACATTTTGTCTAGCTGAATCCCTTTATCAAACTCAGCCAGAGAATGAATCGAATTACACAGATATACCTTCCCTTCAATTGCAAATCAAAACCCTCACCACTCAGATCGATTCATTAATGAGTGAAAACCACAGACTAAAGTTCAGTGCTCAAAGGGAAGGGAAGCGTTTGAAAAGAACTGGAAACGTAATAATAAAGAATGTTGAGTGTGTTACAGCAGTAGTTAACTCTGATGTCTTATGAGTCAAATTTAGCATGCAGTTAAGAGGTAAAGATTTGTTTGTTTATCTTAGTTGTGTTTTTATTTAGATTTTCTATTAATATAGATTTAATTCGATTTCTGTTGTTTAAAATAAAACTAGATACAGAATCAGTTGATTCTGTAGCCAGTCTATTTTCATTCAAATTTTTGGAAATTATTGGTTAGAATAATATCTAAACTCCTTTATTTTCGTTTTTCCTTTCAGGATATCGTGTAGCTAGTGGTGATCTGATGATATGGACCATTTCTTAGCTTATTAGCCATTTCTTTGGCTCATCTTTTGTAAACAGAAAAAAGCTTTTTATAGTTTTGAGAGATACACTGTGATATGGAGTGGTTCTATTACCCTCTATTTTGTAATTAGTAAATCATTTTGAGATTTAATCTTATACCACAAGATAAGATGTTTATCTTGAATGAACTCTTTAAATACTAGAGATTTTTGTAATGAAGGCATCTTGGCCTGGGGATGAAGGTGAACAATTTATTCACCAATTTGGACGGAACAGACATTTGCATTTCATCTTTAGCTCTCTCTAAATGGTGTTTTCATTTATGGTTTGTTTATCTTGATAAATTAATAGTCATTGATAGCTTTAGTCTTCACAATTTGTTATGGTATTGGGATAATTTATTTAAAATATCGTTCACATTTTGATGCTTCATATATTGAAAAGAGTGATCATTCATTCAACCCAAATGATAGGATTTCTCTTTAATTTTTGTTGAATGATTAAAAGCATGTTGTTACAGTTAGATTTATCTCAAATGTAATTGCTTGCAATCACAAAGATCACAGTGACTATTTGCATCTCTCATTCTGTTATTAAAACTCAACATTCAACATATTGTTCTGCATTTATTCAGAACAGTTTCAAGGTTCATTGTAGGTTTACCTCTTGGACAAGCTGGTTTGATGTTCTCTAATCGTACAGATGTTTGGGTGCATGCTTATTAACTCATTAATAGGTTAGCTTATTCCTCTTTATCGTTTGTTTGTCATTGAAACTCAAATATATGGTCTGGCTTTGACCATCC
Source organism: Picea sitchensis (assembly GCA_010110895.2). Taxonomy (NCBI): domain Eukaryota; kingdom Viridiplantae; phylum Streptophyta; class Pinopsida; order Pinales; family Pinaceae; genus Picea; species Picea sitchensis. The sequence continues at coordinate 80,204 of SNQJ01S0008821.1, read as the reverse complement.
ACATACTTTTGTTTCATAGTATATTTTTTTATTTAGTTTAGATTAATAAAGAAAAAAACAAAAAAATATCGTATGTGTTTTCTTTATCTTCTTTTTTTTCAAAGCAATCATTTTCTCACATTGAGTTTTTGTAAGTTTAGATCAAAACTTGCAGTGTGTATATCATGTATATAAATAAGATGAGTAAATCCCCTAATTAATATATTTATAATAGTTACGTCTTATGTATGTACATATATATAGTAATTAGTAATTAGATAGTTATTTCGTTTCTTTTTATTTGTTTCCTTAGGACTCTTAGATTGGCTAATGGAGCCATTAAACCCATCAGAATGAGTTACACCAAACATCTTGGGTTATTTAGACAACCCCAGATTGGATTTGTTCTTCCAGTTGATGGACGGTCATTTTCACCCGTCAACAAATGGCGCTAGAAAGAGGGGAAGACTGACAAGATGGCCTTGTAGGAGCTTTTATTTCGAATGTATTCAATTTCCCCATGGCTCCCCAAATCACTATGTTGGAACGTGCTTTCCACTTCTCACTACCAGTTATTCCCAACAAGACAGCTAATCTCTTTTCAGAACTCACCTTTGATGGTGAAGGGAACACATCTGCAGTAGAACATATTTCTAAATTTCTTTATAAATGTTTAAGACATAAGATCATTGATCCAAATGTTACATGCAGATTGTTCTCTCTCACTTTCCGAGATCAGGTTAAATGTTGGTTTGAATATTTTCCAACTAATTCGATTCATTCTTTGTCTGAGTTTGTAATTGATTTTTTATCAGACTTTAACAATTATGATTATGATGAATTAAGTGATGAATTAAGTTACTTAAGGAAAGAAAACGGTGAATCATTTGATAATTTTGCAATTAGATTCATTCATGTTTCTACTAGGTTCCCTTTGAAAGAAATGTTGCTTATTAATGAGTGGTTTAAATATCTCGTTTCTCTCTCAGATGAGCAAGACCAATTAATTGTTAGCCAATCTAAACTGAGCACTAACACTCAATATCAAGATGGTTCAAATTTTGATATTGATCTTGAAGATTTTGAAGCACCACAATTTTTGTCAACTTCTTTCATTTTGGCAAATCATGAGAAACATCATCCTTTACAAAATGAAATTGTCACATCTAATCATTCTTTGCAAACAATGTCTCCTCCCATCGAAGAAGGAACCTTGACTTTAAAAGACGACAGTTTTCACACTCTCATAGATTTTATAACTATTTCTAAAGAAAAAGAGGTTGAATGTGAAGTTGATAATCATGTGGATGATAAATCTGCCCCTAATTTAGTTGATCAGATCCATCATCAATCAATAGGAGACAAAATCATTAGTCATACTATTAATCAACCTTCTGTCTCTAGTGATTTTCCCTCAATTTTTCCTTTGCACGATGAACCAAATTGTCTCTTAAAAACTGTCTCATATTATTTGAAAGAGAATCCAAAAGAGGATGATCATTTTATACAAGGAGAGGGGACAAAACCAGATTTCAAAACACATATACCTATCATTTCGAGAGATGCATTCTGTCTCCGTAATTCTTCTACATATTATTCCTTTTACCCTGATATTTTTTACCCTAATGTTGTGTGATTGCATGTTCCATATTACCTTGGAGAGAATTCAACATTATATAATCAGGTACAAAGAGATCACCGAATAGAAGATAAAGAGGGAAATAATTTTTCCCATGAACATATTAATTTTTACTCTCATCAATTATCTGTGGGTAAATCAAGAAACAATTTGAAAGAATCTCGAATTGTATCTTCCATTGATACATCCCAATTTGTGTTTCGAGAAGAATCTAAAATTTTCCATGATCAATTATTTGAGGTTGAAAAATATAATCGGCCAAATATTACTACCATTGATGTTTTGTCAGTCGTTCCATCTAGTTCACCTCAAATAGTTAACCTTGAAATATCTAAACTCAATGCAAAGTTTCAAGAGAATGAAACACTTATTTTCTGCTCGAGAAACATGATAAGTTCTTGCCATCTTGGTCCGACCTTTTTAAAATATTCTTTCCTTGATAATATAATACTTTATTCTCACCAGGAATATTTCTTACATGCGAATTCTTTCAAACCATCCCATGTCAGTAATTGCATGTATCATGATAGTATTGCAGATTGGTTGGAGTATTCATATCTCGAAAAGTTCCTAGGGAACAGTAAGATTATCTTCGCTTGATTTAGAGATCAAGGAGGTAACTTCAACACACTCATTTTATATCCTCCAAATGGAGAAAATATGGAACGAAAGGAAAATTGTCAGGAGGATGGGGCACTTTGGTCTAGGTCGATGGTTATGTCAGGTCCCCATAACTCTCACAAGATTCACAATCTCATTTTTTCATATTTTTGTGACCCATATAATGACAAAATTGCAAAATGGTTGGAGGATTCATACAAAAAGAATGTTCAAGGAAATGGTAAGGTCATGCTTGCTTTTTTTTTAAATGATTATGATAAAGGTAAGTATGATATATTTTTGTTATTTTTCAATATACTGCCATTCTTGTTAGTAATATGTAATTTTATTTCTAATATAGAATTGGAGTTACTCTGATGGCTACATTGGAAGCATGACTTCACATAATATTCTGATTTGTTTATTAGTTAGAGTAGATTTAGGAGTAGGTTTTATTTTAGTTTTATTTCTCATTGTTTCTCTTTGTAATAATGAAGTCATGAACACAAGTGAGCGCACCAAGAAAACCATAATATGACTTTTTTCAGGGAAGTCCACTTTGACTCTTTTCTCTCTCCTTTTCATTGAACATTTCTTTTCAAAAACGTAGTATCATCATGAAAATATTAAATGAAAAGTTAAGAGATAAGTAAATTTGAATCGTAAATTCAACCTTGATCAAAGGTACCATGAGTAGGAATGCATTCACATCAATGAGAATTTTTCTATGTTCTTTCAGTCTCCGAAGAGATATTTTTCATGATGATTCCAAGATGCATCTTTTGTACATATTTTTTTGTTATGATTTTGTTTTGTTTTCCAGTTTTTTTGCTTCAATTTTCTTTTATTATTTGTTTTTATCGCTTCTGGTTAAAACCTGCCTGTATCACAGTTTAGTTCAAGGAGGGAAACCAAAATGCCTCATCTTAAAACAGTAGTCAAGGTCTGTCAGAGCATTAATTGTTGTAATTTTCCTTAAACGTGGACCAACTAAAGAAGTTTCTCTGTTCATAATAGATTTCATGATTTCATTTTACAATTATGAGTAGACACAACTATCATTAAAAGGTCTTTACGTTGTCCCTGATTTTAAGAAAGAAACTCAAGGATGCCTTCCTATCCTCGAAAAATTAGTTTCATCAGTAAACTATTTTCAAATCATATTGAAGGTTATCAAGCAAAAAATCAAAAGTCTGGAAAATAACAAGTGTTGTGAAAACCAAAATTTTCAGCATCACCCCACTCTTCCGAATATTTTTAAAATTATATCAAATTGTAAACAATTTCTCAAGAGTTGTGGGAAGTGTTTGTAAACCCGTCGGTATATTGAACAGGTCTGCTAGCAGCGGGTAAATGCATGCATGATGCCAAGACAAATTCATCGGGGTACTGAACAAGCCCGCTAGCAGCAAAGCAATGTCAGGTTAAAGAAAATTCTCAGGTATAAATTTTGACATTGGTCATAAGCATCCTTCATTTTGAATTGAATTTTCTTGGACAGGGTAGAGGCGTCAGAGTGGGTTAATTGACATTGTTGTTGAGGCTATGGATGTCTGCAAGATACCAGATATATAAAATATGCAGAACAGAAATGAAATGCTAGAAATGACAGAATAACAGTAAAATATCCATCATAATCTTCACAATACACAGAAATGATATACGAAATAGCAACAGAAATAGCACTTTGAATCA
>SNQJ01S0008821.1:60433-70669 GCA_010110895.2 Picea sitchensis | reverse complement strand
TGTTACAATAATATCCAAGCTAGGGTTTTTCATACCCTCGACCCTTATTTATACTAACTATGTGTATTAAGAGAAGCATCTAGAGGAAGATCCTTCTAGAAGCGGAAGCTTCTATTAGGTCTTCTTACATCCGCCTTATTCTATTTTATTGAAAGGTCTTATTAATATTGACCTTTATTACATCCGCATACATTGATCTACCTATGTGCAGGTTAGGACCTTAACAATGTCTGCTGGCAGCAGTGTCCCTGTCAACAGTATCGGAGCCATTGACTTGAACATTGTTGCTCTCATTTTTAAAGATTTGTCACCAGATTTCATTTTAACAGAAAGATGTCTGAAGTTGGACCGTGTAATGATTGTCGAGATGCTTGATGTCCTTCAGTTGTTCTTTGATCTGCAATCATTCTAAAAATCCTAACATGAACTCATCAGTGATACAGAGATAATTTCTTCTCCCAGCAAGTCACCATTGTTGGCATCCCCACAATATTTTCACCTCTTAAAGCAACGAATAATAAATTATGTAGTTGCCTCCGCTTCATCACATGAGCATTGCTACTTGAAATTTCAGTTTTGGGCTATAAAAGGTTTTTATTTTTCCTAGTTCTCATTTTCATGCTTTGTTCATGACTAAAAGCATGAACAAAGCATTGAAACTTATGAATATATTGCAATTGAATTTAAGGCTTATTTCCCTAGGAGAATAAATGTTCATACAAAACTTTTTAAGAATGATATTTTTCTTTAAGGCCTATATCTCATGTCAATAAAATAGTTGTTTTAAAATTGCTCATTGTTATAAGGTATACTCTAGAACTTTAAATTCAATACACCAAGAATCGATTGATGTTAGGCTATGAGTTTGTTTCATGTATGATTCTTGGTAAATCCTTTCTATGGTTGTTATGCTTTGATTTGTCAAGCACCTCTTTTCCTAACCTTAAAATGAACAACTCCACTATTTACACAATGATGATACTCAAACGCATCTGGTCATATTATGTACTCTACTGATACTGGAAGTTTGAAAACGACATGTCCATCATTTCAAGTTAAGCCTCGGGCTTTGTTCTATACTCTTGACGATTCATTGCACAAAACGTCTGATTTTCATGGCTTGGAATCCCTTGTGCTCACATTCTGGATGCACTAGGGTGACTGCTAGCTTACTCCTTTGTTTTAGGCTGGGGTTTTTCTCTGTTACTGATCCTCCTTATACTCACAATGAGTTCTAGTCACCTTTTTTACTGTCTGTCCAATCTCGTTTTGCATACCAAAGACACGTTTTTGCGGGAGTGTTTCTAAGAAAACCGTGATGAATTAGATCAAACCCTTGAAAACCCAGAACCGAAATGATCCCTTTTTCCTTCAAAGAAGAAATTTTCTCTAGAAACTGGATCATTGCAGAGATATGTCTCAATTTTCGGAGGTAATTTTCTCAGTTTTTTCGTTCTGGTTGAGGAAAATGTTTTTTTTTTTGTTTTTTTTTATTTTTCTACAACAATTCCTGTAGAAACCCTTGTGGTGGACAAACCCTTGATAGAGAATCCTCTCGGGCTCTCAAATGCCAGGCCTGATCTTTTGTATGAAAACCCTCACGCAAGGGCATTGCCCGAACAACCTTTATCTGAGGAACAAGATGCTAGTCCTAGGGTTTCCCGAGTATGAACATTTTGTCTGTTTGAATCCCTTTATCAAAATCAGCCAAAGAATTAATCGAATTACACATATATATACCTTCCCTTCAATTGCATATCAAAACCCTCACCACTCAGATCGATTCATTAATGAGTGAAAATCATAGACTAAAGTTCAGTGCTCAAAAGCAAGGGAAGCACTTGAAGAGAACTAGAAACATAATAATAAAGAATGTTGAGTGTGTTATAGCAGTAGTTAACTCTGAGGTCTTATGAGTCAAATTTAGCATGCAGTTAAGAGGAAAAGATTTGTTTGTTTATCTTAGTTGTGTTTTTATTTAGATTTTCTATTAATATAAATTTAATTATATTTATGTTGTTTAAAATAAAACTAGCTACAAAATCAACTGATTCTGTAGCTAGTTTATTCTCATTCGATTTTTTGGAAATTATTGGTTAGAATAATATCTAAACTCATTTATTTTTGTTTTTCCTTTTAGGATATCGTGTAGCTAGTGGTAATATGATGATATGGACCATTTCTGAGCTTATTAGCCATTTCTTTGGCTCATCATTTGTAAATAGAAACAAACTTTTTATAGTTTTGAGAGATACAGTGTGATATGGAGTGGTTCTATTACCCTCTATTTTATAATTAGTAAATCATTTTGAGATTTAATCTTATCCCACAAGATAAGATGTTTATCTTGACTGAACTCTTTAAATACTAGAGATTTTTTTGACTGAACATTTGCATTTTAGCTTTAGCTTTCTGTAAATGGTGTTTTCGTTTATGGTTTGTTTATCCTAATAAATTAATAGTTGTTGATAGCTTTAGTCTTCACAATTTCTTATGGTATTGGGATAATTTCTTTAAAATATCGTTCACATTTTGATGCTTCAAATATTGAAAAGAGTGATCATTCATTCAACCCAAATGACAGGATTTCTCTTTAGTTTTTGTTGAATGATTAAAAACATGTTGTTACAGTTAGATTTATCTCAAATGTAATTGCTTGCAATCACAAAGATCACAGTGACTATTTTCATCGCTCATTTTGTTATTAAAACTCAACAGTCAACATATTGTTATGCATTTAATCCGAATAGTTTCAAGGTTCATTGCAGGTTTATCTCTTGGACAAGTTGGCTGGATGTTCTCTAATCGTACAGATGTTTGGGTGCATGCCGATTAACACATTAACAAGTTATCTTATTCCTTTTTGTCATTTGTTTGTCATTGAAACTCAAATATATGGGTTGGCTTTGACCATCCACATACTTCTGTTTCATAGTATATTTTTTTATTTAGTTTATATTAATAAAGAAAAAACAAAAAAATATCTTATGTGCTTTCTTTATCTGGTTTTTTTTCAAAGCAGTCATTTTCTCACATTGAGTTTTTGTAAGTTTAGATCAAAACTTGCAGCATGCATATCATGTATATAAAAAAGATGAGTAAATCTCCTAATTAATATATTTATAATAGTTACGTCTTATGTATGTACATATATATATAGTAATTAGTAATTAGTTAGTTATTTCGTTTCTTTTTATTTGTTTCCTTAGGACTCTTCGATTGGCTAACGGAGCCATTAAACCCATTAGAACGAGTTACACCAAACGGCTTGGATTATTTAGACAACCTCGGACCAGATTCGTTCTCCTAGTTGACGGATGATCATTTTCGCCCGTCAACACAACCCCAAATCATGCCCCTTATATCTGATAGCTCTGACTAACCCTATATCCTTAGCCCTATATCTGATATCGTCTTACCCTTAATACATAACCATTATCCTCTATAACACTTATAACATTTACCCCTTTATCATATCGACCCTTAATATCTATAATGCATATAACCTTTACCCTTTAACATAACAACCTTGAACATCTATAATGATATACCCACTAAAGCTATAATCCTAACCACTATAATAAGTAATAACATTATAACTCTAACCACTATTATCACTAACACCTAACTCCTATATCCCATGTAACCTTGATAACCCTTATGAACCCCATATTTTTATCCCTACACTTTATATCCCTTTACCCCTAACATATAACTATTAGCTTCTATAACAGATATAATATTTACTCCTTTAACATCTAAATCGTTAATAACTATAACTCATATAACCTTTACCCTTTAACATATCAACCCTCAACATCTATAATCTCTTACGCCTTAATTCTATAATCCTAACCACTATAATAAGTAATAACATTATAAATCTAACCAATATAATCAGTAACACCTAACCCATATATCCCATGTAACCCCTAATCTCTAATCTATATAATTCATATTAACCCCTAATATTGGTAACTTCTAATATAACCCAGAACACTTATAAACCCTAATACAACCACTAAATCTTAAAACATCAAAACCCTATAAGTTATAACCACTAAAACATTTATATCCTAAACATAATAACACTTCATTATTAACCCCGAATTGATATATGTAAGTCCTAAAACATATAACCTATTTACTCTTATAACATGTCATTCTTAATCTATATGAGATATTACCCTAACACATAAATATATAACTCTAACCTTTTAAATGTATTACTCCCAACACCCATATCTTATAGCCATAACAATTATCTCTCATAACCGTGTATCCTTCAACCTTATTACTCCCAACACCTAACCATTATAAAATTAACCACTATCCTATGTAACCCTTATGAAACCACTAACACCTAAGATATTAACCCATATCCCCTATATTCCCCCACCACTAACCCCATATTAACCCTTAATATAACTTTAAATCCATATAAACTATAATTCTTATGACCATGAATCCATAACCCCTAATTCATATAATTTATGACTTTAACCCTTAAATTCTCACACTTATAACCCCTAAGACCTAATAAACATACAACATTCACCCATTTAACATGTGATCCTTAACCTCTATAATCTCTTATTCCATAATGCTATAACACATGAACACTATAATTCCTTACAATTAACTCGTATTCTCTGACTCATTTAAATTTTGTCACACCCAACCACTGTGACCCCTAATATAAGCAATAAGAAATGTAACACACAATGCCTATAATTCACAAACCTCATCACCCCTTAAAGCATATGGTCCAAATAAACCTTAATCCCTATGACCCCTAAGACCCATAACCCTTCTAGCACTTATAACCCCCAATCAATACATGTCATAACACTTATAATTGATAACCTCTATATTCCTTAGTCCATATAATACCTAACCTCTTTAATCCACTTAACCCCTAAACTCTAAAACATCCAATACTTAACCTCTAAATTACATAACCTCTTATCATATAATCAGTAACTCTTATAGCCACTATCATACATAACTTTTATTATAACATTTATCCCTTTAACATATAAACCTTTACCATATGTAACACACATAACCTTTACCCCTTTAACATATCAACCATTAATACATATAAACACCTTATCCCTTAACAGTATAACTCTAACCACTATAGTCATTAATTACATTATAACTCTAAATGCTATAATCATTATCACCTAATTCATACAGCCCATATAACCCTAATCTATATACCATATAACCCTTATCAACTCCTAACACTTATGACCTCTAATATAACCCCTAACACTTGTAACTCTTATAAACCACTAAAACTTATAATCCCTTGTAATGTTCCTCCATTTTCAAACATTTAAATATTTTAATTTTGATGGTTTATGTTGTGAAAGTTTGGAAAAATACTTATGTGAAAATTATATCATCATAAACATTGATGATGATAAACATTTTTTGTAAATATTATTCTTAATTTATTATTTAACTAGAAATAAATTGATTTGAGAATCTAGTTACAAAGAGTAAATCATTATTCCATGGGAGAGATAAAAGGGATAAAAACCACTAGAGTGAATATTGTCTAAGAGGACAAGTGTAAACCTACTCCTAAAGATGTGAGGAGAATTTGAGTTTGATGGTTCTGAGAAAGAATCAAACTCTGATATTTCTAGATATGGTTATACATTTTTCAATCCCTATGGAATAATGATTTAGGTTTGGGGTGACAGGAACACCTAATATTTTTTTTCAAGTCTATGGTTGGGAAGAACCGGTTCTCTACTTCCAGTTACTAAAGTAGACTCAGATATGTTCTTTAATTTATTTTTCCTTGATCTACTTGGGAATTACTATACTAGTAAATGATTGTAAAATTTATGATATTGATACAATAGGGAATGGTTGATAAGATTTATAGTTTTTGAATAATTATATTCTATGTTCTTGTTATTCCTAGACTAATTATAACAGTTATTACAAAATATCAGTAGAATGTTTCTAACCATAAAAGGATATTGTTTATCTTTCATTAGAAAAAACATATAATAACTTGTAGGTTATTATAGTTGCAAATAATCTATAATCTATAGATATTTCCAAAAAAAAAGTCACAAAAATATATATATATATATATATATATATATATATATATATATGGTTGAAAGGTGTTATTTATTTTTATTTAAAAAGGAAAATGAAGATTCTATTTATTATTTTTATATACAATAGAGTATAGCAAGTTTTCCTTTACATAGAATAGTTTTCTATATAGTAAATTCTTACAAGAAATTCATTTTTGGTGAATAACAAACAAATGTATATTGAATATAAAATATGAAAAAATATCACAATAAGTAAATAGATGTTTTTCATAACCACAAAGCTATTTCTATCTACCTTAAAGAATAATATAAAAGTTTAACTTCATAAAATTTATGAGATCATGCATAAATCATACAAATACTTTCTTTATATAATAACCTAAGAGTTCCAAGGATTATATATATAAAGAAAGAAAGAAAGTATTTTTAACGCTTATGAGGTTAAAATTAGTTTATGGGATAGATTGTTTTTCCATCTGACTTTTGTATTCGGCCCTTTTCCTGTGAAGTTTTATAATAATTGCTCTCAGCTTCTCAACAAACTCTTTGCTGAATAAATTATCCCAGAAATTAACTGTCAGAATACCTACATAATTTTCCGTGCTATATATATATATATATATATATAACGAGCATTGTAAACAAAGCAAAAGATAGTCTAGTTAAATAAAACTACGAAGCCATAAGATACCAACTCGAATATATATAAAACCCTACATGTGAAACTAAATTGATGCTAATCGACCCTAATGGAAGGGTTACGAATTATTAACGAACAATTAAAAAATGAGGACGTTGGTCGATGTAACAAAGACTCTCTAGAGTTAAATTCATCCATGGTATTAATAACGAATCAAAATTTATTTAAATAAAAATTTATGGAGTTAAGAATCTGAGCGGTAGGGTAAATCCAGAGTTTCCATATGAATATATGGACTGTAAGTTAAATACTTGTAATGATAGATGTTCATTATGTCATTATCAATCTCTATACAAGAATACTACCGAATAATATTCATAGAGAGAATGAAAGATAGGTTAAAACCAGTGGTAAGGTAACCATGTATTTAGTGGTAGATCGTAGTTAATCAGATCTGAGAAGTTTGCCACAACTTCGCAAACGAGTGAAGCCTAACCGAGTGCTCAAGAGAGGAACCAAGAACTAGATACCTGGGTATGCTTCAGGTGTCAAGATTAAGGAGTTTACACTCTTCTTGATGATGGACCATATTTGTTTGGTCTGAAACGTCGAATAAAAAATTGATAGGATGAATCTGAAAAAATTACCTTATCATAATATCTAGTCCTAAAAATCTCAGAACTGAAATACTCCACACTGAGTATGCTTCAGGTGTCAAGATTAAGGAGTTTACACTCTTCTTGATGATGGACCATATTTGTTTGGTCTGAAACGTCGAATAAAAAATTGATACGATGAATCTGAAAAAATTACCTTATCATAAATCCAGTCCTAAAAATCTCAGAACTGAAATACTCCACAGAGTGTTCTGAAAAATCACCATAAACATAACCAGAGATATAACCCGAAGTTGATATAACCAGAGATAATATAACATTGGAACCCTTGGTTACGAAAACATAATTTACCTTTGAGAATACGCGACGTTGAATCCACTCTAGAGAATCTATTCATTTGAATCATGAAAGAACCACAATGGAAGCTTTTAACAGTTAATAACCTCAATGTATATACGGTTGGTATCGTATCATCGGTACCTAGTAGCAATAGCTCAGAGACCAAATTCATCTTGGTATTTTCAAGTGTTAATGACTCATTATAAATGATATTTATATGTGTTTTTTTTTAAGAGGTCACAAGTTCAAATCCAGAGGGGGTAGGATATGTATACTTCTGTAGATTTTATTAGTCAAATTGGTGAGCTGAGGGGATCCCTTGTCTCACAAACACGAGGTATCATACACCAATTTGATGTGGCTTAGCAATGACCTTACAAATAAATTATTATTAAAACTTAAAACACATATAAAAAAATGTACAAATAGTTATACCTTGTAAAATTACCATCAACTTTGCCAAAATAGCCCTGTGCAAAACAATGAAATAATTTAGCTATTGTATTATGCAAGGTAACCAAGGAAATTAGACATATTCTAAACAAAATGGTTGTATAGTGTGCACCAAAATTACCTCACATCATTCTGATGTTGCTATAACTCTCTGTTAAATCCCCAATATATATTTTGAAACCCTATGGCCGGTGAACTGAGCAATATCTCCATAAATTTCCAATTGAAACAATAGAAGGAAGAGCTTGCTATGAGCTTGTATACCAAAAAAGTTTAATGAGTCAAGTACTGTGTAGGTGGAGTACACTAGAAAAATACATGGCGCCAACTACATGGCTCGAGATTACAGAGAGTCAAACCATTAATGAACTCAAGTCTTAATTTGACTTGAATGATACGTTTCCTTTCTCGATTGATAGTTGTGGATAGAACCATACCTTGGAGATTCGTACGGATCCTCAACCCGAGATGGCTGCTATTGTGGAGACTTGAAACCCCAAGGTCGAAGGATAGGGTGTTGTAAAAAGTGGATATACAATTTTAGGATTGGTTGTAATGAATTCATTGTAGTAATATTGATATCCACATGATATTTTTTTATACAAATAAAAAAAGAAATCCATAAACATTATGGATTTGAACCCTTGGTCTAGGGTTGGTTAAACAATTGATAGTTGAGTAATTAATTTATAAATGATAATATAGAGTTTAAAACGATTTTGAGTGTGGGTAGACTAACAATTTTAACAAATATAAAAAGGAAAGGATATTACCAAATATAATTAAGGGCGAGAAGTAATTTCCACTCTTTGAAACTACAATTTTCCTCCACGATGTATAAAAACCAAATGTAAGAATATGAATAAGTGTGACAAGGTTATAGTGTGAATAAATGCATAGAAGAAAATAATTGGAAATGTAGGTTGCATACTACTTTAGAAGTCAAGAGAACCTTTGTCAAGATAACAACCAAAATGGTGGCAGGTCTCTTATATATAAATGAACATCACAAACCCTTCAATTTGTTGTGATGATGATGATGATGATGATGATGATTAACGTTCACTAAGACCAAATTGGTCTATCGGACCTTAAGAGGGTAAGTGATTACTTGTGATTCTTTAGAATTTTGTTTCTGTGCTCGAAAAGCATTAAGAGAAACTTTCCAAGATCACCATACTTTTGTTGAGTTAAGAGGTTAGGAAGGTTGGTAGTGTGATAAATATTTTGAAAATGAGATCTAATATGGGTATAGGCTGGACAATCTAAGAGAAAGTGATTTTCATCTTCAACCTTCTTAGTGTCATAAAGGTGACACACTCTTTCATCCCGTGGCATTTTAGGAATTGACCAACGCCCAGTTTCACTATGGAGCTCGTGAGAATTTGTTCTTATCTTAGCAATGCTTATTTTTTTCTTTACACTTGGAAAAACAAATAGATAATTTTGATCTACTAGATTAGGGTTGATTACATCTTTATAATACCTTAATTTTCCTTTTTCCTCTAACTCTTTATCACACCACATTTTCTCCTTAAATTTTGATTTGACATTTTTTTTAATAGTATCTTTATTCTGCAAAATGGTTTCTTTCATGATTCCCCAGTAGCTTAGTGAAGACCAGGCGTCTTTATGCCATCCTCTCTTGAGTCGATGGTGGTTATGACTTGATTTTGAAGCAATTTTAGGTAGCCTCTTGTCTTCCATGTTTGTTAACTTTTTCTTATACATTAGGTATCTAGTCATAGCCATGTTCTGAATGGGGGAGAGGCTTGTTTCTAAGAGGAGGATGGGATAGGGCGTATTTCCTTTAATTTTGAGATTATAGGTTATAAAATTCTTTTGTATTTGCTCTATCTTTCTCCAAGATTCACGAGAGATACTACAGCCCCAAACTTCACATCCATAAAGAATAAAAAGTGTAACAAGAGTCTAAAAGATGAGTTTCTTCTTATCCCAAATCTAAAGATCAGTTGATTTACAATTGTTTTCAAGCCCATAATAAATTTTCCATCCCCCAATAATCCTTTTCTCAATGCTATAATTCCAATTGAGCTTGTGGTGAATATCAATTCCAAGATATTTGTATGAAGTCACT
>SNQJ01S0008821.1:0-60383 GCA_010110895.2 Picea sitchensis | reverse complement strand
ATGAAGTCACTTCCTCCAAGTTGTTGTTGTCATATACAAAGGTATCATAAGGGATCTTATTGGATTTAATAATCATGACCTTAGTCTTATCAGTATTAACAGTCATACACATATTGGAGTAAAAATCCTTGAGGACTCTTAGTTGGTTTTTATGATCATGACGTTTAGATAAGAGTAGAAAATAATCATATGTATGGAATGAAGATAAAGAATATGTTAAGAATAACGATACAAATATGTGTGATCCATCCAGATATTTAAAAAAAAAAAAAGTGTGTATTAGGTGACATTACACATGGTATCATAGCATGGTTTAAACACTATGGCCTTATCGGATAAAAGTGAAAAAAAAAATTGCTTAACAAAATATATATATATATATAAACCTTTTTCAAGCAAAATAATCAACATCAACTATGTTTTTCACATATTAGAATCAAATAAAGTACCATGACTGAAGAATTTGGTAAATCAACACCAAGTGGGCCACAGATGTATGTGGAACTAAACAGTGAGAAACCACAAAATAACTCTATAGTTTTGTTGGAAACCATGCGTAGCATAAAGGTAGAATTACAAAGTATCAAGGCAGATAATGAAAAAATACTCAAGGCTATCAAATAACAAGATGATTTAAATGAGATTATTTTAAAACATATGACTGATATGAAACAATTATGAAATATAGAACTGACTTTCAGTAACGCTAAAAGGAACTTTCTAATGAAGAGTCACAGAAGCTTAAAGTCCATCCAACAAATAGTGATAAAACAGAGTTATTAAATGAAGAAATTAGTGAGGATAACTATGAAAGAAACACTTTACAGAAGACTTTAACCAAAACTAAGCAAAGGAAGTGGGATGAGGGAGAATTACTCGGGGAGTTTATGAAAATCAGACCACCCAACTTTGATGGTGAATCTAAAGGAGAAGAAGCTTGGCTTCTGAACATGAGTAAATATTTCCTATCTACAATTACCCATGAAACATGAGAGATAGATTAGATGTGTTTCGGATGAATGGAAAAGATTCCATTTGGTGGCAGGAGAAAAAAAAAAGTGAATAAGATTAGCAACAATGAACTAAACTCAAAAATATTCAAGAAATATTTTAAGAAAAAGTAATCAACGAAACGATACTATAATGAAAAGGATAAGAAGTTCCATGATCTTAAACTAGGACAATTGTCTATTGAAGAATTTGTCACTAAATTTGTGAATCTGATGCGGTATGTACCTTACCTTAGAGAGGAAAAGGCAAAGATTCATAAGTTCATGAGTTTTTTGCCTCGAGCATACAAAGACAAAATTGAATTTATAAATCCAAAGACCATGGATGAAGTGATAAGGAATGCTAAATTGTGTTTTACTCAATTTAAACATAGGTATGAAAACACAAAAACATGGCAACATAAAATCAAGGACAAGTTTGATCCTAGGAAGAAACAATTTAAGCATCCTCAACAACCATCACATAATACACTAGTTAGGAGAAACATATCCAATGGACAATAAAGTGTATCAGTTTAGAACAACAATAGACCTACATATTTGGTGAACAAGACAGTTAGGGCGTCTCTTTTGTGTTGGGGTTGCAAAGAACCTCACTTATACCGAGATTGTCCTTTAAATAAAAATAGAACTCAGGAAGTACATAATATTCAGGAAGCAACAACAGTAAAGGACATTGTTAAAGTATTCGTAAGATCAATGTTGCCCTAAAAAATCGACAGATTGACCATCAATATTCCATAGTGGAGATAGAAGGTATACTAAATAAAAAACATGTATCTATATTAATAGACCCCAGTGCAAGTCTAAGTTATATTTCACCTATAGTAGTAGAAAGTTGTAAACTAAAAAAAGTTAAACACACGAAACCTTGGCTAGTACAATTAGCTATACGAACAAAAATAAAGGTTGTTGATTTGGTAAAATAATGTATGGTAAATATGGATGGAATGGAGACTAAATTAGAATTAAATGTTTTACCACTAGGATCTTATGATATGCTAATAGACATGGATTGGTTGGAAAAACATTAGTTATTGTAAATTATCATGATAAGAATTTTAACTGTTTAGATTATTTTGGAAAAAATAGAACATTAAAAGGAATATCGCGGGCTGTGTCGGTAAGATAGATCTCCACTTTGTAGTTAAAAAAAATGCAAGGAAAGGTTGTGAGATTTATGATGTGCATATATTTGAAAATGTTGAGAAAATGAACAAAAGTTTGTTAACTGAAGACCCAATACTAAAATAATTACAGAACATGTTTCCAAATGAAATTCCAGGATTACCTCCTAGACGGGATATAGATTTCACTATAGACATAGTACCCATGTCTACACCGGTGTCTAAGGATCCTTATCGAATGAGTACTCCAAAACCGACTGAACTTAAAATGCAACTTCAAGAGATAATAAATAAGTAGTATATTAGACCCAATGTGTCTATGTGGGGAGCACTAGTCTTGTTTGTCAAAAAGAATAATCGAACCTTCAAATTGTGTATTGACTACAGACAACTTAACAAGATGACAATTAAAAACAAGTATCCTTTACCTTGCATCGATGACTTGTTTGATAAAGTTGGAGGAGCTAATATTTTATCTAAGATAGATCTATGGTCAGGATACCATCAAGTTATAATTAAAGAAGAATATATTCATAAAAATTATTTCTGAAATAGATATGGGCACAATGAGTTTGTAGTGGCACCTTTTCATTTTACAAACACACCTACTACATTTATGTGTTTGATGAATAGTTTTTTGAGAAATTATCTAAACATGTTTGTAATTGTTTTCATAGATGACATATTCATCTATTCAAAGACCAAAGAGGAACGTGATGAACACTTGGAAATGGTCATGTAGACGCATAGGGAGCATCAAATGTACGTAAAATTTAGCAAGTGTGAATTTTATCAAGATAAAGTACAATATTTGGGGCATGTAATTTCAGGTGAAGGGATCTCAATCGAACAATAAAATTTCAAGGCCATCCTAGATTGGTCAATGCCAATGGATGTGTCATATGTCTAATCTTTCATGGGCATCACAAGGTATTACCATAGGTTCATAGAATGGTTTTCAAAACTATCATATCCAATAACTTATTTGCAAAAGAAAGGAATCAAGTTTAAATGAATTGTAAAGTGTCAAGAGAGCTTTGAAAAGATAAAACAATTACTAGAAACAACACATATCTTGAAGATAATAGACCCACATAAGGAATTCATGGTCTGTATTGATGCTTCAGTAGAAGGATTAAGAGTAGTATTGTTACAATATGACCATGTTATTGCTCTTGAATCATGAAAGTTGAAACCTCATGAAAATAAATATGCAACAAATGATATTGAATTAAATGTTATTATACATGCTTTAAAATGTGGCGACACTACTTGTTGGGTAGGATATTTTTGTTGAAAACAGACAATATCAGCCTTAAGTAATTTTTTGACCAACAAAATATAAATTCTATGCAAAATTATGTTTATCTTTCCTAACTGAATATGATTTGGAGATAAGACATATTAAAGGGAAATAAAACAAAATAGAAGATGCACTTATTAGAAAATTAAATGCAATTTTCAGTTGTAACATGCAAATTGATTTAACATGGAGAATTAAATCAACAACATAAAATGATGAGATTTATAAGAAATTACAGGAAAATTTTTAGAATAGTGAGT
Organism: Picea sitchensis; assembly: GCA_010110895.2. Lineage (NCBI taxonomy): Eukaryota > Viridiplantae > Streptophyta > Pinopsida > Pinales > Pinaceae > Picea > Picea sitchensis. The sequence continues at coordinate 56,683 of SNQJ01S0008821.1, read as the reverse complement.
CGGTTGAAGAGGAACCAAAATTCAGATGCAATCAGGATGGATTAGTGCACTACAAAGGAAGAGTTTACCTTCCAAGTAATCTAGAATTAAAAAATTTGATACTAGCTGAAGTAAATAAGAAACCTTATTTAGGTCACCCAGGTTACCAAAAGACTATAAAAACTTTGAAGAAAGAACATTTTTAGCTTTGAATGAAAAAACAAGTAGTTGAATATCTTTCTAGGTGTCTTGAGTTCCAGCAAGTTAAAGTTGAGCACTGTCACCCAACTGGATTATTGTTGCCAATACCCATTCCTGAGTGGAAATGGGAAGTGATTATCATGGATTTTATTACAAGATTACCTACAACTAAGAAACAAAGCGACTCTATTATGGTAGTAGTAGAAAAACTCACTAAAGTTTCACACTTTATCCCAGTGAAATCAACTAAAAAAGCTATAAAAATTGTAGAGATTTTCATGAAGGAAATTTTTAGAATGCATGGCATACCCAAAACCATAATTTTGGATAGGGACATGAAATTCACTTCAAATTTTTGGAAGGACTTGTTCAGTGATTTGGATACTGAGCTAAATTTTAGCACCACATATCATCCTCAAATTGATGGTTAGACCGAAAGGAATAACTGAATTGTAGAGGATATGTTGCAAATGTATGTAATGCATTTCCCCACAAAGTGGGAGTATCTTTATCTAGTCGAGTTTTCATATAATAATGGTTATCATGAATCTTTAAAGATGATCCCCTTTGAGGTGATGTATGGCAAGAAGTGTTTCAAAAATAAAAATAAATATGAAAAATGCACAGGATAGAAAGAAGAGTTTTGCAGACCTAAAAAAGAACACACACATAATTCAATATAGGAGATCATGTTTATATTAATGTCAAACCAATAAACAGTTAAATAAAATTGGGAAAGATTACCAAGTTGACACCACGGTATTGTGGGCCATTTCAAGTGCTTGCCAAAGTTGTGTCAGTGACCTATCATCTTGCACCTCCAACCAATTTAAAAGTTTACAATGTGTTACATGTTTCATTGTTAAAGAAGTATGTACATGATGTAACTCATATTGTAAATTGGAATGTGATTTAGGTGGAACCAGAAGGTGAGTTTCAGGTGGAACTACTACATATTCTCAACAAGAAGGAAATTGTGTTGCAAAATTGAGCCATCACTTAGGTTAAAGTGCAGTGGAGGAACTTTAGTCCTGAGGAGGCTTCTAGGGAAATAGAAGAAACCATGAGAAAGGAATATACATTCTTGCTCCAAAGTCGATATCCTCATATTGGAACACTAAGGACAATGTTCAGTTCAAGGGAGAGAGGATGTAATGTCCCTCCATTTAAAAACATTTAAATATTTTAATTTTATGGTTTATGTTGTGAAAGTTTGGAAAAAGACTTATGTTAAAATTATATCATCATAAACATTGATGATGATGAATTTTTTTTGTAAATATTATTTTTAATTTATTATTTAATGAGAAACAAATTGATTAGAGAATCGAGTTACAAAGAGTAAATCATTATTCCATGGGAGAGTGAAAAGGGATAAAAACCACCATAGTAAATATTGTCCAAGAGGACAAGTGTAAACCTACTCTCAAAGATGTGGGATATGAGGGAGAAAGCTAGCACAAAGTTAGGACAAGAATATTACCTAGGGTTAGGGATGAGGCTAACTTGAAAGAAAGACCTAAGAAAGATAATTTTGTTGGGTGAAAAGAAAAGAAACAAGTACAAAGGAGGTAGGACATTGTTGAGTACTTGTGAGAAGAATTTGATTTTGATGGTTATGAGAAAGAATTAAAATCTGTGATTTCTAGACATGGTTATACAGTTTGCAGTCCCTATGGAATAATGATTTAGGCTCAGAAGTGACAAGAAAAAGTAATATTTTTTATTCAAGTCTATAGTTGGGAGGAACTGGTTCTCTACTCAATTTGTTTCCAGTTACTCAAGCAAGCTTAGATGTGTTCTTTAATTTATTTTCCCTTGCTTTGTTTATGGATTACTATACTAGTAGATGATTGTAAAATCTACGGTATTGATACAGTAGGGAATGTTTGAGAAGATTTATATATTTTGAATAATTATATTTGGTGTTCTTGTTATTCCTAAACTAATGATAGAAGTTATTACAAAATATAAGTAGAATATTTCTACCTAGAAAAAGGATATTGCTTAAGTTTCATCAGAGAAAACAAATAATAACTTATAGGTTATTATAGCTGTAAATAATCTATCAATATTTGAAAGAAAAAAAAAAAGTCATAAAGGAATTTGTATACTATTGAAAGGTGTTATTTATTTTTGTTTAAAAAGGAAAATGAAGAGTCTATTTATTGTTTTTATAACAAACAAAATATAGCAAGTTTTCCTTTACATAAAATAGTTTTCTCTATAGTGAATTATTATCAAAAAAAATATTTTTTGGTCAAGAACAAAACAAATGTATCTTGAACATAGAATATGAAAACATATTACAATAGCTAAATATATGGTGTTCATAACCATAGAGATATTTCCTATCTACCTCAAAGAACAACATAGAAGTTTTAGGGGAAAACCCCCATAAAATTTATGATACCATACATAAACCAAACAAGTGTTAGAAGTCGATATAACCATAGATAATATAACATTGGAACCTTGGGGTTACAAAAACATATTATTTTACCTTTCAGAATAAGCGAAGTTGAATTCGCTCTGGAGAATCAATTCATTTGAATCGTGAAAGCACCACAATGGAAGATTTTAACAATTAATACATTCAATGTATACGGTGGGTATTGTATCATTGGTACCTTGTAGAAACAACTCAAGGACCGAATGTGCCCGAGGTATTTGCAAAACCATTGCGCAGAGAACATAGTGTTAACGACTCATTATATATCATATCCATATGTATTAAAACTTAAAACATATATAAAGAATGTACAGACAATTTGTACCTGGTAAAAAGACCATCGCCTTTGCATCACGACCAATTGTTTTCTCCTTTAAACAAAGTAGCCTTGTGAAAAACAAAAACAAATATTTAGCTATTGTATTATGCAAGGTAACTAAGGAAGATGGATTCTAAACGAAATTGTAATACTTCAAGGATGAGCCCCTGCTGAATTGTAATGATGTTTAATTAAGTTTATAGGTTGGTGAGCCAAGTATTTATAAGTTGGGAGACGTATATGTTTATTAGGCCTGAGAGCCTAGATGCTAAGGCCAGACAACCTATTTTTGTATATGTAATTATGCAAATCATTAAAAAATACATCACTGCGTGTAGACCAACCATGAAGAAAGATTTACGGGGGACTAAGTTCCACTAGGAAATGAAAGCTAAGGGGGCTGAGAGTCTAGGAAAAAGGGTCTAAGATTGAGGGATTAACCCAAGGGAATATTATAATGTATTTCCTAAATTACTAAGGCTTGGGATATAAACCTTGTTATCCTAAGTTCCTTTGGCGAGAGGAATGAACTCCAAGTGGAGAGGAACGAGCTCTTGGAGAGCCAATGTCATCCAGAACGCATGCAGATTTATGTGGGAAATTCCATCGTTAGGGGGGATCTCTCACCATTCTGACCATTCTTTCCATCCTTCCCATGCATGCATGCACACACTCATGCACTGATAAGGCACATAATAAGTCATTTTCCGCAATTGTTGAACCCTCTTCCATTCATGAACCTTTGTAACTCACGTGCATTGGTATTTTTGTTGAGTCTGTACCCTGCCTTACCCGATTTTTCTACTATGGTTACCCATTTGACTTAGGAGATGGAAAGAAGAAGCAGGTTGTCAGGCCTGTGGTTTTGAAGAGGTGGTTATTTAGGACCATGGGATGAAGAAGCAAGTTGTCAGGCCTGTGAGCAACTCTCCCCGGGTGAGAGATATTGTTGGGGAAGTGATTTTTTCTAGAGGGAGTCCAGCAGTAGCTACAGAGCTTTGAGAATTCCTGATTCAACCTGTTGTTGAAGCCCTTGAAGGGAAGTGGAGCATTCGATGGATTGTGGAACAATGAAGTTGTATATTCTTGGGGTGGGATAGGCATTTGGGGAATGAGAGTCTATGAGCCCTGGCCGTAAGTAGGCTCCTTGGAGGGAATCCTTCATGTTGTATTGTGCCACTTTCTATAGTATCATCCTAGCCTAGGATTTCCTTTACCCTAGGTGGATTTTAGTCCCAGCTCGGGGGTGACCCAGTGCTGATAGTTTGGAGCAACGTGGTATAAGGCTGGGAGGTTCATGGAAGGTCTGTACGCATTTGGTGGTCTTCTCATAAAAAGATAAGTACCAAGTCTATGTTAATTGTATGTTGTGTATCTTGTACATGTGTTATAATTCTATCAAAATTGCTTGTGTTTATTGCATGTATGTGTTTATTGTCACTTCCATACGAATCTTTGTATGAGAAGAATGTCTATATATGTTAAATTTGCATTATATGTGTGTGTGTGTGTGTGTGTGTGTGTGTGTGTGTGTGTGTATTAAAGCATGAAATTTTTTAAGTGGCATGACCCAGCCTGGAAGGCTGGGTATGTTAAAATATGGTATCAGATCATGAATAGTTTTGTAGTGGTGCTCTCAGGCTTGGGTGCCCGGGGTTGTTACAATATTGTATCAGATCCCAGTTTTTGACATTGAACCAGAACTGGGTCGTATAAGTGATTTTTGAAGGGAAATATCAGAGGGAATTGTTGTTAAGAGAGACAAAATTTGAATTTTAGAGAATTCTTGAGTGCCAAGGGAACACCTTGGCTATGTTCAAAAGCTCAGGAGGTAGATTAGTTGGATAAACCATGACAACCGTGGTATTGGGACCACAAAGTTTAAATTTGGGTCGTTGGATCTATTTAGAAGAAGACATATCCCTCACAACTGTTGGATCCAGAGTTTCAGCAATCCGTAGGTTGGGCGGTGTTTCAACTGGGAAATCCTCCAAATTCTTGAAGTGATTCTCAGTCATAGTTCATTCGGGAGGAAGAGAACCATTGGATTTCCCAAGGAGTTTGAAGGTTCGATGTTCAGGGAAATCCATTGGAGATCGTGCGATGATGAAATTGTCGAAGTCCTGAAGCTACAGGAAGCAATTGTTTCGACAGTCAACAGTTCGGGAGTTTTGTAAGTGAGCATATGAGAAGAGACCTTCTGAAGTGATGAAATCGCAAAGAGCCAGAGTGACGTTGACCTGTTTGGTAGTCGACAGTTTGGCAGTTTTGAAAATGTGTCGATGAGAAGAAACGCCAAAGTCCCAAAGCGTCAAAGATGACGTGGACCTGTTCGGTAGTCGGCAGTTCAAAAATTTTGAAAAAGTGTCGATGAGAAGAATCACATTTTCAAAATTTACTCAGAATAAGGAAAGATTGCTTTCAAAACTATTAAGGATGCAATTGGAAAATCACTAGTGCTAATTAGTCTTGATTATTCAAAAGATTTTCAAATATTCTCCTTTGCTTCTGAATATACTATTGCAGGGGTGTTGCTCTAGAAGAATAATGAGGGTCGGGAGAAACCCATTGCTTTCATGAGTAAGGAACTTCAAAATTCAGAGCTTAACTATACTAGTATGGAAAAGCAATCATATGTCTTAGTCAAATCTCTCAAAGATTTCTGAGTATACATAGGATACTCAAAGATTGTGGGGTATGCCCCTCACGCAGCAGTAAAGGATATCCTTGGTCAGCAGGATTGTTTGGGAGATAGAGGAAAGTGGGTTTCTAAAATACAAGAATATGACTTAGAAATAAAACCCACTAAGTTGATTAAAGGTCAAGGTTCAGCTCAAATGCTCACCAAAGGAAATGAAAAAGTGTTGGACTTAGTATGCCAAACCAATCAAACTAGGCCAACCTTGTCATCAGAGCTTCAAAAGTTAGAACAACACCAATGGTATGTAGATATCATATACTTTCTTTCAAACCTTACTTGCCCAATTCATTTGATTTGTCACAAGAGGAGGGCTCTAAGGTTAAAAGCAGCAAAGTATCATATCATTCAAGACAGCTTGGGGTGGAAGAACCCTGACGGAGTAGTACTCATATGTGTTGATGTGATAGAGTCTAAGAAAATTTTGATTGACTTCCATTCAAGATTTTGTGGTGGACACTTTGCAGCCAAAACTACCGCCCACAAAATCCTCAGAGCGGGTTATTATTGGCCGACCATTTTCTCAGATGTACACAAAATGGTCAAGGGTTGTCAGCAATGTCAGCTATTTTTAGGGAAGAAAAAGATAACATCCTTGCCTCTTCAGCCTATGGTTGTCAAAGTTCCTTTTCAGTAGTGGGGGTTTGAATTTATAAGTTAGTTCAAATATAATTCAAGTTATGGTTTTACTTGTATAATTACAACCACTTACTATTTCAGTAAGTGGGTAGAAGAAATACCCACTAAGCATGTAACCGACAAAGTAGTAATGGAATTCCTTGAAGATAAGATAATCACTCAGTTTGGTGTGCCCGCCAAGATTACCATTGATAATGCCAAGGCCTTCAGTTCTACATATTTATCTAATTTCTATTTCAACTATGGCATTGTGTTGTCCCACTCTTCAATCTATTGTCCCCAAGGTAATGGTATTGTTGAATCCAACAACAAAAGCTTAATGAATATTCTCAAGAAAATGGTAGGGGATAATAAGAGGTCATGGGACAACAAAATAAAGTTTGCATTATGGGCGGACAGAATAACTAAAAAGAGTTCCACCAGTAAAAGCCCCTTTGAGCTTGTCTACGGTCTTGATGCCACCTTGCCAGTTCATCTTAAGCTTCCAGTGTATCATTTTGTTCAAAAGTATGGTTTATATGAAGATTTCCAGTAGAACGGGATTGATCAGTTGATAGAGTTAGATGAGATCATACAGAAAGATTTAGATCAAAGCATAAAGAATCAGAGAAAAGTAAAGAGGAATTTTGACAAGTCCTCACGACAGAGAATCTTTTAGGAAGGGGATACAGTCCTCATTTCAGTGGAGATACCACTGCCCACAAAGTGCTAAGAGATGGGTACTATTGGCCTACTTTGTTTAAATACGCCCATGTCTCATGTCATAAATGAATAATCTACCAAAAGGTTGTAGGACGAGTGAAAAGGGCAGCATTCCCTTTGCATCCTATTACTGTAGATTCCCCTTTTCAGCAATGGTTCCTTAACATCATAGGACCAATTAATCCCTCTTCTTCGCAGCAACACAAGTATATATTTACAACAATGGATTATTTTACTAGATGGTATGAAGCTATACCTTTAAAAGTGGTGAACACAAATCAGGTAGTATCTTTCCTTAACTCTCATAGCATCACTCGATTCGACATTCCCAAATTTCTTGTCTTTGATAACACCTCTTACTTTTCATCCCTTGATATGAACATTTTTTCTCTAGAAAAAGGGATTAAATTGAAGTATTTTGCAAGCTACTACCCTCAGGGAAATGGCTTAGCAGAATCAACAAACAAAAATTTGATCAATATTATTCATAGGACAATTTCGGAAAATCACAAAAATTGGCACAATGCACTGTATAATGCACTTTGGGATGATAGGGTAACCCCAAAAGCCTTTGTTGGTAATTCTCCTTTCTTCTTCGTCTACAGAAGAGAAGCAATTCTCCCTTCGCATGTCTTACTTCCCTCCCTACAACTATCACAGAAAGTTCAAGAAGAGGAGTGCCCTCCTCTAGAAAATCAAATTAATGCCTTGTTAAAATTGGAGGAAGTGAGAACACAAGCAAAGTAGAAACTCGATCAGCATCAGAAAATTGTAAAAAGATGGTTTGATTCAAATTCTTCTTCAGATAGGAATTTTGATGTCAAAGACTTTCTTCTTAAGTGGGACAAATCTCACGAGGGAAAGGGGGAACACACCAAGTTCCAGAATCTGTGGTTGGGACCATTTGTAATTTTTGAAAAATTGGGTCCCAGCTCTTTCCATCTGCATAATCTGGAGGGACAGCCAGACACTTTCCAAATGAATGGCCAGGCTCTCAAAAGGTATTTCACCTAATGATTTCAGAACCACCCTTTTGTACATATTTTCAATATTTTTTTTCTGTTTTGAATTTTGGTTCTTTTCATTTTGCTTGATTTTGATTTGTTTTCCAAATAATCACATTTGAGTCACCATTTCATTTGTGGAAGGGGAAATCAGAATTTTTATTCATGAGTAGCAGTTGATGGATCCTCAAAGCACTAGTGTTATAAATGCTAAAACTCAGATCAACAGAAGTAAATTTCTGTTCAAAATAGTGTTCCTGGTTTCTCTTTAAAATTAGAAGTTGACACGATTATCATTAATAAAACTCTTAATGTTGTCCTTGTTTTAAAGAAAACAACTCAATTATACCTTTCTGTCCTCGATATGGTTTCTTAACAGAAACATAAGTGTTCAGATCATGATGAAGGTCATTAAACAAGAAAATAATTTGTAAAGGATCAAGTTTTGTTTTCAAAATCTAAAATTTTCAGTATCACCCCGCTCTCTTCAATATCATAAAGTTTCTGCAAATTTATAAACAAATTCTAGAGAGTTGAAAGCACTCCAAGGTGTGGGAAGTGTTTTTAAACCCGCCAAGACACTGGACAATTCTATTGGAAGTGGGTAAATGCATGCATGATGCCAAGGCAACTTCATCAAGGTTCTGAACAGGCCTGTTGGCAGCGAAGCAATGTCAGGTTTAAGAAAAATTCCAGGTATGTCTTTTAGAATTGATCAAAAACAAAGATGTTATTTATCATGAATGGATGACTCTTCGATAGGAAAGAGGTGTTAGAGTGGGTTAAATGACATCCTTGCCAAGGATATGGACGCATGTTGGAAGCAGTGGCCCTATCAACAGTATCGGAGGCGGTTTCCTAGACATTGTTCCACTCGTAATCGAGACTTGATACCATATTGCATTTTTGACAGAAATACATCTAATGTCAGACTATGTTATTTTTTGAGTTTTGATCAGAATGTTTGACCTGTCGTAAACTATCTCTTAAAATTTTATTTTTCTGATTTACCCTAACATGAATTTTCTAGTGATGCAAAGATAACTGCTTCACCCAGTATGTCTCCATTGTTAGCAGCCACGCATAATTTTTTGATATTTAACACTTTCAAAAGATATTACACTTTCTATAGCTTCCAACACCTCCAATTTGTAAACATTTTTCCAAGTTTCTAAACGATTGTTGGATTAAAGCCTACCTTATTCAATCTTTATTGTTTGCAATTATGTTTGTTTTATTTTTAATTCATAACTCTAAGCGTGAATTAAACATAAAACTTGGCTTGGTTTAATAATTTTGTTCCTTAGAAATATCTTTTAAAAATCCACCCATATGTAATTGAAATTCAAGTCTTATGAAATGGTTGATTAATCCATTATCGATTTTTTGTGTTAATATGGTTGTTATGAATTCAACGATTCAATAGTTGGTTTTCGAATTGTTTTGATGCATGAAGAACCTTGGTTAAAATATTTATATTCTTCTCATGAGTTTAGTGGTCGTATCATCATTCATGCCAATGAGTACAAACATGTTGTACTTTCATTTTCACCTCACCTTGCTGGCTCAAAACATTAATGAAACTATCCATTATCTACATAGGGTTTTGTACTCTGTAGTTTAGCACTCATCGCAAGAGATCGTAAAGAATTTAATGAACCCAATGGTTTTTGTTCTCACCATTTCCCCTATCCGAGTTATGACATCCCCCAGAATCTATTATTTTCATACTTCCACTCTTTGTTCAGACATGTTTATGTTTCTCGCACGTTGGGGATCTAAAACTATTCTAAGTGATTTATGTTGCATCCTTTTTACAGTGTTCATGGAACTTGTCATTCGTATAGAGACAAATGGATGTCATGCCTTACTATCCGATGATGAAGCTATTGATGAACTAAAGGATCATGGCTAGGATATATTCCTCAAAATGTTCAAGGGTTATAATCTCCAAGTTGCAAATTCTTTGACACAAACCTTTGACGGTTTTAGAGCCAAGATTGGAGACATACAATTAGAATTGATAGAGGATTTTGTGAGCAAAGAAACAGGGCTCCCATCAAAGGGTGAGAGGTGGTTTAAAAACGCCAAAATAGAAGAGGTCCCGTGGAGTTTGTTTATGACCTCCCGTAAAACCACTTGTTGCATAAAAGGTATTCCTATCGCTCTGTTAAAACCTACATGGCATAGTTTACTACTAATTCTGAAGCAATTTGTTACATGTGAAGGTCAGTGTTCCAAGAGGGAGTTTATCACCCATGTTGAACCATATGATTTCATGACCAATTTACCTCCATGTCTTAAAGGTAAAGAAGGATTTTCAGGTATTGGGCATGATCTGAAACAAACAGAAGGTAAGACTAAAAAAGCCCCGGTCGACTCTATCTTGCATCGATCTTTCATCTCCCCAGTACACTCTGATAGCTGTCTCAATTGGGTAGAGCGCTACTATACCGATGTTCCTCTCTTACATGCCCAAATTAGAACCTTGACTACTCAGAACAATCTATTGAAGCAAGAGAACCTTGATCCCAAGACACATTCAGAGAGGAAGAATAAATGAATCAAGAGGTTTGGAAACATAGTCATTAAGAATACGACCAGTGTCAAAGAAATTATAAACTCCGAACTGTCTAATCCCTCTTTGGCTAATTTTTAATGTTAAAACAATTTTATTTTCATTTCATTCATTTTTGTTGTCTAAGTCGAAATAAGTAGATTTGAATTTTGATTTCATTTACTAAAATTAAGACTCGCTACAAAGTCTATGATTTTGTAGCCAAGTCCCTTTTTAATAATAATTAGTTATTAGTAATTGCTTTTCTAATTTATCAAATTGGTTTTGATATTCTCGGGAAATGGGAGATTGTGTTGTTGATTGCTTGGAGTAAATACTTTCAATTATATGCTTAAATGCTCAACRGTTTCTCCTTCTTTATGTTTTATAAAACTTTGATTTAATTTTGAACAAACCAACTCTTGTATGAGTGGTTTCCAATTCACTATTTTTGTAATATTACTTGATTTTGGGAGATTCAACTCTATCCTGTGTGATATGAGTATTTGGATTCTGGATTACTTTAAACACTGTTCACTCTTGTGGTGAAAGGCATCTTTGATTCAAACGCATTATGGACATGTAATTCCCAATACTGTATGGACAAGTTGTTCACATCTTGGCTTTAGACCAACGTGACACTATTCAATTACGTTTTTTCTTTTATATTATGGAATATTAATATGTTAAAAAGATTTAGTCTTATTATCATATAATGTTTCATTTTATTCAACACTTTAAATTCTGTCTATAATTTGTTGTTCATATATTGTATCTATGATCATTATTTAATTTTAATATCATTGATTTATGCTTGATGTTAAATTGATGTGTTATATGAATGCTTGAACATGTTAAATTTCTTTTACCATAAGCACTCATCATTACAAGGTCATTGGATCTATATGTTTATTTCTCTCCTCTTATATCATTGCTTCAAAAATACCTTGAGTTTATTCTAGGAATGTTAGCACAAGCCTATTATAGGTTTCTCTCACAGGCAAGATAGATGGAAATTTGAATTACGCAGGGATATAAACACATTTTGTGACTAATCATCAAGTTAGTTTTATTCGTATTCAATTTTTGTTATTAGTTTATTTATCAATGAAATAAGGCAATTTAAATTGGTTGTTACCATTATTATGTTCTTGTTTCAAATTATGTTTTATTAGTATCTTTAGAGTTCTTAGATTTTAAACTATAAATAAAAAAAATTTAAAATATGTACTTTCTTTATCTACTTCATAAACAATTGCAAAAACATTGATTTCGCAAGACATCCCCCAAAAACTTGCAATTTGTAAATACCCTGTTCATATTTATGTTTTTGTTTTAACACTTGTAAATAATTAAATTCATGTACATAGTATCGTAGTTATAGCTTTAGAATAGTTTATTTATTTTGTTTGTTTTAGGACCCTAGTTGGCTAATGGAGCCATTAAACCCATCAAGATAGATCATACCAAACGGCTTGGGTTAATTAGATAACCCCGGTCCAAATCTATCCTTCCAGTTGACAATGTGTCACTTACGCACATCAACACAAACCAAGTAGAATACTTACAAAAAAGGAATACTCTAGTCACCATTGGCTAGAAGAGTTCTTATGGGTATTATTTTACACTTGTTCGGGCCTACGAGACTAAATCTATGAAAAAGGACATTCTTTGGAGTTAAGTTGTAATCATATTGTATTGATACTATTTTCGGTTCCCGCTTTCTCATTATAATCCTCTTACCTCAACAATTTTCATCACTAGCCAAACAGAGCCTTTTTATATCCTTTGCAGCTTGGCACCATGTACCCTAAGAAGAAACATTCCCCCAAGTTTCCATGCCCTGCATGCAATTCCTCTCATTTAGCATAGGTATGTTCCATTGTTTGGATCTAGATGCTTACTCGTGACACTCGTTTCCTCTCCTATATCATAGAATTTATTTTCCTATGAAAAAAAAAAAGATGGACAGGAAAATAATATTATCTCATATAGGCAAAAATCATATTGCCTTTGAACAAAGAAAAAACTTTTGAGTCCACTGTCATCCAAATTTTGGGTTTAGCGTGACCTTAGGAAGTTGAGCTCGTTACTTAGAGTTTACTCTTTCGATTGATTATTCTTCTAGTCCCTATGGAGAGTTTTTTGATGCCTCCTATATCACGAAGCTTTATCATCCAGTCTATGTTGCTTGACTTATCCATATGTCTCATGCTCTTGTTCAAAGGATGTCTATAATCCGGTGTCGGCCATTTCTTAGAACTCTTGACTTTGCATGTCGACCATACCCTTAGTGTATCTCAAAGTCACATGAAGTTGTAGTCCTACCATGCAACCTAGTCCTACTTTCATTATGGGTAGGTAACCTTGAACCCAACATTTGACATCTCCTCATTGGTTGCTATCTAGGGGGTTTCCCTTGTGTTCAATGGAAATAAACCTATTCACACATTTGGATTCTTGCAATGTCTTGGATTCCATTAATGTTATTGGTGGTTTCCTCACCTTCGTTGACATTTTTTCTTATTAGCTACTATTGAGAGGGTCTCTTTCATTCACTACTAGCATATGGTGCATATGAGAGACGCATAGGTTCGTTGGTTCATGAAAACCCTATTTTTCCAATATCCTCCTAATCATCAATCTATTTATTTATACCTTGTTCTAACTGATGAAATATGCCCTAATTCTCTCCTTTCAGCAGGTCTCCTTCCATCGACTTCAACTCATATATTTTGGAAATGAGAGCTAGAGTATTATGAGTACTTAGAGGCTTGCAGTCATCAGTGGCAGGTTCTCTCACCATCGACAGTTGGGAATACATCAATGTCTCTTGATCGATGGATTCTTCAAGTGTTCAACGTCAACACCTCTATTCACACTTGTAATAATGTACTCGGTGCCTTGATACCTACTTTTTCTATCAGTAGGTTGTCTCACATTTGTTAATGGTATACATTAATGACTGGTAATCAAATAAATTCTCATTGTTTTCAACCTCAACTCCTCTATTCACATGGTGCGGACTTGCACATTTGACAGAGAGTGGAGAAGACCTCCATCTTATAGTATCAAAATTCCTAATCTGTTGTTTTCTTTCATTGGACTAGTACCTATATGAATTAAGTGATCATGAGAGATCATATTTTACTCCATTGTACAAATATATCTTCATATTGATTTTGAGACTGGATTCCCCTGTGCCTTTTTTGTGACTATGAAAACCTATGGAATATGTCTATTTTTTATTTCCTATTCATGGCCATGAACAACTATTTCGACATGGATCTGCAGTGTAATTCAAATTGGAAGCCATGTGTGTTGTGACTCTTTCATCACCTAAATGAGAAAAATAGAGGTGCTTACAAGCTTAGTTGGGTTAGCTAAGCAAGACAACAGTAAAGGAAAGGGTTAGAAGAATAAACATAAAAGACTAAGCTAAGAATTAAACTAGGAAAGGAAAAAACAATTAAACTATTGTGCATAAGGACATAAGAACAAGAAATAAACAAGACTCATGTCACCAATGGAAAGGATTGTATTAGTGAAAAGAAAACACCAAAGAGAAAGGGGACTTTGGGTCCCTTCTTCCTCCAAGGGAGGGCTCTTGGACCCCCAAGATTGAGCTCTTCTTGCAACTTGAAAACTTGAAAGAAATGGTGAAAGAATCCCAAGCTAACTCACTCAAAAGTTGATGTGGATTGCCTAAATGGAATGGTGCTAGTATGCCCTTGATGAGAAAAGAGGTTTCCCTAAGAGAATAGCAACAACATAACCTTGCAAATGAATTCCTTGAAAATGTAGTGCACCCATGGCCTTATTTTATAGTACCACTTTGAGGTATTGTGCAACTAGATTTTATTGTGAAAAGGGGTTGTTTAGGGCACCTTTAGGTCTTTGACCAGCCACCTAGCCAGATCTAGTTGAGATTTGGATGTCAAATCGACTTGGAAGCTGAACCAGAAGTGGGTGGGAGGGTGACCAACATCATAAATGTGTAGTTCTCAGGTGTGTGTGTCTTTTAGCATCCACAGTTGTGCATCGTGCGCATGTGCATTTTTCCTGTGTTTCTTGATGGCGCATGTGCACGCACGCCCTGTACAATCATAGCACATCCTGATTTTATAACTGGTTGTATAGTTTTAGACCTTTTGGAAATGATTTTTTGGTAATTTTGGTCCATGGGTAAACTCATAGCTGTTTGAAGATGTTGGATTCCTGTAACCATTTGCGGATGAAATTTCAGTGATAACAAATTCCCCTTATGGATGAGATTAGGAGCATATGGATAGCCAAAATTCATCAATGTTTCTTCTACTGAGAGTACCATTGTAAGAAAGAGCGATAGTGAGAGTATCAAGAGTGACCCATTGGAAGGAGAAGGGAACCTGTAGGACCCAACCTTTCGCAAGGTGTGGAAAATAAATTGTGTACAAACGAGGCAGGCATGCCCCATGCTCATGTCATGTAACTCAAAAAAGGGTGTTGTACAATAACTGAAACTAAGTGTTGATGTAGACAATTGCAGCACCCTCGGGGGCAATTTTGATAAAGGCAGAGGACAATACTAATGAGGAACAATACTTTGAACAGTAGGCAATGTCACCTGTAAGAAGTATCATGGATTATGTGGGTATTGATAGCCCAACAACGTTCAAAGGTCTTCAGAAAATATAAAAGACAACTGCAATAGTTGCAAATTAAGACCCACCGTAACATGAGAAAGTGTTGAAGTTGAATGTTATGGGGGTCAACGACAACAAAGAGCAATGATGGTTTTCCCTGTGTCATCCGAGACTCCTCATTGTAAAGGTAATGAGAGTCAAGATATTGTCGCCCTTCTGGAAACTGTGTTGATGTCGACAAAAAGGGAGACGCGACTCCAAGAAGCAAAGGGCTTCATGAAATCCACTAGGTGAGGTCAGGAACTGAGGAGGTACATGGACGAAATCAAGATGCATAGAGACTCAAGACTACCCTTGGTTGGGAATATATGCGAAGTATAAGTGGCCGCAACCATTCAACTAGATCGAGTGTCAGGGGGACAACGAGACATGGGATAAGTTGTGCCAGAGGTGGGACAAAGTGAACAAACTTAGAGAGGAGAGGTAGGTGGCATGTGGGATACTCAGAGTTTATGGACAATGTCAACAAGAGTAGGTGATAAGGAATGCCCCAACCAAGGACGACATGGGTTGTGTTTGCCAAAAAGGAAGAAGGTCACCAAAGGTGACGACAAAAATCTATGTAAGACAATGGAAACAAAGGCTTGATTACAAAAAGAATTAAAAAATCAGTGGGAATAATAATGCAGATACAGAAATGGGTTCCCCAGTGTAAGATGGTGTGGCCTGAGGATGGCGCAAGTTGGTTAAGAAACAAGTGGAGGGTTGGGGCCCCATAGGTGGGTTTCTATAGTAGGGAAATGTATGGAGGGAAATCTGAAGATGGGCAAACCGGCGATGGATAAAATGGATGGTAAATGATGCTGCAGGAGTGAAGTCAAAATAAAACCATGAGGAAGTTCCCTGGGAGTCCATTGGGTAGACTAGAAAAATGAGGAGAAGGAGTATGTGGCTGATTCACGACATGATGTAAGACTATCGGGACTCCCATCCCTAAAGGTTGAAATAGCATGACTGTCAAAGTGCCAAGGGGGGCTATGAATGGGACAAATCATGTGGGGGAGAGTGCTACCAGGTGACAGTACCCAAAATGCAGTGGAGGTGATAGTACTGCAAAGCTGAATATAGGGACCCTAAAGGAAAATTTCAGAGGGTGTGACGTGAGATGCAATTGATATTCAGAGGGAATGATTAAATGCCAGTGTCGATTATATACCTAAAGGGGTCACGTTGGTGTGTGATGACCAAGTACCTACACACATGACAACCAAATACCTGACATGAACAATATTCGAAGATAATTGAACATATAATCATTTATTTGATAATTTTGAACATGAACATGCATACCTGAACGGGGTATGGAAAAATGGCTCCCTAGGGGCTAAGGATGAAAAATGGCCTAGGGATTGTCTTGATGTAGATGACAGGGTGTTGATCCCGTGGCTGAATACGGATCGAAAAATGGATGCTCAGAGCTCCCAGAATTGAGATTGGAAGTTTGGCAAAAAGGGCCTATATATAGCTGTGGGGGCCACATTGCCACCTCATTTGTACTTGTTGCTATAGTGGTTAGAGAGGAGATTGCAAAGAAGATTCATAGATTCCAGGAGTGCAAGGAAGCCGATCTAGGAGGTGTGAGTCAAGTTAGTGGTCCCATCCTCCTGTATAGTAGTTAGGTGTCATTTTTTGGGTAGGACCGTATGGATGGTCGTACGGTGGATTTTTAGAGTTGTGGCCCCCCAAGTGCGTAGGTGATCAATGGTGACCTGCGCACGAATGCACGATTGTAATGGGCACAGTCGCACAGAGGGGGCACGCTATTTGGGAAAATAGGCATGCATGGGGTTCATGCCTATTCGAAACATAGTCGTGCATATGTGCGCGACTGTGTTGCTGACAGTTGCGCATGAGTGCACAACTGTGTATTGAACAGGCACGCACCGAATGCGCGCCTGTGGGTTTAACAGGCATGCATACATGCATGTCTGTGGGGTAAACAGGTGCGCATTGGTGCATGCCTATGGGAAAAACAACCACGCCTTTGAGGCAAAGCTGAGGGTGAGAAAACTTATCTCCCCTTTTTTGGGAGATTTTGGTGTTTTTGTGATGGATGATCAAGTACTGTATATGTGGATGCAGGTGATCATTTGGGATGATGCCAATCCGTTGGAGAGAGAGGGACTGGGCCTGATTGAGGGAGGTTGTGAGGGATGAGGAGCTGACAGTTCATGGTGCTTTGATGGCTATTGAAGTGTTTTGAGTGCCCCCTATTGAGGGCATAGGAGTATCTGCTTCAATTCTTGATCTCGATGTGGAGTCTGGAGTTGCAGTGTTTTATTGTGTGGGGAGAACTTGGCATTCTCTGCTGAGGAGGATGTCTATTTTCTGACTAGGCTCCCTTTTCAGGGAACCCTACTACCGGTCGAGTCGGTGGTAGTTGGAGAGGGGAAGTTGGCTACCCTTTCCCAGACATATTGTTTGGGAGAGGATTTAATGTCTGGGTCAGTGGTGAGGATTGGGGAGATGGATGCCCTGGTACATCCTTGCATGGAAGTGATGGTTGTGAGAGTGTATGGGTCTCTCACGACTCAGCGTATCAGTGGTGGCCAGCTGAGGATCATGCAGTGGGCACTAGGGGGTGAGCATTTCACCTGGGGCTTGATGTTGCACACCAAAATGGTGGGACAGCTCACTAGGTGTTGAGTGGATGACTCAGGGGATTTTTCCTTTGGATCTATCCTGGTGGTTTGGTTTTTAGAGAGGGTGTCGATACTGCACCCGAGAGTTTTTTTAGACCCGTCGGGAGTGCGAGAGTCATGTCTGTGGTGGTGGTCGACGATTTTGGTTCGTCATAGGGGTGGGGAGGGTGGTCACTACTTCACGGCCAAGGTTGCACAAGTGTGGCATCAGATGCCACATATTATATTGCAGTTTCCATACAGTGGGATAGATTTCCTTGATGACCCTGAGATGATATTACCTCCAGGAGAGGTATTCAATCTTCGAGGTATGATGTCTTGGTTGTTCGTTTTGTTGATTTGTTGTTTTTTTAGATAGTATAGCATATGATTGATATTTGTATGGATTATGATGCTATCATGTGGTTTTTTGTGTAGATGTGGGACCGCATGGACGAGAGGTCGAGCTGATTAGAGCGCTAGCCCACCGCGGGGAGAGTTACAAGCAGGGGAGAGGCGACGTCGAGAGGATGTTGGGGCAAGGCCTGGTGATGATGATAGAGTGGCCCAGAGACACCATTATGATGACCTCGAGGCAGGGCTGTCACATGTTCTTCCGGCCGAGTCCGAGGGAGAGTTTGATGATTTCTATCATCGACTAGAGGCGGTTCTACAGGGAGTGCCTGAGAGGATGTGGGTGCAGATCCAAGATGAGGGGATCCTAGAGCAGTGTATTGGGTTGTCGGTGGAGTTGCGAACCTTGATCCACAGAGAAGCTGTAGTCGGAGCTGCGATGACTGGACGGTTGCCTCCAGGACCTAAGGGACCTAGAGCTAGTGGGGTACCTCTGCCAGAGGGAGGACCTAGTGCTGGAGCACTAGGGGTGCCCTGAGGGCTGCTAGATATGTGTTGTGTATTTGATATAAGCTGGTGAGCCCATTTTGTATAGTTGTGACATCCAGTTTTGTATTTGGTAGGGATGAGGTGATTCACCTGCCTACGGGCGATGTGCTATTTTTGTAAACACTTTATGACATGTGGACCGATATATATATATATATATGGATATAAATTTTTGGATCTTTGTGTACATGTGTGATGTGTTTGATTTTGATGATTTTTTGTGACGTAGTGGATGATGTCTAATCTATATGTTGTGACAGACTTCTGATGGTTTATGTGTATGTGAAAATGTCTTGATGTGATATATGCCAATCTAGTATAATGTTAGCCATGGTATCTTCTATTTGATTGAATTGTCATGGGATATGTGTAAATGTAATGGAATCAAAATGTCCAGATAAAAGTGTAACTTGCAGGTATTTGCGAAAGAGGCAAGGATCACAGACACGGTATACATTGTTGAGTTGGAGGACGACAAGTTGGGAATCTAATAAGACGTTAAGGTGACGAATATGGCGATGACTGGCCTCAACCAGGAGACCAATGACAGCGATGTACTCTGCTTGATTGTTGGTGGTTGAGCCTAAACATATGTCGCTGGTGTGGAGCAGGTCATGTGAAGGCGAATAGAAGGCCCAAGCAACCGAAGCGAGATTCTGTGTCCAACGACTAGCTCCATCAACGTAACCGATGTGGTAGGCCGATGGAGGTGGCATCTATCAATAACACAAGTGATAGATTAGACGGGAGGTATGGATAAAAGAAGACTAAAAAAAAATCTACAAAAGACGTACAAAAAAGGGAAAACCTAGTGTAGTATAGCTATGCTTAGGTGTAAAATTTCTTTAAGTACAACCCGTTGACGAGTTCCTTGAGAGGATGGCCTTTGGGGGAGGCCAAGATGTATGCCCCTTTAGTGAGGAAATGTTGGATGATGTACGGTCCATGCCACTGAAACTCAAATTTTCCATGGCCAAGGGTATCATGAGAGATATCGTAAGCGAGGACGAGGTCTCCTTCATTAAATGAGTGAAGGTTGACATGGCTATCAAAGGTGGACTTTTATCATTTTTTGGCTGCTTCATTGTTCTGTAATGAAGATCAACGATCTTCATCCAGGGATTCTAAGTTCAGTAAATGTTGCTTTATTGGGGTAGTGTCGGGTAATAGCTCAATAGTGGTGCATAAGGTGGGAATTTCGCACTCGATGGGAAGAGTGGCCTCAACCTCGTGGACTAGATGAAAAGGTGTGAAACCAGTGGTAGTTTTGACTGCTATGCAATAAGCCCAGAGTGTGGAAAATAACATATGATGCCAATTAGTTTTATGTTTGTTAACCATGCGTTGCAACATGGTTTTTAAGACCTTGTTAACTGCTTCTACCTATCCGTTGGACTAAGGGTAGTATGGTGAGGCAAACTCATGGGAGAAGCCTAACCGGGATGAGAGTTCCATGAAAATCTCATTCTCAAAATGTTTCCTGTGATCAGAGACTAGTTGGAGTGGTACTCCAAAGCGGGATATGACATGGTTAAAGAAAAAATGTGTTTTTGTGTCAGTGGTGTTGTTGAAGGTAGGCATGGCTTCAGCCCACTTGGTAAAGTAATCAACTGCAACGACTATGTTTTTGTGTCCATTGTTGGATGTAGGGTTGCAAGTCATGAAGTCGATGCCCCATTTATAAAAGGGACCAATGGTGATGACTGGGTGTAGGAGAGAAGGTGGTGTGCGTGATTTCTTGGAGTAAAGATGGCATTTGTCACATCGTTTCAGGGCATGGATTCAGTCGTGAAATAATGTAGGAAAAAAGTAACCTGCACGGATGATTTTTTGAGTGGTGGACAGTCCTAAGAGATGGCCTTTGCAAGCGCTATTGTGGCAGTCGTTCAATACTCTGTCGGCCTCGTCAATGGTTAAGCATTGATGGAGTATGGTGTTGATTCCTTGCCGATATAAGATGTCCCCGATGAGGAGATAGCGAGGTGCCTGGTGACGAATAAGACAACGATCATCTCTGGAGAGGTGATTTCCAAATTATTTTGTTCGGAGATAGGCAAGAAGATCGCCATACCAAGTGTCATCTGAGGGGATAAAAAAAAGATGTTCATCAAGGAGGTTGGTATTGACCGATGGACTGGTAGTTTCGGAGGGAAAATTCATGATAAGTTCGGCGAGGATGAGATATTTCTTTCTCTTGGGTGTTGAAAATTCGAGATCGTATTCCTGAAATATAATGATCCATCGAGCAAATTTACCATGAATTTGTCAATGAATGAGAAAGTATTGCATGGGGTTGGAATCTTCGATGACTTTGGTAGTTCGAAGCAGAATGTAATGGCGCAGTTTCTAGACTGTGAGGACAACTATGAGGGATAGATTTTCTTCGTGATTATACTTCAAGGGTGTTCCTGAAAGGTTTTTACTAATATAGTAAATCACATGCTCACAGGTGTCATCCCCTTTTTGGATGAGCACTCATGCTACTGAAATGGTTGAGGTTGATATGTAGAGGAGATAATCATGGTTATAGTCAGGTGGACTAATCAACGGGGCATTGGAGAGAGCCGCTTTGAGATCATCAAAAGTGGTTTGGGCATGTTTATCCCATTGAAATGGGATGTCATGACAAAGTAAGAAAAGGAAGCCATGTGCGTGAGTAGCGTAATCTGGGACAAAGCATCGTAAAAATTTGGCTTTGCCTTGAAGGCTCTGTAGTTGGCGTAAATTCTGTGGGGCTGGAATTTCTATGATGGCTTGGACTTTGAGGGGGTCCACAGTAATGCCACATTGGGAAAATATGAACCCAAGAAGGCACCCAACAGTGACGCAAAATACGCACTTGAGGGGGTTCAAGTGGATATTGTACTGACGACACCTATGGAAGATAATTTGTAGATCATCGAGATGTTGAGTGTGTTTCTTAGATCGAGCAGTGAGGTTGTCTAAGTATGTGAGGATGATATGAGCCATATCGTGAAAAAAATATGTCATGGCTCGTTGGAAAGTGGTGTCAGCATTCTTTAGGCCGAATGGCATGACACGATATGCAAAGGTTCCCCAAGGGGTCGTTAATGCGGTTTTGCTCTAATCGATGGGGTGAATTTGGATTTGGTTGTAACCAGAGAAACCATCCATGAAGGACAAAGCCTCGTGACCTATGCAATCATCGATTATTTGGTCGATGAAGGGTGTTGGAAAGTTGTCTTTGGGAAAAGCGTGATTGAGTTCGCGGAAATCCATACAAACACAAATAGTGCCCTATTTTTTGTTAACAGGGACAGGGTTGGAGACCTAGGACATATAGGCTATGGGGTAAATGAACCCTATAGCACGTAGTTTGTCAATCTCATCTTTGATGGCCACTCCTTTGGATGGGTATAGAGGTCGTTGTTTTTGGCGGAAGGGTGTGATATCAGGCTAGGTGTCTATGCGATGTTTGACAATAAAGGGATCAAGGCCATGCATCTCTGTGTATGACCAGGAGAAAATGTCTTGGTATTCCTGGAACAGCACTTTGTGGCAGTGAGTTCTTTTGGAGAACATGCAGTGCCAATGGTGATTTCCTCGATAATTCTAGATTTGACGAAAATATCTATTTTGATGGTTGGGGATATATTGGCCATATTTCCTTCCTCGAAAGCATCGAGGGCAGGGATAGGGTTATTGAACCAATCTATATGCCCTGATGGGAGAAAATATTTGGTTTTGACTGTATATATGGGGTGTTGGTTAGGAGGTGTGAAGGCTTCCTGTGAAAGAAAGAACGCTCTGTGGTGGAGCGTGTCCCATGCCCAATTGGGGGTAGTTAACTCCTCGAGGATATCTTCATCACAATGAAACTCGCATGAATATAGGGGATTGAGAGGAGTGACCTCAGTGACTGTCACTTGGAGTTGTCTCATTTTGATAAAAATGTAGGGGGATTGATGGGGGGGGATTGTGATGGTTCGCTCAACATAAACCAAATATCCAGATATTGTGGGTTAAAAATGGTAGTCGGGCGTAGAATGTTCGTGGGGAAATGAATTGGAGAATTGGGGGGATTTGGGGGTAACTCCTCATATAAATCATCTAGGAACCATGGGGGAGAAGGCAGTGCCTCAGGTTCTGGTGGGAAGATATGAACCATATCAATTGATGGGGTAAGGATATTTATTGGGTCTGTCAGGGGGGTATGATTTTGAATAGGGGCCAGTTGATGACACCTCTATTCAATGATCATAGGACATTGATATGTGAAATGATCAAGTGATTCGCAAAGAGAGAAAGGACATCTCATGTGTTTGTTTACTAAGGTTGTGACATAATGGATGTCAGTGACAGGAGTTGGGGTGGGTGTTTGCTGAAAGCTCTGGCGTACAGCTGTTAGTGTCTGTCAGAATTGAGGTAACGTGGGACAGTGGTGTGTGTAATGGCCATATTCTAAACAGATAGCGCATGAGAATTTGGTTCACAATCCTTTGTTACTTGTGTTCTATGAGATAACGACAATACTTAAGGAAGCGACGAGTGGTGTTGTGCTCGAGGGAGTTGGATGAGATTACGTAACTCGGGGAGAGATGGGCATTTGTTGGTGGGGTGTCCATCTTTCTCGCATAGCATGCAAGAAGGTTGGACACATGGGGGAAGTGGAGTTGTGGGCTCCTTCTTCTTCCGCCTACCCCCATCTATAGAAGGGGGGTTAGTGAGTGGGGGTGTAGGGGGTATGGTGGGAGTGAGTATGGGAATCTGCATTGGGATTCCTTCTATTTGGGGAGGGAGAGATGATTGAGGAACCATCTCAGGTGGATGTAAATACCAAACTGGGATTTCTAGCACCATATTAGGAAGGGTAAGCGTTGCAGCGACTTGAAAGGCTTGTACACCTAGTGGGGGGTAAAAGAAAGGGATTTGGGTAATGTCTTGGGGGACTGTTTCCCAAATTGGGATCTGGCCCTGGGGAAGATCAAGAATGGGTCGAGCTGAATTAGCTCCAGGGGATTTCTTAGGGAGAAGTTATGTGACTAGTGGGATGTTAGGGATGAAAGAGGTCTCGGTGGGAGGGAGGTTAGTTTCATTTGTTGTTCCGTTGGAGGATACGACACATACTTGTGATGAGGGATGGAGGAGCGATGGTGCTCCTGGGTATGTCCCTAGCAAGGATGGGTCTTTGAATATTCTGGGGGCCATCTCGATGATTGGATAGGCATCAGGATTAGTGTGGATAAAAGGGAGGATATTATCGATGTTGGATGAAGGGTTAGGCTCGTAATGTGATACTTGATCGATGGTAATGATCTTTCCATTATGGGGAAACATCATGGTTCGGAACACAGAAGAGGCGACGGACTTCATAGCATACATGTAGCTATGACCAAACAAGATATTGTAGTCAAGCGGGGCATCGATAACCTCAATGTCAATCAGAACGGTTTTTCCCCTGGGCTCAATAGGGACATTTTGGAAGAGTCCTTCAGGGGATGAGGGTTTTCCATCGTAGGCTCTTAAGGTAATGGAAGATGGCATGAGTTCGGGGGAACCAAGTTTCTGCCATATGGATTTGGACATGATACAGGTGGATGCGCCTTCATCAATGATGCATTGGTGAACTGTAATGTTCCAAATTTTTACAGGGATTTGAAAAGCAATAAGAGTGGGGAGGTGAGGTTTTCCGCTGTCGAGGTCAAATGTGATGGGTCAGGTATCGGCAGGGTAGACTTCTCCTAGGGTAGAAAGTAAGGACTTCCACTGGGTGGGACAAGTTTGAAGGACTTCTAAGACTGACATGGCAACTAGAGATTGTGCCAAGTCATCTACCAAACTGTAATTATGAGTTTCCCTAGCTTGAGGATTGTGGACATTCCTGCGCAATGGGAGGCGAGGAATACGAAGGGGGGTTTCAGTATTAGGGCGAGGAATTATGAGAGGGGGTCCGGTTGTGACTGGAATTGCTTCTAAGGTGGTGGGAGCAGATTCAGGGGGTGTGTTATACTGACGATTGCGTGTTTGTAGATGGACTTCTTCCTCACTGGTAAGGAGGATAGTGTGATCAGCAAATCTTCCCGTATTGGGATATTGTCCCAACTGTGGTGGGGTAGGTTGCGTGTCTGGTTGGGTATTTATAACCCCTTGGTGTGGGATGGGGTTTTGTAGTACAACTTGGGGGGGTTTCTACACATATGGTTGTGGGGCATGTTGAGGTGCAAGAGGTGCTTAGGGATGTGGTCCATTCATTGAATCTTTCATTCGCTTAAAGTCAGCGATTTGGGGGGAATGGTGAGTATAGTGACCAAACTCACTGCAAAGGGAACAAGGGAAGCTGGTCCTAACATTGTTGTTGTTCCTTCCTTGAAATTTGTTGTTGTTTCCCCCTTGAGGGTTTTGATTCCCTTGGTTTTGGTTGCCCCCAACAGACTGGTTCTGTTGGGGTCGGTTATGGTTTCCTCTTGGTCCTGGATTATTATTGTTTTGATTTTTTCCTTTCTTACTAGTATTGTTCAATTGATGGGGTGGATTTGTCATGTTCATCTGTTCAAAAATTTGATATTGTTTAATGGGAGAGGGATGAACAAAATTAACCCTAGCGTTTGGTGGTCCTTGTGGTGGAGCCATAGGTTGTGGAGGGCCAAAAAATGGAAAGTATGGATTATGTTGAGATGATGCACCATAAGATACATAGGAGGGCGTGGTGCTTTCACTAGTGCTTAGGGTATAGGCCGAGGTAGAGGGAGTACCGACACTTGGTTGGTTAGGTGGGAGGTTTAGAGGTGTCGGCGGGGGTCCACTTATGGGTGGAGGCAGGGCAACAGGATATGGTTGTTGATAAGGAGGAGGAGGATAATAAGGGATTTCTCCATATGCCAGTGGATATTGAGGTGTGCCATACATGGGTAGTTTTCGAGGTGGTGGGTTGTGGTGTGTAGTGTTACCAATCAATCTGTCTGCTGAGTGAGACATCCCAGGCTTGTCTTGTCCAAATGGAACGAGTCTTGGGGCATTTGTGAGTACCATGTATAGGTATCCATACTCGGCATAGATGATTTCGAATTGTTGGGTCTTGCTAATGTATTCTTCTTCAGTCTGGGGGAAGGTGGCAGCCACATCTTTGGCAAGGAGGGAAACAAGTGATTTGAGGAACCAATTGAGACACTGTTGGTGGGTAGCGTCAGCTTTGCAAAGGCTATGTCACCGATGCCATTCCTAGATGTGGTCGGCAATATATGTAGAGGTGGTTTGTTTGAAATCCGAGGGGAGTTCAAGGCCATTGTCATGACGAATGGGTAATTGAAAGAAGGTCAAAAATGCTTTGGCCAAGGATTCAAAAGTCACATGGGACCCAGATTTTTCTTCGACATACCATTTGGCGGATGGGACAGTGAGTGTACGTTGAAATAACCTCAATCGAATGGAATCGTCCATGATGTTGTTCGAAGAATACCATAGGTGAAATCTCATGATATGGTTGGCAGGATCATCTCTTACTTTTCCTTCAAACTTGGGCATGTCCGAAGGGAGTTTGGTAGGCATTGCAGGCCATGTGGGGTTGTGCAATATGGGATCATTGGTGAGTTTAGTCAGATCCGGTATGTTGAGGGAAGCTAAATATGGCATATGGGGTGGTGGCATAGGATTAGTTTCGGCCATAGTGTGAGTGTTCTAAGTACTTGACCCTTGGAGGGGACTAGGTGGGTTTGTACTTCCCCCTTGAGAGGAAGTTGGCCCTTCGCTTTCGTGTAGAGGACAGCAAGTGGAAGGTGGACCTTGGGAATTGGACCCAAGTAAGGTGGAACCAAGCAAAGGTGATCCCAAGACAGTGGCACTCACAGGAGTGTGAGAAGGTGGAGCTGATGAGTTGGCAAGACTAGGAACTCCCCCTAGAATAGGAGGGAGATTTAGCAAGCGTCTAGAATGACAGGGGTTCTGTGGGTCCCCTATGATGTCCGACTAGCTGAGTGAATGTCTGTGAATGGCGGTGAGAGCAATAAATAAACAAGAGCCTTTGCTGCAATTTTTTGAACTTTACACAATATATATTTAAATCAAATGTAATCAGAAGGGCATCATACATAAAGTGTTTTGATAAAGAAGCATATATGTGGATAGGTGGATTTTTTCTGCGTTGGGGAACAAAGAAAACAAATGCTCATGTCCTAAAAGAAATAACACCCTTCCTCTCAAAATAGCACTGGACCTTCCAATAACACTCGACAGTGGGGTCTGAAGCCATCAGAAGAGAAACTAATGAAGGATGAAGCAATCAGTTATAATGAGGGGTAGAGGGGGCATATCCCAAAAGAACTGGTGATATTTCCCAATATCCACACAAAATCTAATCAAGGTGCAATTGCAGCCCACAATTGCCACCTGGGTATATGTCCTAAAATTTGGTCACTAGGTACCTCGGTCAAAGTGTGGCATTTAGATTTTCAACCTAAGAAATGGGTCATGGGTTGGATCATGTCCAAGAGGTGGGTGCCTCAAGGGGGGACGCACAGAACAACTAGACCTCGGCCTTCAACCCTTCACGAGTATCTCCCTGCCTTATGGTATTAGAAACACTTGACTTGGAGGATTTAAAGTTTCCTATTTGACAACTATTTTTTTGAAAATGTGAGAACCAAATAACGGGGAGTTATTTGGATGCCTATCCCCAAAATCCTACCTAGACTAAAAGATTTCTTTTGGCACCTCCTGTGGAGGAAAAGTTAGTGAGTTTTTAGAAAAAAAAATAAATGTGGTTGTTTGAGAGATTAGGGATGTGAGCCAATCTCGTTGAAATTAAGTGGGAGTGGATAATTTCTTCAAGAAAAGGGTGGGGTGTTTCGGAGTCCCTTTGGAGGAAACTTACTTCAACCTCCACATTTCGAGATCAAAACTATGTGAGTGAGAAGTGACTTTTGTGTGTGAATGAGTGAAAGTGTGCCAATTTTTTAATGAATTAGGTGTCACTTTGCTGCATGTGGACTTCGCTTGGTCCTTACAAGTCTTTGATTACCTATTTAACTAAATTTCATTGGTACAACCTAGCAGAATTCAAAAGTCCCTAGGAAGCTAGCATGTGGACATGTGGGTCCTTTACTATTCCTTTAACTCCCTAATGTGATTTAATCTAAGAAAGCTTTGAAACTATCCTAGATTGTGATCATGTGGGCATGTATGGGCCCATTACAAAACCTTTAAACTTACCTAGTGATTTAATCTAAGAAAGAAAATTTCAACACTATCCTATCTTTGTAGCATTTGGGCATGTATGGGCCCATTATAATCTTGAGTTGTGTTTGAAAAATAAACTAAGAGGAGTCTCAAGGGGGCTATTGTCCTCTCCTAAAGATTTTATCTTTTTAAGGGAGATGAAATTGTCTTTCAACCTCTTTCTGATTCTCAAGATCACTTTGGAGCGCAAGAGAAGAGCATACTCAAATTTTGATATCCAATTTATAGTCCCAATGCAAGTTTTATATGTCATGTATAATGATTCCAACTTTTAGTCAAAGTAATCCATCCATGTGGTGAAATAAACAACAAAAAGAGGAAAAATAATGATTTTTAACCCCTAAGTGCCTATGTGTTTTGACTAATCCCTTTATATGAGAGGGAATGTAAGTGTGGTGCAGATTACAACATGCATGGAATCATCTTTAAGAAGGCCATGGGCCTTCAACAGATCATAAAAAATCTTACAATGTATTCTTTTCTGCATAGGTGCACGGGTTTCAGATTAGACAGAGGCGCTCTAAGCGCCAATGAGCGAACTAAAAAATAATTTTGAGCTCAGGTGCGCAGAAGGCACTGATTAATGTAGTGATTTTGGCGCATATGTGCACGATGCGCGACTGTGGGCCAATAAACCCATGCACAGCTGTCACACAGCCGTGAAGAAAATTTTAGATGGAATTCTCTCAACTTATCTTTGAATTTGATTTTTTGCAGGTCGTCTTGGGCTAGTTATGGTACCTGCAGGTTAAATAAGTAAAAAGAAGATATAAAATAACCCAAGTGGGGTAGGAAATTGATACCTTTCCCTAGTGGAGTCGTCAATCTGTTGCGCCTCTTTCATCACCTAAATGAGAAAAACAGAGTTTCTTAGAATCTTAGTTGGGTTAGCTAAGCAAGACAACAGTAAAGGAAAGGGTTAGAAGAATAAACATAAAAGACGAAGCTAAGAATTAAACTAGGAAAGGAAAAAACAATTAAACTATTGTGCATAAGGACATAAGAACAAGAAATAAACAAAACTCATGTCACTAATGGAAAGGATTGTATTAGTGAAAAGGAAACACCAAAGAGAAAGGGGACTTTGGGTCCCTTCTTCCTCCAAGGGAGGGCTCTTGGACCCCCAATATTGAGCTCTTCTTACAACTTGAAAACTCGAAAGAAATGGTGAAAGAATCGCAAGCTAACCCACTCAAAAGGTGATGTGGATTGCCCAAATGGAATGGTGCTATTATGCCCTTGATGAGAAAAGAGGTTTCCCCAAGAGAATAGCAACATCATAACCTTGCAAATGAATTCCTTGAAAATGTAGTGCACCCATGGCCTTGTTTTATAGAACCACTTTGAGGTATTGTGCAACCAGCTTTTAGTATGAAAAGGGGTTGTTTAGGGCACTTTTAGGTCTTTGACCAGCCACCCAGCCAAATCCAGTCGAGATTTGGATGTCAAATCGACTTGGAAGTTGAACCAAAAGTGCGTGGGAGGGTGAACAACAACATAAATGCGTTGTTCTCAGGTGTGCGCGGCTTTTAGCATCCACAGTCATGCATCGTGCACATATGCGCTTTTCCTGCATTTCTTGATGGTGCATGTGCACGTGCGCCCTGTATAGTCATAGAGCATCCTGATTTTATAACTGGTTGTATAGTTTTGGACCTTTTGGAAATGTTTTTTTGGTAATTTTGGTCCATGGGTGAACTCATAGTTGTTTGAAGATGTTGGATTCTTGTAACCATTTGCGGATGAAATTTCAATGATAACAATGTGTACAAATTCATTATGGATTATAATATTCTCATTAGTAACTATCACTTCCATCTGAGTCTCCATTACTCCACTTCTGGTAATTATAATGTATTTTGGCCATCACAGATACTCCTCTAACCTCACACATTAGGGGGCATCTGTTACAAAAAAAAATTCCTCAGCCCATTCAACTTTCTTGGATGGCCTTTTGATTTCCCTCTGCAAACTTGAAGTCCCATTTTGTACCTTCCAAATCCAAAAAAGAACATTTTTCCACATATACATTCCCTATCAGTTAAACAACAAGCGTATACACATGTTTCTCCACTACAGCCTGCGTACATCGGGTTTGGTGCTCAAAATTAAAAATTATGTCAGGTTTCCATGCCATGTCATGATATCCATGATCCTTGACCTTCCATATACTGGAAACACTCTGAATTGACCCTTCAGGTCCATTTGAAGGATGTAAATTGAGCCATATCCAAGCCTTGAAGAAGGGAGAACAATTCAAATTTGAGAGCAAAGACACTCTGGAGAAATTTTGCTTCATATTGAGTCTACATCCCTTTGTCCTTGAAATTCTGGACCCCTTGCTCAACCCCCAAGATCTTCCTTCTTTGTGATGGAGAACCTCATTGTCTCCTTTATATGAGCTTTCCTTTGGTGGAGGATTGAAGTGGTGGAGGCCCAGCTAGAGGGACTTAGTTTATCAGTTAATGATATGTGTCATTACAAATTTTTTTCACATATATACTTCCGTTGATTATTTTAGTACAAATATTATTTCCTCATCCAATTGATATCTTGAAAATATCTAAATTACTATTCAATGGGTGTATTTTTCATGTATGTTAATGTATTATGCTAATCTATATGCTAACATTATATATTATCACTATATGATTGTGTATCTTGGTTGTTGAGGAAAGTTGCATGTATAGAGCTTTGAGTTGGGTGCTCAACAATGGTCTTCATCAAATGCCCAGACTAGGTAGGTTATTGGAATTTTCTTGTTATCAATTCATTTATATATCATATTTCGGATTATAGTTGATTTATGCGTGTCATTCCATTTGTTTTGGTTTACCCCATGCCATAGAGAGATTTTCCTCGTAACACAATTGATGAACATGTGCTTGTTGTTTAACTGATAGGGCGTGTATATGTGGAAAAATGTTCTTTTTTGGATCTAGAAGGTACAAAAGGGGGCTTCAATTCTACATAGGGAAATGGAAATGCCATCCAAGCAAGTTGCATGGGATGAGGCAAAATTTCTTGTAACAGGGAGGATCACAAGCTGTAATACCACTGTAATGTCCCCAAAGGGAATATGCTACATTTTCTTGTCAATATAGTTTTGTTTATACTCTTTATATGCTATTAAACTAATTGAGGACTTTATACAAACATATTGCACACAAACCATAGATAGGCATTTTGATAAACATGTTCCATACACCAAAAAGTAGAAGAGATAATGTGGCAATTTATTAATAATGGAATATTGATCACATAATACAATGTCTAGGGATGTTGTAGCAGTTGTGAAAAATCCACAAACAGTAAAGTAAAAACCAAAACCTGGTGTAGTTCCATGATCGATCCTAGGAGATAGCTTCTCCAATTTTTGGAAGGATAACTCCAAATATCCAATCCTCCTCCCATAATTATGCAACAATCATGTAAACATATATTGAATACAATGAGGGGTTGCTCCTTAACATGTGCTACAGTGATTTGGTCGCTCGTACCTGAAATAGCTCTGCAAATTCATATCACGGAGGGACTCGTGGAACATGAGTGGACAACCAACGAAGCATCATGGGACATGGCTGGAAAACTAGAGAGGGCCTCACGGGACACCCTATAATTAATCTGTGGGGTCATCTTGTATCACATTTTCTCAGAAACCCTCCTCACACTTGAAAATTATGATTACAACCTCCTCTGAAATATTTTCCAATCTCTTGGAAAAGTCGATATGTCTCCAACTCAAAACCCAAACCCATAAAATAGAAGTTCAAATTGAAATCATGGATGAATTCTCGTCTTGTCTAGTCTCCAATGGAAATCCTGTATGGATTTCCATCTTCTCTGGGCTCCAATGTAAATCTTGGATGGATTCATGATCAAGGTGGATATCGGTGGCCACCCACCTATTCCAATGGCTCAAAAAACAATTTTCCACCTTGGCAAATTTTCGACAGTTTTTCAGGTCCCAAACTTTTGGGGTCATTTTGAGGCCCTAAACGACATTTTTTCGGTATTTGGGGCCTAGGAAATTTCCATTGGCACTGTCCTAGGCCAATTGAAAGTTGTTCTTCTCGGTTAGAACTTTCCAAAGGTGTATCGAGTGCCCCAAATGAATATCGTGTGAAAAATTTACGCTCCCGGGAAGTTGACATATCAACTACCCCCACCGAGACCCACAAACCTTTTGGATCTTCCGGGGTTAGGGTTTCAGATTTTCTTTATGTTAAAATTTCCTTTGGAGCCTCATTGTAACAATCATCTTCTTGCGAATGTGAGTAGACATCACATCTCTTATCAGAGATAAGTTTCCACCATTCTAATGATTCTTTCACTTTGTATTTTACAGTCTCTGTACATTTCTTTAATTAATATAAATCATGTATTACTGTATTTCTCTGTTTCTGGAAATATTTATGTGTATTTCATTGTAATATATTTGTTTTTATTTCGTTCTAAAAAATAATCCAGATCAATTCCCCTCTTTTGTAGGATCCATTGGAAATACTGGATGGATTCCCCTCTTGTTCAGATAGGGTGGATATTGCACCACCGAAACCAAAACAATAGTGTAAGGGTTTTTTTGAACCCTGACAAAACAATGGCTCCAAGAAAAATTCCAAAATGAGATATCAAATCATAATCTCAAAGTGAGGCTCTAACCTTCCTTTTATACTTTCTCCATGCCTTCTATATCTTTCCCTTTTTTTACCGAATCAAACATAACTTCTAGAACTTCCCCCTTTTTGACTAAATCAAATATAACCCTTATTTTCCCTCCACTTTTCACTTTAATATTAAAAGTCACTTTAATAATGGTTAAGTAACTTGTTAATATAAAGTTACTTTATTTCATTAATGTCACTTTAAATACATAACATTTCCTAACTAAGTGACATTAAATAACCCCTTTTGGCTCCCTTTTCCTTCACTAACAAGCCATGGAAATCATTTCCACTACTGAACAGGGGAATCCAAAAATGGAGACATGACAAAAAATATGTTTGGATTACTTCCTATAAAACTTTCTTCAATATTGATTTCAAAAGTTACTTCTTCATCTATAACTTCTTTCATAACATTTTTTTATTTATAATTTGTTGGAACATGTGTGACGATCATCATAGGGCCTACAAAAACTTGTTTTTTAAGATATCTTTAAAAAACTTTGCTATGTTATGACCCAAAGGGGGAATATATAGGGTTAAATTTATATGATATGATCCCAAAGGGGGGGAATATATGGGGCTAAATATACATGTAATGTATAAATATATATGTAATAGGGTCGGCCTAATCGTAAAGGGTCCTCATGTGTGGGTGTGAATAGGTATATATAGAGATCATGTAGTCATTATTGGAGACATGTGAATTGTGATGTATAAATGTATTTGAATATGTGGAGGATCTTGTCCTATTATTTAAGGCGTTATTGTGTAACCCATCTCTCTTATATATATTGGAGTTGTGCTCCATGCTCAAATTTATGCATATGTTGTGTACTTCTATTCTGTTATGATATTTTAAACATTTAGAACATTACATTTGGTATCAGAACATTGATCCTAGGGTTTTTCTTTCTCAAGCAAGTCATCTTGGAATTTTCACTATAACCTTTTTTTGTTGCCACTTCAGAAAGAAAAACTTAGAGGATGATTAGAATACATATTAGGGTACCTAGGGTATGCATTTTATCTTCTGATTCATTTCACTTTCGAACATACACCCTACGGAAGATAGAGTTTTTGACTAGTCCTATTACTAGTCTCAAACATGTGTTTTGGATAAAATAGTCATATTGTTTTTAGTGAGGATCCAAATTCAGTGAGACCAGTTGCATTTGAAATAGTAAATTATGTATCTTTTATGGTATATTTTTTAGAATATGGTAGTAAATATTGGACACGTGGAATTCTGTACAAGGTCGATCTCTCAGAAAAGAAAAAAATATCAAGGTTTGGGAAAGTTACCATAATTTTCACTTGGCACATCCAATTTTGGTCAGACCTATGGAATTGCATAGAATACAATTCATAGTACTACAAGCCAAAATTTCATACTTGGAGGGCCCAAAATTTCATAAATACATTAGAAGGAAGGTCAGTCAGAAGGACAGACTCCAAATCGTGGTTTCAAAGGTATGTTCACTTAAAAATATCATAAATTTTGATTGGGATGTCTGATTGAGATGATTCAAAATACATTAGAAAGATAATACACATGATATTATATTGGAGACAATATTGTAACTATTGTATATTATTATCCTTAATATAATGAGGTTGTATGTTAAGGTTTGGGGTTAGACTTCAATCAACAATCAATGGAAATACCTAATTTTTATGGAGATAAATAAATCCTATGGAATGGTTGAGGATGATAAATAAAATTAATTTGAGACATTTTATGGTAGGATTTTACTTGAGTGGTGAAGATTTTAAGTGGTGGGATAGCCTTGATGAAGGTACTAGACTCTCCCCCACATGGGGAAATTTTGAAAAACTCTTCTCAAATAAATGGATCAATAATACAAAATGGGAGGAGATGTATTAAATTCAAGAGTTAAAAAAAGTGAAAGAAAATTTCAATAAGAATGGTTATGATCTATCTAAGATTCGATACCTTAATTAAAGACTCGTTAAGGAGGTTCAAAAATTAAAACAAGGAAAGACTAGCAAAGGGAAGTGGGAAAAGGACGAATCAAGGGAATATTTGAAAAATAAAGATTAAGAGATATGTAGATTACAAAACTATAATAAAAAACTGTTGGATGAGGTTAAGAGATTGAAAAAATAAAAGAAGAATTATCAAAATCAAGAAAAAACACGAATATTGGATGAAGAATCTACCAAAAGACTTGAAGAGGAAATTTGCAAGACGGTTGAGGGACCCCTAAATATTGATGAGGTAAAATAAAAAATGCAATCCAAAATTGAAGAAGGACGTCATAACTTGATAAATGGGATAACATTGCAACTCCAAAAGGAGAAAGAAGACAAGATTTAAGAAGGTTGGGAGAAGATACTTGAAGAAGTTGAACTTCATCTAGATGATGTACATGCCAAATATGATGGTATTATATCCAAGGCTATAGTAATCAAATACCAAGAAAAGAGGATAGAGGATTACATTGTATATGAAAAGAGGATAGATCAAATGTGTGTGCAAAGTGAAGAAAAACTATCAAATGTGAAGCCATATCGACACCCTCATTATCAACAAAGATTTCAAGGAAGACAAGAATATCAATATCATCATTATCAAGGAATAAGATGGAATACTCATCAATATTCATGGAATATGGCATCACAAAACCATTATTCAACAAGATATTATCGTAGATCAACATCTACTACAAATTTGAGAAGTTTCAACAACAATACATGGAATCAAGAGAAAGAAAATTGTGCAACAACTAGCCGCCAATAATTACGATTGAAAATAATAGATTTTGGATGGATGGATGGATTATCATCAATGGAAACAAGAAATAAGGAACATAAGAAATCCATATTACCTTGTTTCATCACATTTGAATCCTTTAATTGAAAATATTTGAGGGCACATCTTTTTTAAGGAGGGTAATATGTTATGACCCAAAGGGGGAATAGATAGGTTTAAATATATATTATATGACCCTGGGGGGGCATATATGGGGATAAATGCACATGCATTCATTATTGGAGACAAGCTAATAGTAAAGAGGCATCATGTGTAGGTGTGAATAGGTATATATAGAGATCATGCATTCATTATTGGAGACATGTGAATTGTGATGTATAAATGTATTTGGTTATGTGGAGAAGGTTCTCCTATTATTTAATGATTTATTGTGTAAACCATCTCTCTTATCTATATTGGAGTTGTGATCCATGATCACATTGTTGTACATGGTGTGTACTTATGTTCTGTTATGATATTTCAAACATTTGTAACATTACAAACAATGTAGCTTCATCCACCTCATCTTATTAATTAATAATTATTATATCAGAAGAAGAAGACATATATGAAATATCTTCATTTCCTTTGGCCTCAATATGTGTCAAAATTCCTCCAATATATCCTTCTTCTAAATAGGCTTGATTGATTTTCCCTATTCCATTCTTCTATTTCCCAATTCTTCTTTCTAAGGAGTATCCATAAATAGTTCTATATATTCCCTTGATCTAATTTTTTTTGCATCAACAACCATGAAAGAAATTGATCTTGCAACAAATTCTACTTCACTTGAGGATGGGTCACAATCAACCATGACAACTTTAGGAGCCTCATCTTGTTGTTTAGTTTGAATTTGAATTGTCTCTTCATATACCTATGGTACTTATTATAAATGCATCTAATTACCTTTCAAATTTTCTTGAACCTTGATCCATCTTTCTTTATTATCTAATATTTCCATTTCTAATTTGTATAATAAACATATGAAAAATAGTTTATTTGAACCCTCATATTAGATATTATGTGAAGAGGATCATATTTCCATGCCTTTCCTAATTCAAATTTTAAGGATTCTAACATATTTTCAACAATAGTGAATGTCAATTTGTATTTAACTAGGAAAGGAAACACTTTAAAAAGTAACATAATGGAATTATTTTGGAATCTAGGAACAAAAATTAGTTGATAATAATTTTTAATATTTTCCTAATATACTCTAGTGAAAAATCTAAGTGTTAGGTAGACTAGTAGAAGATATGGTTGAACCTTAGCTCCATAGATCCTACTAATGATATGACCTTCAGAAATAAACTAGTCGCCTACTTTAGTATCAGGGCTCAACTAAAGCATTTTTTTGGCATTCTAGAAATATTCTAGGGGGATGACAACCATTGAATGTTATATAGGTCATGAACATGAACCTATAAACAAAAATTTTGAATCCCTCATTCTTAGCATGCTTTCTTACTAAAGGTGTCCATTCAATTACTAGATGAGATTTTGAATCATGGTCAAGATTCTTCAAACTTAGATGTTAAAAATTTAACTAACCTAAAGGAATTATATAAGAAATTACACAAAATAGGATTGAAATATGATCTAAATGTTTAAAACTGGATGAGTTAGCTATGGATGGCATAAAAAATATACTTAACATAATTGTATTTTCCAAAAGGTGCTTTTAAAGGTGGAAAAATATTCTCCATGCTTAGGATAGTTTCAATGACTATATTTTCATCATCATACACTAGGATTATGTTCATCATGGACATGAATTCTAGTAAGGGTCTAGGAAAAATAGAGGCTCAAAAGGGTAGAACAATTTCAGAAATATTGTAATATACTARATATAAAAAGTATGCAGAACAGAAATAAAATGCTAGAAATGGCAGAATAATAGTAACATAACCAGAACAATCACCACAATAACACTGAAATGATATAAGAATAACAACATAAATAACACTTTGATTCTGAGAGCAATGTTCACGGGCCTCTTCGAGGGGGAAACCTCTAGTTGAGAAAATCTCTATTACAATAATATCCAAGCTAGGGTTCGCTTACCCTCGACTCCTATTTATACTAAATATGTCTATCAAAAGAAGCATCTAGAAGAAGATCCTTCTAGAAGCAAAAGATTCTATTAGGCCTTCTTACATTCGAGTTATTCTATTTTATTACAAGGCCTTATTAATATTGGCCTTTATTACATCTGAATATATTGTTCTACCTATGTGCGGGTTAGGACCCTAACATGTCCTCCCCCTTAAAAACAACCTTGTCCTCAAGGCTTGAGATGTGGAAATTGTTGCAAAATGGTAGTTGGTTCCAAAGTGGCATCTGCTGGAGTTGTATCTTTCCATTGGACTAACACTTCCTTGATGGTTCTCTAACACAGGTGACGCTCACGCTGGTCCAAAACTGCTTGTGGTTGTAGCCAAATGGATCCTTCTTCGACTAACTCGGGAAGGTTGGTTTGAATTTGTTAATTAGTTCTAATCACCTTGTTTAAGCATGAAACATGAAAAACAGGATGTAGCTTCGAATGACTGGGCAAATATTACTAATAGGCTACTATCCCACATGCTTGAGAATGATATAAGGACCATAAAATTTGGACGCTAGCTTCTAACAATGCTCCGCCTTGAGGGAAGTTTGCTTGTAAGGTTGCAGTCGAAGAAACACCTGATCCCCTTTTGTAAATTGATGTTTAGAGCGACCTTGATATTCTTGTTGCTTCATGCGATTTTGTGCCATGACCAAATTCTCTTTGAGGGTACGGAGAATATCCTCTCGATCTATAAGTGTTTGGTCAACCACTTGAACCTTCAAGACACCAGGTAAGCATGATAAAACTAAAGGTGGCTTATGTCCATATACCACTTCAAAAGGAGTCATGTGTGTAGTTGTATGGTATGAAGTGTTGGACCACCATTCAGCTAGGGGTAACCATTGAGCCCACTGATTTTTCTTTTTCGAGGCAAAACACCTCAAATATGTTTCCAAACACTTGTTGATAAATTTTGTTTGACCATCAGTCTAGGGATGATAAGTTGTGCTTAGATGCAATTGGGTGCCTTGTAGATTGAACAATTCTTGCCAAAAATTTCTTGTGAAAGTTGGGTCGATATCAAAAACAATAGAGTGTGGCATGCCATGAATCTTGAAGACCTGATCCATGAAAATTTGAACCACCGTGGATGTTGTAAATAGGTGTTGAAGAGCACGGAATTGAGCATACTTGGAAAGGTGATCAACAACCACCATGATGACTGATCTATTTCCTGATTTCAATAAGCCTGTAATAAAATCCATAGAGATATCCTTCCAAATAGCAAGTGGAATCGAAAGCGGTTGTAGTGTGCCTGGAGATTTGACTGTTTCTCCCTTGTTGTGTTGACACGCATCACATTCAGCGACAAAATTATGAATGTCATGTTTCATACCATCCCAGAAAAAAGAACATTCAACCCTGTCATAGGTTTTGGTGGACCCTGAGTGCCTTGTTGTGGGTGTAGCATGAATATCATAAAGTATCATGGATTTAAGCTTTCATTGTTTACTTAAATACAAATGGCCTTTTTATCGAAGCTCATTATGGAGCCAAGATTACCCTGGGTAAGATGGAGCATTGGACTACAATTGTTGGATCAGATGCAAACTTTTGGGATCTTTTAGCCATTCCTAGAGAATGGCTTGGAGCCAATAGATAAGGGCATCACAGATCAACGACATGCAGAATAGCCAACATTTCCTTTTCATAGATTGATTTGCCCATATTTCTTTCAAATAGTTGCTTGCTGGTAAAGGCCAAATGCCAACCCTCTTGCATAAGGACAACACCAATTCCTTTCCTTGAGGCATCACATTCCAAGAACAAGGTCTTTGTGAAATCGGGAAGGGCCAGGACTGGAGTGGTGCACATGGCCATCTTAAAGGTTTGAAAAGCTTGAGCAATGGATGGATTCCAAGTGAAAGAGTTTTTTTTTAGGAGAGCAGTGAAAGGTGATGCAATCTTTCCATAATTCTTAACAAACTTGCTATAATAACCTGTTAAGCCCAAAAATCCATGCAATATTTTGAGAGTCTTTGGGTGAGGCCAATCTTTCATAGGTTCAATTTTTCTAGGATCCACCCTGACGCCATCCTTGCCAACCAGGTGACCCAAGTATTCTACTTCTGAGGTGCCAAAAGCACATTTATATTGTTTCAGGAAAAGTTGATGTTGAGAGAGTAGATGGAGAACTCGATCCATATGAGCAAGATGGTCCATCCAGGTTTTTCTATACATGAGGATATCATCAAATAAAACTAAGACAAAATGACGGAGAAAAGGATGGAAGACATGATTTGTGAGGCTTTGGAAGGTGGAGGGGGCATTACACAAGCCAGAGGGCATGACCAAAAACTCATAGTGGCTCTCATGAGTTCTAAAGTAAGTCTTGGGAATGTCTTCCTCTTTCATACGTATCTGGTGTTAGCTCGAACGAAGATCAATTTTAGTAAAGAATTGGGTGCCACTCAATTCATCCAGGAGGTCATCAATGATAGGAATGGGAAATTTGTGTTTAATGGTAAGTTTGTTGAGGGCACGGAAGTCAGGACACATTCACCAAGAACCTTCTTTCTTCAGGACCATAACCATAGGAGAAGATTAGGGGCTCGTACTAGGGCGGATAACACCTGCATTAAGGAGTTCCTGGACCATTTTCTCAATTTCATTTTTTTTGGAAAAGGGGTGACGATACGAACAGATATTGGGAGGAAGGCTTCTGGGTACAAGGGGAATGGAATGATCATGAACACCACAGGAAGGAGGGAGTCCCTGGGGAGTGGAAAAGACCACTTGATGTTTAGAAAGGATGGCCTGGAGGTCTTGTGGCACCGAGGGTGTCTCTGTTGCTTGTATGGCATGGAGTTGGGCAATAACACCAAAATGACCTTTTTTTACCATCTTTTCCATGTGATGGGAACTAATGATCTCAGGTGAACTAGAGGTGATTCTTTGGAACTTATATTGATGGCTCTCTTGATCAA
Source organism: Picea sitchensis (assembly GCA_010110895.2). NCBI lineage: Eukaryota > Viridiplantae > Streptophyta > Pinopsida > Pinales > Pinaceae > Picea > Picea sitchensis. Next base: position 16,254 of record SNQJ01S0008821.1, on the reverse strand, counting down.
ATTGCATGGTTAATTCCTTAAAATCCATGAGAATGGGGCCCTAAGTCCTTAGCCAGTCTGCACCCAACACAATGTCACAACCGCCCATGTCTATAGAAAACATATGAGATTTCAAGTGGTAGTCACCAATTTGGAGACAGACATTTTCACAACACCCTCCACATTTCATGGAGCCACCATTGGCAATCATGATTTGGAAATTATTGACAACATGGATGTAGCAATGAGTTTCTTGGGCAATGCAGCGATGAATAAAATTATGGGTGCTTCCACTATCAACCAGAATGATGACCTTCTTATGCTTGATGTAACCGATTAACTTGAGGGTTTGGGGAGATGAGAAGCCAGTGGGAGCATTGAGGGAAATGATCGGTTCTACTTCGGGGGGGGTCTGAGGGAGGGGTTATGCTAGTGGTTTCAGGTGACTTAGACACAACGGGAGTTTCAACATACTCTTCCAACATATCCTCGGATATGGCCATAAAAAAAAAAAATTCTTTACACTTGTTGCCCAGGAAATATTTGTCATCACAATTAAAACAAAGGCCTTTGAGTTTGCATTCAACCATTTCAGCTCTGGTCAATTTTTGGATCTTTAGCAGAGCGGAGGGAGTAGTGGGATTTATTGGTTTAGGGCGAGAGATAAAGGAGGGTTTTTGGTTTTGAAAGGATACAACCTGTTGTGCTTCTTTAGATATTTTAGTAGCCTCCACCCAACTCTAAGGCTGAGCCATGAGGACATGGGCCCGAATCTCATACTTGAGGCCACTGATAAAACACTCTCAGAAAAAGGTATTAGACATGCCCTATGTCCGAAAAGCCAAGCGCTCAAAGGCAGCTATAAAGTCTTCCATTGTTCCTGATTGTTTCAACTTTGTCAAACAGCCCAAATGGTATGTGTCAGTGTCAAACGTTAATAAAGCTCTGCCACAAAGTGTGTCCAAGCAATATACCCTTGACGGGAAATTTTTCTCCATTGCCACCATTTCCAACGTTCTTGATCTAGATGGAGAACACCATAAATGAGTTTGGCCAAGTCATATGTAATGTTGTATAAAGAGAGATAATGTTCCATTTGGGTTACCCAGTGTAAAAAACCTACTTAATTAAATAAATATTTGTTTAATGGATATTATTTTAATTAATTAATTAATTAATTTTATGATTAAATATTTGTTTAATGAATTTTAGTTTAATAAATTATTAATTTTTATTTTGGACACTTAGTGTATAGGTAGATAGACCCATTTATGGAAGGGGGGATAAGGTGGTTGAGGTTTAATGGGGGGATAAGATGGTTGATGTTTAATGGGGGGATAAGGCGGTAAATAATGAGGGAAAGGAGGATAAGGCAAGGGGAAACACTCGGGAAGGGGGTCTTATTTTGTTTGGGGGTAATATTTTCATATGGGAGAAGGAGAAGGTGAAAGGGGGAGATTTTTTGGACTGCATCTATATTTTTGGATTTACTGGCAGCTTGCTTGAGGAGCTTGCTTGAGGACTTTCACATGGGGCACCTGTTGCTAGGAATTTTGGGCTCGACGGCCAGGAAACCATAATGAATCCTGGGGCTAGGGAGTCAAATAGGTTGTTCCTAGCTCGCTGGGAGGTTAGTCAGTTTTGGGCAGTTTTGGGCAAAGCTTCAGCTTGGGGCAAAGTTTCAGAACAACATCAGTTTGAGGTATTTATCATCATTATTATGTTGTCTTAATTATTGTTATATTGTTCATTATTTTTTTTATGCTGAATATGTTATTCATTATCATGCTACTAAATTTTAAATTATGTTGAACATTGAGTTGTTATATGCTAAATAATGAACTTTAAAGAATTGAGGATAACATTTCTATACTTAAATTTATGTTTTATAAGGCTCTGTTTGGAGAGACCTTACACATGGTATCAAATCTCTAGTTTAAAATCTGGGGCCAAGGGCCTACCTACCCACTTCCATCGCTAGCCTCTACAACTCTATTAACAAACCTACAAAACCCCACCTCTCCCCCTTGTTATATTTTATGAAAACAAACACAAATATTGTTTTTTCTTTCAAATGGTTGTGTAAGTGTCACAAATGCAATTACATAAAAGTGTTTCAATCAAACAAACCTTATTGGAACTCCATCAATTTCTGAAGCTAAAAGAAATATTTGATCATCATTAACCTTTAGCAGGGTTGTAGAATAATTTATGTCTTATTACTACAAGAGACATAAGTCTCAGTCTCACAGTATCAAAAACCCATTTAAACCTTAGTTTGATACACATCTCCTTAAGTTTTTCAGCTAAAAGTTGTATATCTTGAATTTGCAACGTGTCAATATGCATATTGAAAATATAATGTGTCAATATGCATATCAAAAATATACTTATATGGGTATAGGCATAGATAACCATTTCTTACATATAAATACAAGAGAAATGAAGTCACACAGTAGCACAGACCCATTTAAAACTCAATTTATATGCATATCCCTATAGAGTTTTAACTTCAAATTTGTATTTCTCAAGTTTCATAATTTAATACTTTGCACTACACAATGTCTAAATATGTATATAAAATCTAGTTTTAAAAGGATATAAACTTACCTAACTTTACAAAAACCAAAAAAAAAACCTGCAAACCCTAACTGTGGGCAGAGAAGGGAGCATGTCTCATTCTTACCATTGGCCACACCCTTCCAAACTGAAGCGAGCCAACTTGGTCATGTCAAAATCCCCCACACATTCTTGGGCCCTATCTCATTCTTGGGCATTAGTAGGCTACGGGTCATGGCTACCATGGCAATAGCCGGTGTGAATCAAGTAATCAAATATAGCGACCTTAACACCAAAATCAGTCCCTCCAGTAATAACCAGATAGATGAAATGACAATGGAATGTCTATTGAGTTCTTGACTGTTTAGAAGGAAATTGGGATGTAATTCTTGTGATTCAGCCCACCTATTACGTCCCCATGAAGCCTCCCCAATAATAAAATCCAAGATTCGAGGAGTAAGATGTGACCTAACACAAGCCAAGCTCACAACACAAACAATCTTACTAATATTCAGAAATGGAGGACCACAATAGTAGCATATCAACGAGAGTCTCCTCCATGCAGCTCAAGCATGGCAAGTCACGCCAGCACTTGCAGACATCACAAAAACACCTTTGGTATTATGTGGCCTACAAACAACCCATCGCCCAAGAGTGAATCCCACAACCCAAACGCACAAGGTGCCCGAGACCAAGTGTCAAGTGACACAGAGGGATCCCACAATGGGCAACTAACTATGCACTACGTATCCACAGCCCAGCCCACAAAATCCACGCATCATACAAGCCAAGTTCCAAGCCCTCAAGCCTTTACACAAGCACACTATACAACACACAATCTAATGCACCAAGCACAATACACCATCCCAGCGCAATAGCCAGCAGGCCCAGCCCCAAGCTTGATTAGCACGCAAAACACAACACAAGTTAGTCTCAACACCAGGTCAAACACCAAGCGAGTGCACACAACGCCACAAGGAGGAGGAGCCCACAAGGGGCACAAAGAGTGCTTATTGTGTCACGAAGGAGTTGAATGAAGGATCCAAATAATCCATGGGTTAAAAATTGGTTCTATTCCTTCTTCGCGAGAATTCAAACCAAGACCTCTGAGAAAAAAACAACTTATACTTTGCACGCTAGCCACCAAGCGCATGGGCTAAGCGCCAAAGCCATCAAGGGAAGAGCCCATGGGCCCCATATACCATAGCTCGGAGCCACATGGAGGAGGAGCCCATGGGGTTAAGGTGGAGTGCTCTATGCAACACTAAAGCACCGAGCCAAGAACCTGCAACACAACACGAAATGATCGGCCAGACAAATCTGAGAGAGAATATAAAAATAAAATAAAAGTGAAAACAAAAATAGATAGGGAAGTCATAAGAGACTTGGAGAGCTTGCTCGGTCTTTGAAGGCCTCTAGCCATGGCCACATGCCAAGGAGGCATGCAATCGATACCCTATCGCACCTTTCAAAACAAAAATAACAAACAAAACCCTCGACCTGCAGTTGCAGACGAAGAGGAACCCTTGGCTTGCAGTTGCAGAGGAAGAGTCGGTCGGGGAGGAATGAGAAATGATTAGGAGTAAGAGCAAGATTAAGGTTTTAGGCACTAAGAGCCTAGGGACACGTGGGCCTCATGAGAGGTCCCACAATACCAACCCCATTCGAATATCTTTAAATATTTCTATAAAATTAAATAGAATAATTTATCTATAAGTTTTAAATTTTATTTATAAGTTTAAATTTAAATTTAAATTTTAAAATTTAAGTTTTAAATTTTATTTAGGAGTAAACATAAAAGATGGTTTTTAATTTTATTATTTAATATGCTAAAGTTTTAAATAAATTAATATAACATATAAGATTATGTGTGTGTGTGTGTGTGTGTGTTATATTAATTATTTAAAATATACAGATAGTTTTAAATATAAAAGATGGTTTTAATTTTATTATTTAATATTTATTTACTAAAGTTTTAAAATATATTTAATAATATAAAGATTATATATATGTTATATTAACTATATGTTTTAAAATATATTTAATAAGGAGGGCTCTACAACCTGGAAGGGTTAGACACCTAAAGAAGAAAGCGAGTTAGGGTAAGGGGCGAGGGTACCACAATGATAGCGCAGCTAGCCGGGTAAGAAAAATAGAAGGATACCTACCAAGATACCAAGCTTATATGATTTTGACCCCGACCTTTAGCCACTTACCGTAAAGAGAGTAACGTATGTTTACTGACAAGTAAAATAAAACTTATGCCTAACCCCATGTTTTCAAGTTTAATTTGCACAAATGTGAATTGCCTTAGACTCTTCCCTGACAAACATTGGTGTGATGCAAATTCAATTATACATGATGGTTAGGACTCGAGGAAATTGAGGCAGGGGGGAATCGTCGCAAGGACCGCTAATGCCACCACCACCATCGCCTGAATTAGCTCTCATTCTGTGCTCTTTGGAGGCCATTAATGAGACTTTAAAGGGGCGTCAACCAGTAGGGTTGAAGTGGAACCCCCATCTGGAGAGGGTAACCCTGAAGCATCGAGGGATTCAGGGGTAGTGGCTCCACCCGAGGACATCACTAGAGAACTGCAGAAGATCAAACTTCCAGAGTTCACCGGGGGTCATGCCAGTGAACATGCAGAGGCATGGTTGGAAGGAATGACACGATGTTTTGCCTTAAGAGACTATGCTTCCACATCAAAGGTGAAAATAATGATTTTTCAGTTGAGGGATAGTGCCTTGAATTGGTGGGGCAACCTGGAGAGGTAGTTGCACCTTACCCCAGACACCGTCTCTTGGGAACTTTTTGAGGAAACATTTCGAAGGAAATATCTACTAGCTTACTACGAGGAACAGCAAGTGGGAGCATTTCATGCTCTAGTATAGGGAAACAGGACCGTGGAAGAGTACGATATCAGGTTCATGGAGTTGGTAAAATATGTTCCATACATGTACAATGATCAACGACAGGAAGAATGCTTTTTATATGGGTTAAACCCTAATATAAGGGCCATGGTAGGGATGTGGAAACCATCTTCAGTAGCAAAAGTAGTTTAAAATGCACGTTATGATGAGGAACACATGAGCTTAAATGGAGGCATGTGATCGACCTTTCCACATCATCATGGATTCGTGGGGAAGGCCCCTAGGACCTTCTCCAGGGGAGGGAGCTCTAGGACACCTCCTTATGGTAATAGAATCGCACCAAGGAAAGATGCCATAGGTATTTCAATGGTGGCGAGTACAACATCCCATTCATCACCAACGATGCAGGCAAGTCCACGACCATGTCAGGGAGCAGCTACTAGGGGCAGGGGTTCTAGGGGAAGGAACTCATTTCAGAGACCATCACAGAGTAGTGCACAGGTTCGATCTCGTGTTACATGTTGGGGATGTGGAGGACCCCATTACCAACATGATTTCCCAGAGTTGCAAGCAGGATTTGTTCATCGAGAAGGAAAGGCCCCGATGGGAAGAGAAAGTGGCAGCCACCATATTTACGCAACGGTTAATAATCGCCAGGCAGAACATCAATCCACAGTGATGGATTCATCAGGTACGCTAAATCATATCAATGTTAAAATTTTATTTGATTCTGGTGCTATAGATAGTTTTATTTCACCTTCTGCATTAGAAAAGAGTGGGTTGGCATCCTACGAGCATGACGAATTTAAACAAGTCGAGATATCTTCGGGGGAAAAACAAGCGGTAGGACCTAGCATTGATAATTTTCTAGTAGACCTGGGAGTGTGTACTACCAGGTTGAAGGTATACGTCACTTCCCTCGGGACGTATGACCTAATCATTGGAATGGATTGGTTAGAAGCCCATCGAGCTATGGTAGATTGTTTCGCAAAAAGGGTGCTTTGTGTTGACGATGAAGGAAGGCCAGTAGAGATCCACAGTGTACAGAGAAAGATGTCTCTACGCTTTATCTCAACTATGAAGGTTAAGCGGTGCATGAGGCAAGGGTGTCGACTATATGTAGTGGAAGCAGTGAATGAAAGGAAATGACCCTCCTTGGATCAGTACCCAGTATTGTCATATTTTAAGGATATTTTTTTGAACAAGTTGCCAAGGTTACCTCCTGAGAGGGAGCTTGATTTTACTATTGAGCTAAAACTTGGTGCAGAACCAATTTCCAAGACTTCGTATAGGATGACAATGCCAGAAATTTGTGAGTTGCAGATGCATTTGAAAGAGCTACTCGACTTAGGGCTAATAAGGCCCAGTGTCTCACCTTGGGGTGCACCAGTAATTTTTGTGAAGAAGGATGGTTCCTTACGACTATGTATAGATTACAAGGACTTGAACCATGATACAGTGAAAAATAGGTACCCAATGTCACGAATAGATGATCTCTTCAATCAAATGAAAGGAGCAGCGGTATTCTCAAAAATTTATTTGCAATTAGGGTATCACCAGTTAAGGATTAAGGAAGGCGATATTATTAAAACTGCCTTTCGAACTCAGTTTGGGCATTATGAGTTTGTTGTAGTACCTTTCGGATTAACCAATGCACCAGCAGTATTCATGAGCCTCATGAATGGTGTATTCTAGAAGTACTTAGACCGCTTTATATAGGTCTTTCTATATTACATCCTCATTTATTCCAAGAATGAAAGAGAGCATGAGGAACACTTGTGAAAGGTGTTGTCTTGCCTTAGAGAGAACAAATTGTATGGGAAGTTGTCAAAGTGTTCCTTATTCCAGAAAGAAATTCACTATTTAGGGCATATAATTTCCGGTGAAGGAATCTTTGTGGACCCAGAAAAGGTAAAGGCCATTATGGAATGGCCAGTGCCGAAAAATGCTCATGAGGTAAGAAGCTTCATGGGGCTAGTAGGTTATTATCGGATATCTGTGGAAGGGTTCTCTAAAATAGTGAAACCCATCACCACTTTGTAGTGCAAGGGGGTCAGGTATGAATGGACAAAAGAATGTGATAGTGCATTCATTGAGATTAAGAGGTTACTGACTAGTGCACCAATTCTACCAGTGTCGGATATGGAAAAGGACTTCACAATCTGCATGGATGCCTCGAAGCAAGGGTTGGGGGCCATGATAATGTAGGATGGAGGAGTGATAGCGTATGCATCAAAGAAGTTGAAGAAACACGAGGAGCTTTACGCTACTCATGATTTAGAGTTGGCATCTGTAATGATAGCTCTGAAACTGTGGAGGCACTATCTAGTGGGGAGAAACTTTGAGCTCAAAACAGACCATGAAAGTTTAAAAAATCTCTTCACTCAAAGGGATCTTAATGCCAGGAAGAGGTGATGGAGTGAGTTTATGAGTGAGTACAATTTTGGTATTTCATACATCAAGGGAAAATAAAATGTGGTCGCAGATGCCTTGAGTAGGATACCATGTGTCTTCTCCTTGGTTCCCTTAAAAGTCAATCTGAGGGAACATGTGTTGACGCAAATCCTTGGATATAGTTGGTATTTAAAGGTTACTTCAAACCTCTAGAGTGGGAGGCAGTTAGATCCGAAGTATGAAGGATATAGCCTAGAAGTAGATGGACTACTAAGATATCAAGGAAGGATGTACATCCCCGAAGGTGGGGATATTTGAAGCATCATACTAAAGGAATCTCATGGAGCACTTTATTGTGCGCATCTGGGTGTGACGAAAATGTACGCAGACCTAAGGAAGTTTTTCTTCTGGGTAGGCATGAAGCATGATGTAGTCCATTTCATCGCCAAGTGCCTAGAGTTTCAACAAGTGAAAGCTGACCACCATCATCCGACAGGTCTCCTACAACCACATGATGTTCCTATGTCCAAGTGGGAAGTCATTTCTATGGATTTTGTTGTGGGATTATCGCTCACATCTCATAGACACAATGTCATTCTTATGATAGTTGATAAGTTGACCAAGAGTATTCATTTTATTCTGGTTAGAGAAACTTATGATGTTACTGATGTGGCACACGTGTTTGTAAGTGAGGTCATTCGTTTGCATGGGATACCCAAGAAGATCATTTCAGATAGGGACTCCAGATTCACTTCTAGGTTTTGGACAAGTTTGTAGTCAGCATTGGGGACATAGTTGAACTTAAGCACAGCTTATCATACGAAAATAGATGGGAAAACTGAGAGAGTAAATCAAGTCATGGAAGACATGCTTAGGATGTATGTCATGTATAATCAAACCCATTGGGAGAAGTATCTACCTTTGGTAGAGTTCACCTACAATAATAGTTTTCATAGCTCCATCGGAATTCCACCCTATGAATCTCTGTATGGGAGGCCATGTAGAACACCGTTGAGTTGGGAAATATTAGAAGATTGCGTGATAGTTGGGCCATAATTTATTCAAGAGATGGAGGAATAGGTGACTCAGATTAGGCAGAGACCAAAGGAAGCAAGGGATAGACAGAAAAGTTATGCTGATGCACATAGAATTGACTTAAGTTATAAAGTGGGACATCAGGTTTTCATTCATATCAGGCCTAATAAGAGTACCATTCGGTTCAAGAAGGGGACAAAGTTGTCACCTCAATTTATAGGAACGTTCAAAATCCAAGAGAAAATTGGACCCGTTGCCTATCATCTCATACTGCCACCCCACTTGCATAAAAATCATAACGTTTTTCATGTATATGTTCTATGTCATTATGTTGTTGATGAATCACATAAACTAAATTGGAAGGAATTGCAGGTATCGGATGTGACAACCCTCACAGTAGAACCGTTACGCATATTGGACCGTAGAGTCTGACAACTCAGGAACTGTCTGGTAGACCAATTTAAGGTCCAGTGGGACAAGTATAGTCCAGGATCTGCTACTTGGGAGGATGCCAAGACATTACGACGAGATTATCCCTCACTTTTTTTACCACCTCGAGAATATGTTTCTCAAAGGTTGGGTGTATGTAACACCACCTTTTGACTTAGACAGCTAGGATTACGTGAGGCCTAATCACCTTTATTTTCTATTCGCAGTGAAACTATTAATGATACACTTGAACTTTTAAGACATAGGAACCTTTATGAATGTTTAAATGTTATTTGAATGATGATGGATATGATGTGATCTATTATGTGAATGTAAATTATATGAATGTTTAAATGTTATTTGAATGATGATGGATATGATGTGATATATTATGAGAATGTAAATTCTATGAATGTTTAATTGTTATTTGGATGATGATGGATATGATGTGATCTATTATGTAAATGAAAATTCTATGAACGAGTAACATCAATTGAATTATGGGGATATTATGAGATCTATTTCTAACTTGAAAACTTTGATATTAAAGTTGTTGGTACGTGGATACCGAATTGAGATTATGGTTGCATGAAATTACATGATGATAATGCATAGATATGTATGAGTTTGTGTTATAGACTAATTTGCAGGTCAATGGGATATGAAATAGCCAAGGGATAATGGTAATAAAAGTGGATGTCATGACCACGGACCAAGAAACAATATGGTATGAATCTTTGTATGTGAAATTATATTGGTACAAATACATTGTTATGATATATGGACCAGTGCAAGTTTTCAGGTGGTGAGACTGCCCAAAACTGAATAAACGACGAAAAAATTCTCAGCAACACGGTGCCCACTGTATATTCCATTGTAGGGTGTGGACCCTAGTCCTATTAAGAGGGGTGGAGGCATTTCCCATCGTGTATCCTCTGAAACCTGGATTCATGGGAGGACAGTGTTAGCTCACTCTCCCCTAGACGTGTGATGATGACTGTCAGTTGCCTGCTGGGGAAGCTTGGTAAAGATAGTGACACTTCTGCTTACGGGTTCTATTTGGAGTTAGGTCAATATAGTTGACGCTCCAAGATAGTCCAATAGAGGAAGGATAGGAATGGAATATGGAAGTAAGTTAGGGAGGAAGGATGAATAGAAATAGTTGAGAGTGTATGGAGATTTGCCTTATGGTGGAATTTATTGTTTTTTCTTCTGAAAAGAAAATGTGTATATATGGATATTCATAATTACTTAACTAAACTACAATTGTCTAAATAAACATTGTTGAGCTAGATTATTGTAATTAAGAGATTTCGCAAACATTTGATTGGTTTATTAACTTTTATAAAATGAATAGTCTTGTTGATTGGATTGGATGCATACAAAAATTACTATAGAGGTGATAGTTATTGTTATTAGTACATGCACGAGACTTGTATGTGCTAGCTACACATGCATTTCTTGCACATGTACACTAGTATGTATGAGTTTTCTTGGCTTACTTACTGATAATGTTGTTTATTGGATATGAATGTGTGAACCATGTGTCATTTCCCTTGTATCATAAAATACTTTAACTTTGGGATGAAGTTTCTTGAAGGGTGGGTGTATGTAACAATCCTACTTAATTAAATAAATATGTGTTTAATGAATATTTGTTTAATTAATTAATTAATTAATTTCATGATTAAATATTTGTTTAATGAATTTTAGTTTAATAAATTATCAATTTTTATTTTGGACACTTAGTGTATCGGTAGATGGACCCATTTATGGAAGGGGGGATAAGGTGGTTGAGGTTTAATGGAAGGATAAGGTGGTGAATAATGAGGGAAAGGAGGATAAGGCAAGGGGAAACACACGAGAAGGGGGTCTTCTTTTGTTTGGGGGTAATATTTTCATATGGGAGAAGGAGAAGGTGAAACGAGGAGATTTTTTAGACTGTATTTGTATTTTTGGATTTACTAATAGCTTTCTTGAGGACTTTCATAGGGGGCACCTGTTGCTGGGAATTTTGGGCTCAGGGACCAAGAAACCGTAAGGAATCCTGGGGCTAGGGAGCCAAATAGGTTGTTTCTAGCTGGATGGGAGGTTAGTCAGTTTTGGGCAGAGCTTCAGCTTGGGGCAGAGTTTCAGAACAACATCAGTTTGAGGTATTTACCAGTTTGAGGTATTTACCAGTTGGTGCATTGAACAACCCAAATGGAACCACTAAAAATTCATAATTCCCATACATGGTTCTAAAGGTTGTCTTATGGATGTCTTCTTCCTTGATTCTTACCTGATGGTGTCCTCATCTCAATTTTATCTTCGAAAAATTCTTTGCCCCTCTTAGCTAATAAAAGAGGTCATCAATTCTTGGTAGAGGATATTTGTTCTTCATAGTGGATTTATTTATTTGTCGAAAGTCAATAAACAACGTCAATTTTCTATCCTTCTTTTTGACAAAGAGTATTGGTGCTCCCCAAGGTGAAACACTTGGACGTATTTACGCTTTATTCAAAAATTCTTCCAACTTTATTTTTAATTCTTTTAATTCTAGTGTACTCATTATGTAAGGTGTTTTTGATACCAGGGTAGCTCCTAGCACTAAATCAATAGAGAAATATATCTCCCTCTTTGGTGGAAACCCTTGTATTTATTGGAATACATATTCAAATTCTTGTAGTACCAAAAATTATTCAAGGCTTGGTCCCTTTGTATTTTTTATCTCCTCCACATGGGATGCATACAATTGACATCCTTTTCTGAAACATCTATTCAGCATTAAGGCTAAAATATCCCTTATAGAAATGGGTCTTGGAACTCCTTTCACAGTGCTCTACTTTCCTTCTTCATCATGACATGGAAATGTCTTGTTATGACAATCTAGGACAACATGACGCTTGTCCAACCAATACATTCCAATCATAATATCATAATACCCCAATGGTATAATATTTAGATCAACATTAGTATTCACTCTGTTCAGACTTATGGAACAACCTATGACCATCTCATTGATCCTTCTTTTGGTTCCAGTGTGATGAAAACCCTCCCCCTTCTCTCTCTCCCTCAAGGGGTTGGCTCGACCTCCTAGTCTAGGATCATTAAAGTCATAGAACCAAATGGTTTGTTAGGATCCTGATGGAACCAATTTAACTTGACACGGGCCCTTTTACTTTCTCGGTACAGGTTATATGCGCCCACGGACCCCCTCCTTGGTGCTTTTCGATTCTCAATGCCAACTCTATTGGATCCTCATGATAATATTTCTACTTGATGTGACCATGAGCTATGACCATGGATCAACTCCCTTCGCAATCCCATGCTTCATAACTTTCGTGTGTCACTTGCTCCATTTTCCCTAATTTTTGAATTGACGAACTCTTCGGAACCAGATCGACGGTCCTCGTTCTCCTCTTGATAAATGGTTATGATCGATTCATCGGCTTGGACTTCACAAGTCCTCTCTTTCCTGACTCTGCTTATCTCGATCGTGAACTAGCGAAGTGTCGATCTCTTGCCACGCATCCTACCTCGATGTACAACTAGGATTACTTCGGCTACCCCAACTCTTCAGGTATTCTCCTCTTCACTTCTCTTCGAAGGGTTCTACCTCCAAAATGCATGGATTTTTGCCATGTTCCCTTCTAGATCCAACAGTCTGGATTGAAGTCGCTCTTCCCTACTTCACAAAGATCTTTGTTTTCTCAAGACAAACCTTCTGAATTTCCTACTCCCCAACTTCTCAATCTTCTCCACATGTCTCCTCCGACGATGGTCGATGTTCACAGCCTTCAGGACTTCCACAAGTCCTTGACTCCTTTGCACACTTAGCACAAATTCACCTTTTGATACTTAGGTTGTTCTCAAACTCCTTCATGTACTCCTTGAAGAGTTCTGCGCAGACTCTTATGTGACTTTGCTCGGCTTGAAAACCTCCAAGGTTCCTAGTACCTCTCTGTCCTTTAGTGGATCTCTTCTTTCCCTCCTAGAAGACTCTCTCTCTCCTTCCTGATATTGTAAGGTGAACTGATAACACCCTAGTCACACTCCTTGTGCTTGGCTTAGTTCTTCGACGGCTTCTCCCTTAACCTTATGGAAAGGCTTAAGGCATCTCCTTTCCTTTGTTGGCGCACTTCTTTCAAAGTCTTCCTTCACCAAAATGTTCAGTAGTTATGGGATTCTCCAACACCTCCAACCATTTTTCTCCTGTGCACGCTCACAGGAGCTTGATTCCCTCCTGGCAGAGTATTTCAAAGTGTTCAGTAACTCTGAACTGTGCTTCTTCCCACACAGTCTTTCTTTCCAAGGTACTTAACCACCTTGAAATTTCTTCCTAAGTATGTGAATTAATCTGGTATGCCCTCTTAGAAATCTCTCTTTTAACTCCAATGAGTTCAGACACACACTCCTTATGTCGAATTACAGAGTTTCCTTTCTCTGTCGCGAACTCCTTACACTTAACCTAGAGAACCAGCCTTAACTCAACACACTCGTGGATAGAAAACTGTATCTCTATCCCTATAGACGATTTCTAACATTCATCTACAATTCAAAAATATGAAAATGACATTCATAGCGCAACATCCATTACACAGAAATGTAAAATAGGAAAAACTGTCATTTTCTATTAATGGTGGAATGCCAAATTACAATGTGGAGGTCTGAGTTACAAATAAGTCTCGGCTCACTATATTTCTCATCCTAGTTGACTCTATATTTTCTAAATCATGTCATCTATAACAACCACCCTATCCTCCCAACCTATCCAACCTCTACTTTGCGGCAATACAAATATTTATACAAGAGGGGCTCAACGAGCTTCCCTTGCAATCTAAACTAGTGGTGCCAAATCACCATTCAAAATACCTATCGAAAAGGTAAATTACAATGATGGAAATATGCTCCAAATCGAAGGCAGATCCATTCTTCCATCAACCACTTAATGGAAACCTTATCTCCAGCTTGTGAAAAGGCACAATTCTGTTCCTCCATCTTGTCATCATTAAATGCCTAGATTTTCGCTTTGGATTCTCGAGGAAAAATGAGAGGGCGGTGCCTCTCCTCCCTTAAATGTGCACCATGCATGAAATCTGACTGTCGTGTGTTGAGGTGGAGCAATGCTCCTGCATCATACTCCATGACTACGAAAATCATGAGCTCCTTCTCATGATATTTCTAGCGTAGTTGAAATCCTCTTGGATCCCAAAGTTTCTCTTGGAGCTGTCTCTCGGCTCCTCTAATTCGTTGCTTCTGCTCTTGCATCATCCTCGTTGTTGGTGTAGGTTTCATGTTGCCCATATTCCTCATGTTGACCAATTCCTATTCCAACTCCATCATCAGATTCCTTATCTTCTCAACTACTTCATCCAACTGCTCCATCTATTGGCTTTCCTTCTGCAGACTAGCTTGTTTCATTTATTCCTTGTTCATGGGAAAATCATGTTGATTTCCCAAGTCATTTTCTCCATCTCTTATGGATTCAAATTTCCACTCTGCTACATCCTCCACTTTTGCAATCTTAATATTGAACTATCATTTAGCTACCTCCATTAACAGATCAAATCCTGTCATTTTCTCAGTTGGTTCTGTTCCAACTTCCACCAACTATCACTCATGCTGGTGTATCTCCTTTGGCATGGTTATCTCTTGAAAACCACCTTCTAGTTTTGGATTTCCCAACCAATCCTCCAGTTCCTTTAACTCCAACTCCCACTGAGTGAGTAACTCAACTGGGCATTCTCATTTTGTTGGGACAAACATCAGTATATGTTCCTTTTCCTCCATGAGAGTCTCAACTTGTTGTCCTTCTGTTGCATCTGCAACACCTGTGCTAGCCTCTCCTCAGTTGCTTGGTAGGAATATATTGACTCCTCCAATGATCATAATTATCCCTTGATCCTTCTCTTCAATGGTGGAAGTTTGCAACTTCTCATCACATTCATTCACATGGCTCGTAGCTCTGCACAAATCTCCACCTAAGTGAGGTTTTCCTTCTACCTCCCTAGCTGATGTGAGTTTTCAGCTGAGCTCATCTCTTCTCCATTTCCCACTTGGAAACATGGGATGTTTCCTTTTCCCACCTGGCAGTCTATGAGACCCTTTCAATATTGCTTTCCCTTATGATTGAGGGATTCATCCTTCCTCAACCACCTTCTTAACATCTATTGCTGCCTTCTGATCACTAACTTCTAAACAGACCATCTGGTTGTTCTCTTCAAAGGCCATTCATATCTCCAGTGCACCTTTGACTCCTAATGCATATTGAATTCAAGCTTATCCATCTGTACTCGGATTTCACTAATCTCCATGTCCATATCCACCTTTCTCTTCTGTGAATGGACTTATCCTCGACCATGTTTATGACCATTAATGGCCATATTCACCTTCTACTTTCCTTCCTATAAATTCTATTGTTCACTCTGCAACTTATAGCATCTTCAGCTTCTCCTTCACCTGAAATCTACAAACGAAAACTTGCTCTGATACAAAACTGATGGTATCATACTATCTCTTTTGTCTCTTCCTTCTTCTGCTATCTATGTTGTGGGGTATTCTACCCTACGGACTAACAATCTAGGGCTTTAAACTTGTACGCAAATCATGACCCTTAAGACATAACTTTTAACCTTCTACCCGAAACCTCAACCCCTTTTCTCATGCACACATGGGAAGAATCAACTAACCATTTTATCGACGGTTGAAGCAGATCCTCCGTTGAGCCTTTATCCCTTTGTTGTTGCTGCTCCTTCCACAAAGATTTCCTGCAATCAATACAAAACTACACATTCATGCTATTGATCTACTAGGGGGTTAGAGATTAAACACAAATCAAATAACGTAGATAAGACTCATGTATTCGGGACAGGAAAAATATCTTTTTCATTAATCTCAATATGAATCAACTTACAACGATTTTAGAGACCGGCCACCGTTCCTCGATCCTAATCCTGGGCTCCTCCTCTTCTTTTGTCCTCCAACTGCTGTTGCATGAATTTCC